>OY292540.1:7890373-8032782 GCA_958496365.1 Subacronicta megacephala | reverse complement strand
CAACCAATATAAAACAGTTTGCTCTACCTAGGAATTGCACCCAGGACGTCAAGCATAGCAGTCGCACATAATAAACAGGGTTTTATTGCTCAAATATGCAAGTTATACATAGCAGGTTTGTTTTTTTTTTCAATATTGTAATGTCCTCTAATTCTCAGGTTATTATTTAAGTAGCAAGAGACGCAGTGACCTTATGTCTCTTTATGAGATGTATAACTAGCCAATCTAAATCTAGTGTTATCCATACTAATATTATTTATAAAGAGGTTTGTGAGTTTGTGAGGTTGTAATCTCCAGAGATTACAACCTCTCTACTGATACGATTTTGAAAATTCTTTCACCAAAAGAAAGCTACATTATTCCTGAGTGACATATGCTATTTATTATCCTGTACAATGAATAGAAACGTATAGTAACGGGCGAAGCCGCGGGCGGAAATCTAGTTAGATATAAGCTGACCTGTATTTATCGCTATCAGTGAGTGCATGGTCCCTAGTGGGCGGCGCGGCGGCGCTGTGCCTCCACGCCAGGCGGATGCCGCGCCGCGAGGTGGCCGCGCACGGCAGCAGCGCGCCGTCGCCCGGCGCCACCACCGCGTCCGCCGGCTCCGTCGTGAAGCGCACGCCGAAGTCTAAGGGCTCCTCGCCGCCTGGACACAAATCAAAATATATTTGGTTACACTATGAAAGATATACTGACTATAGGTTGGTGAAAGTTATGTGAAAAATTATGATGATAATTTGTGTTATTTGTATAATAAATAGGTAATTAATTTGCGGACGCGATATTACACATGTATATTTATATAAGCCATATGTACAATTGAACATTGATAAAGACATAAACCTCCGATGTACTCACATCCTGTTATCACCATAAAAGTGAATAATGTAAAATCTTTTATTTTAAAAGAGTGTCCATGAAGTTTCTTGCCCGATTCTTCTCCATAGGATCAACTTTTTGGAACCGTGTAACTAGAGTCAATAACGTTTCATAAACGCTTGTAAAAGCTTATTTTTAATAAAAACATTTGATTTGATTGATTGAGAGGCTAGTGTTTACATCAATAACAGAGATGCTCAACATTGTTGATGAGATAGCATACTTTGCATAGCTTATAAAACTTTTGTTACAACGGTTTCCAAATACATATATTCAATCACCTATTGTTACGTTGTTAATGGATGGTTTACTGAAACTGGTCTTTCACTCCGCAATCATTGATTATTGTGACAGTCAAACAACTTCATATAATAACTTTACAAACGTCTAAGTAAAGTTGTAGATGTTCCTATAGGTACCCTTTCTGATCTGCGGATGTCAACATTCAAATTATATCTCACAAAAACATCTGGTCCTTTCAAAATATAACACTTTTTACAAACACTGACCATATGGTCACAGAACACACTGAACATGCCAAATATCAGATGTTCAAGTGATGATAGTGTACTCATAAGGCAACGTGGGCAGGTACGGACGTCGTACATGTCAAACATTTTAACTTTAACTGTAACTTTCATTTAATACCATTTTAAGATTTAGGACATGATTCACGAAATTCGAAACTTATAATACTTGTGTTTTGATTTTTCTACATTTAAATATATTATTTGTCACAAAGCTGTGCAGTTTGGAGTAGACACATTGCCTTTCAGATCAATACAGAATATTGTGTCAAAAGATAGATATTTGATTTCGAGTTATTAATATCAAACTAGACTGCCTCATGAGTCTAGTGGTCTCAAGCGCAACTGCTACGCTAAAGGTCCTGGGTTCCATTTCCAGGTCGAGCAAAGTGTTATTGAGTTTTTCTACTGAATTCTCAGTAGCAGCTCCGAGTCTGGATTTGTGCCCGGCCAATGCCAATAGGCTTGCTAGGATTACATGGTACCTAAACATACCGGGGAAGCGTGGGTGGGTGTACATTAGTGCACTAATGTACACCCACACTTCCCCGGTTGGTTAACCCCGAAGGCAGAGGTGTGCCTCTGCCTAACCCTTCGGGGAATTCAGGCGTGATGATATTTTATGTTACGACGATGTTCTCCACAACCTTCCATATCAATAATAGCTTCCTCTATATTTTTAATTTGGAGGACTCGTGTGGGTATCTCCAGCTCACACTACTCTAACGGCTCCATCAAGCGTTCACTGTCTTCATGTTCCCGTATTGTTTAAGAAACAAGGACAGTTAAGCACTTGGTCCTTTAACCCTTTATTAAATGCGAAGCTCGCGCTGAGCCTCAGCGACCACAAAAGGCACGCAGAGACCTTATTGTGTGGTGTGGTGGACCACTTATGTTTGTGTGGTCACATTGTTCACATTCATACGTAAACAAAAGGTAGTCCGTATAATGTTCGACAATAAAGTTTTTTTTTGTGGCAAGACTGAGAAGGGACATACAGCTGCAAGTGGTATTGAAAGGAATTAAAAATTAATACATAATTTTGGCGGAGGTTATAGTTATAGAAGTTAAATTACTAAGCTAAAGTTAACAATAAGAAAACCTAATAATAAGAAAACTTAGAGTTGTAAAGGGTTTGGCCTCTTGCCATTTATTTTCAGGCTGTTTTAACAGCGGAAGATGAGGTACTAACAATAATAACGTATATTGTGTGATAAATTAAATACATCAATAATGTACCATCGTCAGCCAGCGGCAGCCCACCACCCACTGCAGGTCGTGTTGTCATAAATCCCATGGCATATAGTCACTATGGGGCAACATAAGGCAAGTGATGTTTTGAGTCAGCACGAGCCCGGCCTGCCCTGCCGCCTCCCAAGGACCATCCATGACGATTTTCCGTAATATAAAAAGAATATCTTGTTGCGGACGCGTGCCCTTCCTACTTGTCTCTATCTCTGGGGTTCGGTCCCTCATGTCAGCATCGTGGTCAACATCAGGGTAACATCTGGAGAGGATGATCGGCCTCCACCGGTCTCGCATACCGTATAGCATTTGGAGAGCGACGAGTCTTTCACTTATATGTACTCTGCTATTAATTCAATGTAATAAGGATCGCCACATAAAACGAACAGATTAGAATCACGTCAAACAGATCCCATACATAAGTAATCCCTGTTTTATCGGCTTCCCATCTGTCGAAGTCGGAGCCCCATCGTACAGGCAAATTGTCACCGTACACCCACAACAAAATATGTGGGCAGAAAAACAACTTGGAACAATGATAGTTCAATAAGTATAGGATGCCAATGAAGAGACAAAAAATCTTTATTACCAAAGATATAGAATAACGAATAGTACTAACTAAGGTTAAGTTTAAAATACACTAAAAATATTCACTTCATATCACTTTCTAATGTCATATTACAAAAAGAGACAGGGCTATTTTAAAGGCTATAGTGAGTATTCAGGCCACTCAGGCCTTGCCCTCACAGAAGACAGGATTAGGCCTTATTCCTTTACACCCACATTGTCCAGAGCTGACCAGGGACTTCGAAGCTCCACTTTAGTCCGTGGTTTTCTTCCCCTATAGACGCTCTGACTTTCTGCATCTTCCTGTTGTTGTTATACTATCATTTAAAACAAAATAGTGTCGTGTCCGCCCGCATGCGCCCACACACACACACACACGCCGCCAGTAAATCACCTCCAACTAAGATGGGACACAGTTAAAAGTTGTACCATATCGATTATTATCTATTGAGAACAGTGTCAATGTTTGGAAATATTTATGTACCTGAGACCATGAACTATGAGTACAGTAGTAACACTTCTACCTATCCTATCGAGAAATACAGGCGTGATGGTATGGGGTACGTTATATCTCCCTCAACAAATGGCTAGTACTTAACCAAAACATACGGGTGCGTGAGATAACACAGTGACATGTTTACCTGGTTTACTGGCGACATGTCCCAATATGTCAATACGTAACAACAGCACGCACCGCGGCAGCTACCTGAGGCCTGAGAGTACAGCTGTCTGTGTTGTGTGTTTAACCCTCCACCAGACGAACAATCGTATTTGCTTACATTTATAGCCATATTGAATTATATGGGGTGGCGCCGTCACAGATTAGCGAGCAAATAGTAAATGAGTGACGTACGCGTGCCGTCTGTTGAATCAGGTCTACTTAAAACTTGAAGCTGCTATGTTGTACTTTCAACAAAGGTTACTACGCATCTGCAGGGTTTCTATTATAATAATAGTAGTTGAACTTCACTACATAGTATAAAACAAAGTGGCTTCCCGCTGTCTGTGTGTCCCTATGTATGCTTAGATCTGACTGATTTTGATGCGGTTTTTTTAATAGATAGAGTCGACCAAGGTTTATATGTATAATACATACCTAAGATAGTAAAGAAAAGTCGAGACACGCGGGCGAAGTCGTGGGCGGAAAGCTAGTTAAAGATATTATGATGTGTGAGTTTGTTACTTTCATAAGATATATCTCAGAAAGCATGACACTTTCACCCATGGCAAGCGAGCACAGTATTTCGAGAGTACCGCCTGCTTTAGTCGGAGCTGTTCAACGTCCGATAAACCGGAGATTATTATAGGTACTTGAAGGAGCGATCTTCTTTTGCTTTAATTGAGTAACAGATGCCAACCTCGCCAGAGATGCCCAACTTTTCCACAATTTCCACATTAACTCCCCACTGTCTCCCATACTTGTAACCAGCTGGCATTATTACATTCACGAGATTCCGCAGCTATTTCCATATGAAATAGAAGCCTTAACATAATTTGGATACCCCTTCCAATATGTGCCAAGTTGCCAGCAAACGGCCATAGCCTGTGCTATCTACATCGGCGCGCGAGGGTCGTGGGTAGCGTAGCGTCAGTGTGAGCACACGTTGTCTATGACTCAGCTGCAGCAATCAGGTCAATTATTTGGCGGGAAGTGGTGCGACCGAGCTGACACGTCTGCTGTACGAATTACAAAATTCGGGATAAAGGAATCGATGAGTTCGCATGAGCTCCGATTTGACTAGTCATACTTTGTGTTAAATAAACCGGGAACAGTTCGGTGGTTAGAGTGCTAGCCCGTTTTATAGGCTGGTAGATAGATTTTTATAACTGCTAAGGGAAACGATCTGATCTAAAAGAGCTGCGTATCAAGGTTTTTTAATAACTCTGTCGCCCAACCCTGGCCTCTGTCGATCGTGGAATGAATAGCTATGAAGATAAAAGTCAGCGGCCATTTTTCTAAGAAAAAGTATTTCCACCACTACACCGTCAGGAATGCACACTCAGCTTCTTCCTTCCGACTTTAACATTAAACTAAAATAAGCAACTTAAGTACCAAAAATTATTTAATCCTCGAGCCCATTCTTCAGGGCATTAAAACTTTAGCGCTAACCTCTTTTATTAGAACCTTTTTCACAACCTACCGAAAAGTACTCCAAGATAAATTCCTCCGTCCCAACACTTTCAGTAGAAAAGTTACTAAACTATGCAAATCAGGGCGCGACCCGCAACCCACGACCAATCGATACAGTTTTATACAAAACCGTCCGAGTTGACCGCAGTTGTGAAGTTGGACGATAAAATTAATTGAGGTGGTCGTTCATCACAGCGGTTGTAGTGCGGCTACAGACGAGCGACAGTTGAGCAACTAAATAACTAACCAATAGAATTACAAGGAAGAATTGTTGAAGTGGTATCAAACCACTGCAGAGTTACGCAACTAATAAAAATTTCTAAAAAGGAATTCTTTGTGGGTAGTTGAAAGATTAAGACTGAAAAAAAATAGCTCTGTATTTAAAATCAAATAAAATAATTAAAACTTACTTTAATATAGTTTATTAATGTTAACATCATAGAACAACCAAGTCTTCCTGCTGGGAAAGTGTTTTCTTATACATAGCACTATTCACTTCACTAAAATAACTAGCCTATAAATTTGTTCTTGAAGTTCAACAAAATGGACACAATTAACAGCACGTTGACACAATTGATGGACACGTTTCACAAAAGGATGACAGACTTCGAGGCACAGTTGCAGAAGGCACCATCAAGTTCAACAAGCTCCTCAGGTTTGGCTTCTGACTTCGCTGCCTTTAAAGTGTTTATAACACAGGCGCTCAGTAGCTTACAACAGCAAGTTGGACTTCTTGCCCAAAATATTGACAGCATGGAGATGCGTGGGCGAAGGCGGATTCTGTTACTTCATGGTGTTCCGGAGGCCAAGGATGAAGACACTGCACAAATTGTGGTCAATGTCATCAAGGACCGCATCTTAACCAGTGGATTCACAATCAGTGACATTAAGCGCTGTCATCGAATGGGTCGACCTGTATCTTCATCTAAGAACCGGCCAATTCTGTTCAAACTGCATGATGTCGTAGTCCGCAACAAGATATGGTATGACAAGACCAAACTGAAGGGGTCAGGCATAACGGTGTCAGAGTTCCTGAACAAGACACGGCATGAGCTCTTCATGGCAGCACGGCAAAAGTTGGGTGTAACCAGGTGTTGGACCAGGGATGGCTTTGTATATGTTGTTCGGCCGGACGGAACGCGGCAACGGGTCACCTCTGTGTCTGATTTGGATGGAATGGAACAGGAGGATACCACTGTGGCTGCCACCATAACCACACTACAGAAGCCGGCGACTAGCAGATCCAAGCGTGTTGTTGTTGGTAAAAAGTAAATTCTGCTAAGTCCGGGTAGTACTTATATTGCGCATTGTATTTATCTGATACCCACTTCTCAATTTACTTCATAACTAAATTACTCAAATCTACCTTATTTGTTACAATTTACACTTTATTGTTTAATGTTTAGATTCTTCATGATGACAGCGGGCTGTGACTTGACTTATGGCTTTACTGTCATAATTATGTCAATGCCATTTGTCATACGACGTAAATTACGTTTTGTTACACTGACAAGTTAACTATTGTTTTGCGCATAGTTTCTCTCATGTTTTTTATTTATTTTTCTCACTTTTTACTCGGACTGTGTGAATATTCTTACTAGTTATTTTATTTTATTTAAGAAATATGACACAACCGGCAGGTGGACAAAGGTGTTGCATACTATTTGATATTTATTTTGTTGTATAAATTATTAACATAGGATAACTTTAAATATATTTATTTCATATTTTATTTATTTAGTACTTATATGTCTATAATTGATATTGGTATTAGTAACAGTAACAGTTCTTCTGATTCTGAATCTTTTTTTTCAGCAAATAGCGATGATGACAGTTTCACCAGTATTCCATCGCTGGCCGAGACCCTTGTGTCTCAGTTTTCTGATGTTCCTAGAAATTTCAATGTGGTTCATATCAATGCCCAGAGTATTCCGGCTCATTTCTCTGATATGCTGGCAACTTTTGACTGTAAGAATATTCATGCCATTCTAGTTTCTGAATCTTGGCTAAAACCTTCTCTCCCCTCTTGTGCCTACTCTCTACCAGGTTTTCAGTTAGTCAGAAATGACCGTGCTAATGGCGGTGGTGGAGGTGTTGCCATATATCTTCGATCAAATATTTCCTTTTCTATTATAAGTGTGTCATCACAACCACCTCCGTCAGACGCTGGTGAGCATCTTTTTCTAGAAATAGTGCTTCACCATTCGAAAATTCTTCTTGGCGTCTATTACTGTCCATCTCTGCGTATAAATTTCTTTTCCTCTTTAGAAAACATTTTAGAAAACCTAGTGGCCTCTTACAGTCATACGATCATCATGGGTGATTTTAACACTTGCCTTCTTAAGCTGGATTTTCGTTCCTCTTCTCTTCGTTCTCTTATTGAATCTAGTAACCTATCTATCTTGCCTTTAAATGCGACTCACCATTTCCCAAACTCTGTCCCATCACTTCTTGACTTAATTTTTGTTTCTTCTCTTGATCATGTTGCCAAGCATGGGCAGTGCTTGGCTGAAGCATTTTCTTATCACGATCTTATTTTCCTATCTTATAAAATTCGTCCTCCAAAGGTAAAACCAAAAATTCTCTTACAGCGCAATTTTGGTGGCATGGATACTGAACTTCTTCGCGAATCTGTCAGAAAAGTTGACTGGGCACCTTTATTTACATCTACGTCAGTGGATGAAAAACTGGAGATATTTATTTCTAAGCTAATTGATATCTATGACGTCCATGCTCCTATTAGATCGGTTAAAGTAAAACACCTGCCCTCACCATGGTTAACTGATGACATTAAAAAAATTATGGACAAAAAAGTGGTTGCTAAATCAAAATATAAATGTAAACCAACGTCTCAAAACTTGGAGAGGTACGTAAATATTAGAAATCACTGCAATAAGGTGTGTAGGAATGCTCAACGCCAACATATTCACAGTTCGATTGAAAATGGTGATCCAGCGAAAGTCTGGAAATTTCTTAGATCAATGGGAGTCGGTAAATCACGTCAAGATGCAATTCCTACCAATTTAGATATTCATTTATTGAATAAACATTTCTCTACCTCGTCCTACTTTGACAGGACAACTAAAGCCAAAACGCTTTACAGTCTTTCTAGTCTTCCGACTCCTGATTACTCCCCGTTCGTCTTTAATCAATTTTCTGATTGTGATGTTAAGAAGAGCATTTTATCGATAACTTCTAACGCAGTTGGAAGCGACTTAGTTAGCCGTAAAATGATCCTTCCTATCCTTGATGAAATCCTTCCCATCATTTGTCACATCCTGAATCATTCCATATCCAGCGGTGTTTTTCCGACTGCTTGGAAAGACGCCCAGATTACTCCGTTACCGAAAAAACCCAACCCCACATCCTTTTCTGAATATCGTCCTATCTCCATATTACCTTTCTTATCCAAGGTCCTCGAACGTCTTATTCACAAACAACTAAGCTCATTTCTTTGCAAGAATAGACTGCTGAATACTTTTCAATCCGGTTTCCGCCCTGGTCATAGTACTGTAACAGCTCTGGTTAATATTACAGATGACATCAGGCTAGGTATGGAACACGGAAAGTTTACGGCACTTGCACTGCTAGATTTTAGTAATGCTTTCAACACCGTTGACTTTGACATTTTGCTAGGCATACTCAGCTCTCTTAACATATCTCCAACAGTAATTGATTGGTTTCGTAGTTACCTGACTGGCCGTCGGCAGCGTATCCGCATTGACGATACATTCTCTTCATGGTGTGATACTGCAGCTGGCGTGCCTCAGGGTGGCGTTTTGTCCCCGTTACTTTTCGCAGTATTTATTAACTCAATTTCTAATCAACTTCTTTCATCCTACCACCTGTATGCAGATGATCTTCAAATTTACTCGCAAGCTCCGCTAGAACAATTATCGGAAGCTATCCGCGTTATTAATAAAGATTTTGCAAAAATATCTGAGTGGAGCAAATACTATGGACTCAGTGTTAACCCGTCTAAGACGCAGGTCATCGTTATAGGTAGCTCACGAATGGTTTCTAAAATTGATTGGTTTCACGTACCCCAGTTTATCTTTGATGGGATCATAATTCCTATAAGTGATAAGGTCAAAAATTTAGGAATCATCATGGACAGAACCTTATCATGGGGACCGCAACTGCAGGAAACAAGCCGCCGGATGTTTGCGTCAGCAGGATCCTTGAGACGATTACGCAACTTTCTTCCAACAGCCACTAAAGTTGCGCTTGCACAATCTCTTCTCTTGCCTGTCCTTGACTATGCCGATGCCAGCTACCTTGATCTCACCGTAGACCAATTTAATAAACTTGAGCGTCTCCAAAATTTTTGTATAAGATTCATATTTGGTTTACGCAAATATGATCATGTGTCAGACTTTCGCGCTAAGCTCAAGTGGCTCCCTATACGTCTTCGCCGGAATACTCATATTCTTTCATTACTTTACAGTATTCTATTTAATCCTGCTACACCCTCCTACCTTAAAACTCGTTTTGAGTTCGTATGTGATACACATTTGAGATCCTTACGTTCATCAGAAAACTTAAAGCTAAAGATGCCTATGCATACCACTAAATTTTTCGATCAGTCTTTCACTGTTCAGGCTACTCGTCTGTGGAATGCACTGCCGGTTTCCATAAGACGTGCAAAAACTTTGGCATCATTTAAA
The DNA here is from genome assembly GCA_958496365.1 of Subacronicta megacephala. Taxonomy (NCBI): domain Eukaryota; kingdom Metazoa; phylum Arthropoda; class Insecta; order Lepidoptera; family Noctuidae; genus Subacronicta; species Subacronicta megacephala. The sequence goes on along the minus strand of OY292540.1, from coordinate 8,022,763 downwards.
TTAATGGTGAAACAGCATTACTTGGCTGCTTAAATTGTTACTATTGTTCTGTATTTATAGAGTACCGATATTATATATATATATATATATATATATATTTATTGTTATAGTATTATTAGTATAATATTTATTTTTAATAGTATTATTAGTATGATATTTATCTTATTTACATTTTATAACAATATAATTTAAATAAATTAAATTAAATAAATTTTATAATATATTTACAATATTTATATTATATCTCAATCCAACATATCTATCTATAATTAAGTATATATGTACTGAATACCTATTTATTATGTACACATACAACAGCCCATTATCTTTTAACCAATCTTTTCCACCCAATGGTTGTCTGGAAGAAATTGCTTTTAGCGATAAGACCGCCAATTGTACCTACTTACTACGTTTGTTTTGTATTTTGTTTCTTGTGTACAATAAAGAATAATCTATCTATCTATCTATCTATCTAATAAATGATTTTGCAGACAGTCCTAAAAATCATACCTTGATCAGGAGGTATAATCAGCTGCAACTAATTTAGGGTATGTTGAGTCCAAGCAAGTACAACCCTGGAATGGATGTTGTAGATAAAATAGATATGCAAAGGAATATACATATTTGTACTATACATATAAACATCAGCTTCAGTGTAAAATAATACCCAATCCTGTTTATTTTAATACTCAAACGCTAACCAATATAAGTTCATCATGTAGTTCTATTACTTCATAGAAGAAGAAGCAGCGATGATTTCTCCGCAATTATTTTGTGACCCTGGGGTCACAAAATAATTACGGACATTGGAAATTGTTGCTTATAAGTCGCCCGTGTACTGCTTCAAAAGCCTAGCCGCGTACAATATACTTAAGTAATGGGAGCCTAATAGCGAACTCTTTGTTACATTATGATTTATACGAGTCTCGTCTCCAGTCAATACTTCAGAAGGTTCACTTTACAATTTGCTATAAGAAACTTGCAAAACAAAAATACCCTTGATTGATACATTACGTTTAAGGCTAAAGCGTCGAAGCTGGGCGCGAAATTCATTTTTTTCCTGGTTTTTCGCATTTGTTTCGGCTATAACGCATTCTAGGTACATGACATTAAAAAATGCCATCGTAGGACATTTCATTGTAAATTGTCATTTTTCGCCGAATTCACAAATTTACACCAAAATCTTCGGCGATAACGATTTTTAAGCAAATATTTTAATACTAAATTATGAATAAGTTAATGTTGATGTTGCAATTTCTACTGCCATGTACCTATATAGAATGTGATATAGCCGAAAAATTTGCCAAAAATCAAGAAAAAATTGAATTTCGCGCCTAGCCTCGACGCTTCAGCCTTAAGATATAAGAATAAAAAACATATTATTAGAACAAAAGGATCTTATACTAACAGAATTTTTTCCCAGGTGAGAAAGAGAGAGATTTGAAAGATAACATAAATGAGCGTATAATATTAAGACAGTGTATAGTTTCAACTAAAGAGGAACGACAGTATGGTTATAAAATGAGTTGATAATCACCCTCCCTTCTTAAGGATGGGGAAGGGAATCAGGTTCCAATACTGCTTGAAATTGAATCGACGGCACCCAAGAACGAAGTCATATTATTAAAATCATCTAATTGCGGACGTAACTTATCGAAAACAATAACTAATTTACTTGTAGCAATTTCTATAAAATAATAAAAATTATTGTACCCACTTGCGGTCTATACTAGTAATACTCTGTAGTATTACAATTGTATGTAGCTGTAGTATTAAGCAATTAAATAATTGTTTTCTGCGATCAATGCGAGATTTTGCAGTAAATTGAACCTTCTTATTTGCGTATACTGTGGTCCATTGAAGCCGCGAGTCGATTACAAAAATGAGCCGCGACTTGCGTGACACATTACTCGTGCTACGAACTACGATATGTCACAGTTGTCGAAAGAACGCTTTTAAGTGGTTCAATGGTGATCGGTAGTCGCACTATAGGTCGTAGACCTGTAAACATTAAGTTGTTTTGTTTATGTTAACATGTAGGGTGGCCATGAGGTGCGCTCTTTGTTATACTCGTAATTAAAATATACGGGCCCGATAAGATATCACACTGTGCATTAAACTTTTGCCGTTTTATTTCTGTTTCGTTATAAATTGTATTATTGCTGTGCAATATAGTCTCTCTTTATATAGTTACTAGCTTTCCGCCCGCAGCTTCGCTCGCGTGGGCAACACGATTTTGACTATTTATTTTTTTCAATTTCTGGCGGGATATTACAAATTATCTAAAATTGAGACCAAATAATTTGTTCCACTATATTATTTTATTGAAATATAGAAATAACATGTAAATTTTCACTTCTTTCCACCACACACCACTTTGCTCTCAAGACTTAAAATTGCACTTCTTTCTATACCACATTTATGGCTTTTCTGTCTGGTATCAAAATGACCAGATTGCTATAAATACTGATTCAGTAACAGGCAAGGTAGAATTTCTTCTCTTTCTTTCTTTTTAAATCTATGCCTGCCACCCTTAATGATTCAGCCTGAAATTTATTTATAGTAATTGCAAAGCTAAGATCTTAAGGGGGAAACGTAATTGTTCTTAAAAACATAGTTGGAGGGTAGCAAAGGTATTCGAGGTATGAAAACTGAATCCCCTCAAGCACATCCAGTAATCACAGTGACCTTTTTAATATTTTTGTGCACTGCTGATCAATACTCGCAGTCTAGTTCCGTTACATAGCTTAAATGGTATAAGGAGACGCAGCAGAATTACAGGTGTCCCAAGGAGGTTTAACACTGTTAAGGAACTCTACAGGATAGTAAACTGTTTCGACCGCTTGTAGCACTGAATCCAATTTCTGAGCCCTCCAACTGTTTAAGAAGTATGTAATTAATAGCAGCTGAACTGTTGTTTTTCGGAGTCAGTATTGCACGTTTGCACATTTAATCTATAGACTTCGTATTTTTAGAAAAATCAGGATACACTCTAAGATCTATTCATTTATCATAGTCACCTGTCACTACTGTATTCAGAAGAGATGGTATACATATTCAAATTCTATAATCTCCATTTTCTATTTTAAGTAATAGCTCAGAAAACTCTCCAGCAGACGCATCTCTCTCGTATTTCTTTTTAAATATAATCATTACGATGACGATGGATGATGACTTCGTCTGCTCGGGTTCCTCTAGGTACAACAGAATTTGACGGAATACCCCTGCCAGCAACACAGTAACTCCACCCATCACTCAATTGCTGCCTCTAAGAAGGGTTCTATGGTGTGCCTCTCAATTCCACTTTTGTGTGCCATAGAAAGTATTTTATATGTTTATCAAACAACGTTTCTTGAGTAAAATCAGATTGAGTTTTCAAACATGACATGTGTCAAAATAAAAAATAATTTCAATCAAAAACACTAAGGAGTATTGATATCAAATTCGAAGCAAACCACGCCCAAAATAACTTTCCCCCCTTTTTTAAGTCCGTTAGGGGATGAATTTCAATAAAATATGAAACACGTCTTCCATCAATTCAATTAAAGAACGTTTATGCAAAATTTGAAGCAGATTGGACAGAGGAATCACGTTGTCCCATACAAACTTGCCCCCCCCTTTTCACCCCCTTAGGAGTAGAATTTCGGAAAATCCTTTCTTATCGGATGCCTACGTCATACAAATAACACATCCTCCAAGTTTCAGGACTATACGATTACCGGTTTGGGCTGTGCGTTGTTCCGTCAGTCAGTCAGTCAGTCATTCAGGACAAAGGATTTTATATGTATAGATAGATGAATTCTATGCGGTGTGCGTGTTCCTAATTAGGTACCTCGAAAACGGCTTGACCGATTATGGGTCACCCGGATGGCGGTACGATTGAGGAGCTCCGTTTAAAAAATACTACTCATCGATGTCGCAGAATAGATTTACTTCACGATGATATTGTTCGATGATAAGTTTCCGTCTGAACTCTTCACAGGAAGTGCCGGGCCCTGTAAGGCGCGCCTCCCTAATAGTTGTCAAGTTTGACACTGTCACCGCGTCGCGGGCGGCGCCACGTCACCCCGTCGCCGGCGGCGAGTAGACTCGCGAGTTGGACCCCCGCCGGACTTCCTAGACGTGGGGTGACGCGGAAATTAGCGCACTTTTGTGTAAAAGTTATACTTTCTTATTTTTTCTTATTGATGGGGAAAAGAACGGAGAAAGTTTGATGGGTCGATAGACGCAGTGGTTGATAGATATATGTCCGCACTATTTGAAGTGGATTCGTATTCAAATACAGAGGAATGGTGACCTATATTAGAATATATTTTTTATGTGTAACGCGTGGGTCTGTATACAAACGTTGAACAACTATCCCTTGGATTAAAAGACCGTATCGTTACCTACTTAATTGTATTTAAGCCAGATTCAAAAATAGAACTTAGAAACCTATAGCAAGACGTGTATTGTTTAAAAGATACACACAATTTACGCATGTACCATCATACCATCACGTCAGTGTTCCCCGAAGGGTCAGGTAGAGGTGTACTAATGTGCACCCACACTTCGCCGTTATGTTTAGGCCCAATGTAAGGGGGAGTTGGAGGTTAATGTAGGGGGCGAGCCTATTGCCATTAACCGGGCACAAACTCGAGAGCTGCTACTGAAAATTGTTTAGAATAACTCAATGAAGCGGTGTTTGCCTAATGGCTAGGGCGTCGGACTTGCAATCATGTGGTTGCCGGTTCAAAACCAACCCATTGGTTACCCATACTACCGACATGGACCCACTCGTAACACAAGCATTTAGCTTAGTACGAGGGGTTAACAGAATACTAGGAATGTGCGATCCACATTTTTTTTTTTTTTAAAAAAAAGCTTACTAGCAATGTGGGTCACACATTACTAGTATTCTTGTTAACCCCCTCGTGCTAAGCTAAATGCTTGTAAGCTTTTACAATAAATATAAAAAATAACACTGCTCGACCCAGGGATCTAATCAAGGATCTCTAGCGTAGCAGTCGCACTTAGGACCACTAGACGAATGAGGCAGTCATCAATTCATGCATGTTCAGATTCTAATATGACGTAGGCAGTGCTTGCCTAACCATAACTGGAGTTACTCATGCACCCTTCCACTTGGCTTGTTATCTAAACTGCCGAGATCTTCAACAGTGATCACTATCTGCAAGTTTAACCATAGATTCTTACAGAACTCGACCAACTGCAGATAATACTGTACGACGAACTTACTGATAACATTGTTAGGAACTATAGGAACATTGATGACAAGTATCTGTAGACCAAGCCTCGTTTGATCAGTACCTGCCTAGTTCATTGACGTTCCATATATCAAATATAAACTTGAGTTATCAAGTGCTAGGTCGGTGATTGCCTTTTTTTATTTTATTTTATTTTTTATTTTTAGAGATAAAAACAATTGCATAATAAATATTGCTAAACAATTATTAAATACATAACAATGAACTTAAGTTAATTATACAACCAGCACCGCTATCCACAGAGTAATATTATGAGAGTGAGTGTATACATACAAGCACAAAAGCAAACAGTATAATTGAATGAGTTGAGTTAATCTTAGTGTTATTCAGGAGCAAAATTAAGAACATAATTTTTAAATTGCGTAAGAGACAGAGTGAATATATCTAAATCAGCGAAATTATCATTGTAAGTAGTCATTATACGCCTTAAAGGAGCTCGTATGCCCGCATTGGTCCTGCAACGTTTAGGGGCAAATAATTTATGAGTGTAATTATCACGAATACGTTGGGATCGACTAGGTATTCGCAAATAAATTTGATTAATAAGCTTGTTGCAGTCAAATTTATTGTGACAAATTTTGTATAAAAGCATTTGATCAAAGTACAGTCTCCTAAGTTTAAGAGTTGGTAGAGAGTACTTGTCTAAAAGAGTTTCATATGAAGTCAGACGTTTACTAAATTTATAATTGAGAAAACGAAGATATTTACGCTGTACAGACTCTAATTGAGCACTATATTTATCGTAAAGCGGATTCCAAATACATGTAGCATATTCTAGTTGAGATCTTATGAGTGACTTATATAATAGTAAATATGTTGAAGGTTTTTTAAATGAACCACAGTTCCGTTTTAGGAAACAATAAAGCTTGAAACCTTTTGCTGTAACTTGATCTACGTGAGCATCAAAGTGCAATTTAGAATCAAATTGTATACCCAAGTCTTTAATTAAAGACACTTTTTCTAAAGGAGAATTACATAATGAATATTTGAACTGAACAACATTAGTTTTTTTGGTGAAAGTAATAGATTTACATTTGGGCAGACTAAGAATCAATTTATTGGTCACACAATATGCTGAAAATCGATCAAGGTCCTGCTGCAGTTTAGCACAATCCTCAGTACATCTTATATGACGAAAAACTTTAATGTCGTCCGCATATAAGAGGAAGTTACTATTTCTGAAACATGTATAGATGTCATTGATGAAAAGTACAAAGAGTAATGGGCCCAGTATGGACCCCTGTGGAACCCCCGATGTCACGCAAATCACATCAGAACAGAACCCTTGGATCACAACTTTCTGTGTTCTATTGTTTACATAAGATGTAAACCAACGAAGCAAACTCCCACGTATACCATTATATTCAATTTTTTGTAAAAGCAATATGTGGTCCACCTTATCAAAAGCTTTACGGAAATCCGTATAAATTGCGTCAACTTGTAATTGATTATCCATATTTTCAAACAAGTAATTTGAGTATAAAATTAAATTACTTACTGTGGACCGACTTTGAACAAAGCCATGCTGTTCGGGGATGATGATATTATGTAAGCTAGGATAGATGGCGCTATGGACTAATCGTTCTAAAACTTTTGATAAGGTAGACAACAAGGATATGGGTCGGTAGTTGGTAACGTCATTTTTGATGCCACCCTTGTAGACTGGCGTAATATGAGCAGTCTTCCAAACAAGAGGGACAACACTCTCTTTTAGACTACGGTTATACAAATAAGACAGTGGCTTACTCAACGACTCAGCAGTATGTTTTAGAAAAAAAGGAGGAATACCATCTGGCCCAGAACCCTTGGTGACGTCCAAGGATTTGAGCGATTTAGATATCGTACGTGAAGAGAATGACAAATCAGATAAAGTTACTTGATTTACTGACGGCGAGTTACAGTTATTAGCAACAGTATCATCCATTGGTTCATAGACTGAGCTAGAAAATTTCAAAAATAATTTGCATACATTCGCAGGTCCACTACATTCCTCATTGTTATATGTCATAATATTAGGTACACTTCCACTATTTTTACGGCTTTTTATAAAGGACCAGAACCGTTTCACATCAGTTTGTATGCTAGTTTCAATAGACTTTATATATAAATTGAAACAGTCCACGCAAAGCAACTTGAATCGCTTGCGGTATAATGAAAACTGCTCATAGTCAACACAATTTTTATATTTTTTCCACTTAAGCCACGCCTTTTCTTTGTTTTTAAAAATGTGAATCAGCGGACGGGAAAACCAAATAGGATATTCATTTGATTTTACTGGTCGCATCGGAACATGGGTCCTTATAATTTTGTAAACTGTTTCATAGAAGCAGTCGACAGCAGAATCCAAAGAATCACCATCTAGGACTGAGGCCCAGTCCACAAGATTAATATCCTTGTTAATCGCAGAGAAGTCAGCCTCTATAAATTGATATCTAGGCGAGGAACACTGAGCCATAGGCCCAGACGCCAACTCAAAAGAAATAACTGTCAGAAAGGGTGGATGAAAAGCATCTATAGGTATTAATGGAAAAGGAGCCCCCTCGCACAAGCAGACATCATTAGAAATCACTAAATCCAGGGTACGATTGAGATGATTTTTAATGTTATTGTATTGGTTACAATTAATTGTTGATAAAAAAATTATAAGAAGAACTTCCAATGAGGTACTTATGTAATAACATTTCCAGATATTCTGTCTAATCATTATTGTAGGTCTGGAAAGCTCATCATTAAGCGCTTTCCGTATAAACAAACAACAACAACTGCTTCTCCTATAGCGAAGATAGTGTCGCTATAATGGTTTTTCCTATATACTATTACAGATAATGATTTACTATTGCGACTCTCACACTTTTAATCACATCGGTATCAATAAAAAAAAATACATTGAATATTTAAAAGCTTTGAATATCTCAATTTAATACAGACCGCAGAACTACGTCGAGAGCACACCATCATGCATCGTCACACGCGAGGCGTTCAAACGAGCTGTGCTGACGTCACGCGCAGCAAGTCCTGTGCAGTTGACAGCGCCTCTTAAATTGGAGACATGTGACCACTTTGCCTTCTAGTTACATTGTTGTTTGCAACAGCTGTTGCTGTTGTAAACGGTAGCTATCAGGACCTAGGGATGTGCCCTAACATGTGGCAAATTGCATTGTTAAATTTAATTTGCCCAGTAGTTTATTAATTTGCTCATTAGCTACTTTACCCTGCCAGCCGAAACATTTTAATGTTCATTGCTTAGAGGCAGAATATTTGGCCTTGCAGTGATACCAATCTAATCTAGTTTTGTTTATAAAAGTTTGAGAAACAAAATAATATTAACAAAAACTCTTATCCTATGTCACAAAAGCGCCCAAACATTTTCAATAACCCCATCCGAGTCTTTCCAAAAAGTCTATTCACAAACGACCCACAAAAAGCCCAATCTGACATAAAAGAACCGCAATATCTGTGTCACAGAGCCATCGGTTACCAACACAAAGGCAGAATGGCTGTGCGCCTTGATCACGAATCACGATGGAGAAAAAAGCTAGCTGTCAAACAAAGCGCGCTCCATGATTGAAAAATGGCGGGATGTGGAACAGCTGGCCGGCCGCCGGTCGGTGCTAATGCAGCTCTGTGATTTGAGTGATTAAGATTGTAATACAGGTGTGATTGTGAAACTGTAAATAGGTCACTGGAACAGGAAATATTTATTTGCTATCAGAGTTTTCGTTGTTGCAATCAGCAATATACATTATACCTAAAATATAATTCCCAAAGATTTACTGCTTTTTCATTCCAACTAAATGCGAAGAAATTGCTGTGTGGAATGTACAATGGGTGGATCAATCGAGATGGATTAGGATCTCGAAGAACGAAAAGAGATACGCTCGATACAGGAATCAGGGCCAAACGAATATAAGTGTAACTGGGGATACAATCGTCGTTGACTTAGCATCTTAGCTATTTTAATATCAAAAAGTGAATTCAAATCAATACTGTACGTTCTTAGTAACGAAATATATTGAGTTATGTGACGCGCGATCAATTAAACTTGTGCCAACAGTTTGACTTGACTTGGAAGCTCTGCCGCCGCCTTCACAGAGTACACGCCCCTCGCACATAGTCGTCAAATTACTCTAACAATTTGTTGTTTGTAAAGTATAAATTAATATTTCATACTACTCTAATTCGTTCTATTCAAAGAAAAGGTTATTGTTAAGTTTGTGAAATTGGCATTTGTTTTGTTCAAGACTTCTCAACATCCGTGATTCAGTCTTAATGTTGTACTTGTTTCATTGTTAAGCGTGAGGTAGAAAATCGCAATAACACTGCACGACCGAATTAGGGATATTCTAGGGATTTTACATAAAACTTTCAGGACAATGGACACGGAGTATGGATTTGTGCCATTATAATAGCAATAGACTTGCCAGCCTATTGCTTATGGCTTAAGTTTTTATATAGGGACGCTAAAACATGGGACCAGTGATTTATAGGTGTATTTCTTCACAACACTGACTAATATTTAATGTAAAGTAACTACATATAAGCACAAATAAGTGTATACATAATGGTGGTTAACTAATAAAACACACGATAAAAGATACTATTGGTTGTTATTATTAGAAGTTCTCAAATAACTAAAACTATATACTTAGTGACGTGCTAGAGTGACATCTGTTGGCGTGACACGACACACATTACACGCAATTACTAGGAGATCATAGAATGTATGTGTGACGCTGTCACTGGGTTAACAGAACTGGAGTTTATATTAGTTACAGTTAGTTTTCAGTTGCGGAACGGTAAACTTAGGTATTACTCGTTTCTAGATTTCGTATTACAGCGGTTTTGAAGCGTAAATTATTCATCTTGTTCGTGTAGCGCCATGCGTGCTTTACTTGTAGATAGATAGAAAAAAAAGGGATTTTTTATAAAAATACAAATACAAATTGTGCGGCTGTGTCCTTGAAATGGATTTGTTTCAAGAAGGGCACAGTTGCTCAAAAATGATTATATGTTAAGTTTTTAACAAGACAACTCTATACTTATACCGGTTTCTGACACTAACGCTAATATTCGATATTATTTTATTCCCGACGTTTTGGATCCTTTACATCATCCATGGTCACGGGTGGACAGACCACCCTTCACTATGGATGTTGTGAAGTATATCAATATAACGCGATAAAATCTGTAAAAGTAGTTTTATTTCAAAATAACTGGACTTTTTATAGAAAATTCCCGCCCACGGCTTCGCCCGCGTAGTTTCTCGGCTTTTCTATACTAAAATATGTATGTATTATACATATAAACCTTCCTCTTGAATCACTCTATCTATTAAAAGCATCAAAATCCGCTGCGTAGTTTCAAAGATTTAAGCATACAAAGGGACATAGGGACAGAGAAAGCGACTTTGTTTTATACTAAATATGTAGTGATTAACATTTCCTTTAAAAAGGTACTTACATAGCCAGCTAGCCCAGGTTTGACATTTTTCTGTATTTTTTTTTGTTGAAGTAACTAGTAAATTATGAAGTAAAATACACAATTAACAGGCTTCACATATTCTAAATCCTTTAACAATCTATCATGATAAAAATATTTTCAGACAGAAATCTAGAAGTAGACAAAAATGGAAGTACTTTTCAAAGTTACAAGGAAAGTCCGTAGTCGTCTCCTCTTAGTTCCGCAGTCGTGACGCGCTCGTATCTAGTGCTAACTCGGTTACGTTGGTTACGTGCCTCGCTCGTAGCGCCCGCCGCCGCCCGCCGCCCGCGCCGCGCCGCGTCGTCTCGTCGGCAGTTGCGTTGGATTCGCGACTCTTTATTCGTAGGGTTGCCTAACTGTAAAATACCGATATAAATTCTAGGGGCTATAAAATGCCTGTCGACGTGTGGAAATCGAGCTAAGATTTGAAATGTTTTTATCAATACAATCGAATAATTTAAATTTCTCATACGATTCTGATAAAGCTGGAAGGACTAAAAGAGACCACCTTTTTATTTAATGTTTTTTTTTGTTATTGTAGTACCTGGTACTTTGGCCTATGGCTCAATAATTGTTGTGCGTCGTTTTGTGCGGAAATAAATACATTTTCTTTCTTCTTCTTCTTTCTATCTCTTTATTAACTGAGTTCTATAAAAAGTGAGACTTCAGATGCTTGCCACAATACTTTCCAAGGCAAGACCTAACAGTGAGAGTATTAATAGGATCCTATTTATTTCAATTCTCCTTACTAAAATAAACGCTCCCATCTAGTTCAGAAACTAATAAATAAATATGTCATGTATCACTGTCCATATTTTATTTATTTCCAATCTAAATTGGTCGAGACTTGAGAATGTATCTGTGTTTCATCAGGCGGATTATATATATTAACAGCGAGCGTTAACGATCTAAATCTGGATGAAAATATTAAGCCTACTCGAAAAGGTAACGTTATAACATACTATCACGCCTGTATTCCCCGAAGGGTTAAGCAGCGGTGTACTAATGTACACCCACATTTCGCCGGTATGTTTAGGTCCCATGTAATAGGGGGCGAGCCTATTGCCATTAACCGGGCACAAATCCAGACTCCGAGCTATTACTGAGAATTTCATAGAAAAACCCAATAACACTTTGCTCGACCTGGGGATCGAACCCGGGAACTCTAGCGTAGCAGTCGCGCTTAGGACCACTAGACTAATGAGGCAGTCTAACGTTATCTAGCATAGTATTACAATATGAATTGTAGAACTATACGGCAATGACGATTATATTGGATTAAATATAAGTTGTCCGCCGCAACAGTCTCGTTTTTCCAAATCCGGAGATTTTAAAATATACCCAAAAGGAAGTACAATGATCAGTCAGTCAAAAATTATAGCATAAGCATAAAACAATATTAACCCAAGTGATTTTAAAACGGTTGAAGCGCTTTGCAGCAAACATGGCTAAGAACCATGCTCATGTACAATGTCATCTGATTTTTTACATACACAAAAGCGTATTCCTTCTTCCTGAATGATTAGGCAGACGTATATTTTTTGTATGTCTATTTCCACCGGGGTAGCTTAAAATTCAATTCTTAAAAAAATATTCACTAGTGGGGTAGCAGCCCTATACATTCACAAATCACAATCGAGTTATATGGGGTCGTACCTGATTCAATGTGATTGAGACGACCCCCCCTCCTCACCCCCATTAGTACGACACGAGCGGATCGCACCCGATCGTGCGTATTTGTGAAACACTTTGTATCCCGTGCCCGCGGAGTTACTGATGGGGACCACGCTCCGACGAGGATGGCCGGACATATTTCACACTAGCCAGAATCACCCCGAACCTTTCAATCGGGTATCGGTTTGATAAAATACCGTGTAGACTACACGATGTATGGATATGGAATACCACGACCTTACTATCACTTCTTCATGAACTATTTGAACCAACCGCGGTGAGTGACCATTCCTAACACATCGAGACCCCTCCGTGCCTCGCAGAGCTTGTGAAGTCCCCATTGTCATACAAACACCATTGACAATCGTTTTATTGGTAGCTAAAAGCCCAAAAAGCCACTAACTGTCTCATTAATTTAGTGCTCCTAAGCAGCTTGGAGTTTAGATATGTTCCCAGTGAATGGCAATAGGCTATCCTCTATGACATTGGACCTAAATATACCGGCGAACTGTGGGTACTCCTCTGTCTAACCCTTCGGGGAATAAAGGCGTTATGCCCAGCCCAGATTGTTAAATGCCCAAAAAGCCATAGTAGCTGTCGCTCCGAGTAAATACTAATAACTACTCAGCCGCATCTGGTTTACATACTCCAACATAGTTGGAATAAGACTAGGATGATGATGATGTCGGTACGAGTCCGACATAACCTTCCGCCTTTCCTCTGAGGGGCGGAGGACATCCATGAGGACTTTCACACGAAAAAAAATCGGATTATGATGATGTAGACCTCCGCACACGACTGGTAATACACTAAAAACTTGAGTACACACTGCTGTTGTCAACAAAACATTTAGTTTGTATTCAGTCAGCGCAGGCCTGACCGTCATTACTTCAGAACGAAGGATGTCGGGCCACGATCCGGAATGACGGTACGCCCTTATATTTTTCACAGCTCATCAATTCCTCCGACAGTTTGTCGTATTTGAAAAGAGTGTGCGAGTTTCACACTCGCAGAATAAATTTCGCAGACTAGTCAAAATATTATTCAGAAACAAACAGGGCAATCATGGTAAAAAAATACGAATTAGTTAGTTAGTTAGCCGGCTTAAACCGGCATTACGAAGTGTCTTGTATAACTCGGCAACGAACAAGCAAACCACCTGATGGTAACTTGGTAAGTAAACACCGCCGCCCATGGACATATGCCATACCAAAGGAGGGAGTTGCAGATGCATTGTCAAGCTTATTTAACGAAAGGGAGGAGAAAGAGATAAGGAGAAGGAAGGGGACTGAGGAAGGAATAGTGCCTCCGGCTCTCCACACTCACCGTACGAAACGCAACAGAACGCATACTGCTACTTGATGTCGATGTTCCGTTTGAGGGTAGTACTGCCCCGGTCGTGTCAAACCATTCATGCTGCCATGTAGACATGCCACCTAGACACTACTACAAATTTTATCCTTATGTACATGTTAAATAGGTACTCCATTTTAAGAATTGCGAGAAGATCATGACTCTCCCTTTGTGCAGTTGAGTAAAGACAGATGTAGGTTAGCAACACCCTCACAGAAGTCGTATAGTCGTTCAACAAACACAATACCATCGTTTGACCATTACTCGCTGGGCGGAAGCGAGCCGGCGCCGGATATTGGCGGCCGAGTCGTTCCGTGACGTCATCTCTTGTACTATTTCCTATCAACTATTTGCAGTTGTGGGGTAGTGAGAGTTAGACACGTCAAATGTTGAGGGACATTTTGAAAGAAATAAGTTCATCTGAAATTGGTGTAACTATGCTTATTTTAATAATTTTTTTAGCATCAAATATTGCGAAATGTTCATAAAGATATTAACTTTCTTTCACTAGCAATTTTCTTTAATTAGAAAATTCATATCTTTGTAAACATTGGTGTAACTAGTAAAAACGACGAGTAGAATAGAAACGACTTATTTTTCATGTTGAATAGATATTCACTGAAGTCAGTGAACCAGAACAGATACAATATTTAATGTAGTACTGATAATCGTACATAGGACCTTCTCTCCTCAGGCCGTGCATTGACTTATTTTGGCAAGAGACTGCTTGTAAAAGAAGCTGGACTGGAGCAAAACAATGATTCCCTTAAATTGCTATTCGCCTCTACTAACGATGCAAATTTTTTCATCATCAAGATATACCATTGAACAGGCCATCAAAGTGAGTGTCAGTCTAAATCTGTCAATCCATCAGTGACTGGGCCGGGGGCCGGGGGCGGGGCGGGCGCGCGACACGTCGACATATCGACAGCGACAAGTGTCGACGGTCCGTCACGCGCGCCTCGCCAGCTGTCGCCTCACGATTGAATGCCGTTTCATGTCACTTCAACGCCACTACATTGCGGTCGATCGGGATATTCATAAATCTTCATTATGTTCCGTTTTGTAGGTAGGATAGGACAATACTGGACAAATGACACTCCACAACTGACGTTTCCATCACGATTAACTAATAACCATGGTGGTGCCAGCGTCTATAGACGATAGTTAGCGCTTATAACTATTCGGGTCTTCTCTTGTTTGCTATATAATAAGAAAAAAAAACTATGCAGCAATGACGGCACGGATGTCAGAGCGCATTGGCCTGGCTATAGAGAAAAATTACCATAACACCCATCCTTTCCAAGACGCTTTTCTTTAGCACTAACTTTTTGAAAGGTTCTGAAATAAAAATTTAATATCAGTAAAATATTTTTAATGTGTGGAACACTCCATAGATCATCATCATCCTCATACCTTTGTCCCAATGTCCTAAGGCTCGGTGCGCAAACGTATGTAGGGACCTAAACACAACTCTATCTATCGATATCTATAGAATAGAAACTCTGCAAAGTATTCTTGAATGTATAATCATTCTGATCCTCTATACCTAAAGACTAATTTAGAATATTCAGACCAGCTTCTACAAGAACGAAATCTGGAAGAATAATTTTCTTAAACATTGCATAGCAAAGAGGTAAAGACAGACTGTTCCGACATAAACAGATTGAAGAAGGTCCACTTTACGCAAAAAGTTCTTATTTAGGCTTGATATTGTTTCTTCACATATTGGAGTTCATTAGGGGATAATAGTCATAGGATACAACAGGAAGGTTTTTTGGTGGACTTTACGCAGTATAGAAACTTTGAAAGAATAACCTTCTATTGTGTTAAATACAGCCACCTGAAGTTTTAATTGAACAACAAATAAAAAGCTCCCAGGTTAAGGCAAATCCCAGAAGACCGAGGCAGTCTTTGAGGGGTGGAGGAAACAAAAGACATTGTTTGTAGTCTTCTTTCTCATATGTCTTAGGGCATATAGCTATTGTAGTAGTAGGGCTATCAAAAAACATGATATTATATGCTCCTAATGTTATAGACTTCTTTATTTATCTATGCTGTGGTCACATGTTTCCTTGAGTGCTGAAAGTCTTTCGTAATAAAAGTAAATAGGCGGCGTCTAGACTGGCGACAATTTGCGACTAATTGCGGGTGAGTCGCCCGCGCGCACCCAGCCTTACTTGTCTCACGGAAAATAAAATGTCGCGAATACATTAAGGAGGATAAATGTCCTTTTAAAATAAAAATCTTGTGCTCCCTAGATGTTGCACTGAAAAGAAGTATTTCGTTCGCAATGTTGAGAGGACTTTATTTTTTGTCTTTTCGGTATTTCCACAAGATTTTTACCAAGATTTTTCATAATTCATATAGTTAAATTTTCCCTGCATGTTACATTTGACGGCACGTTAGCAGTGTGGTTGAAAGATCAAGCTTCAGCTTCCGAACCCACTGGTTGTGGGTTACCCCGCACAGAACAAATATTTGTATGACCTGCAGAAGATAACCTGCAGATAATTTTGCCATTGCATAAATCTGATTCTGGGTGTATGTGACAATTTGTGTATAAAGTTGAAAGTAAAGATTCCTATCGTATCGTATAGAAAATCCTAGTCTGAGTCAACGCTTCAAACAGAACACCTATCATAGTCGGAGGTCTACAAATTCACATCGGCTGCCGCAAGCTGGCTGAAAAACTTGGATAAGGAGATTTGATGAAATGCCATTCGCAATGATGATCTTTGTGACTGACTTACGAAGGCTATACACTCTTACTATAAACGGTACACCAGCACACAATATTATTCTAACATAAGCATGAGATATCATAACGCACCTTGTTCGCATACTTTGAGAGATCAAATATGTAACAATATATGACGAAATTTAATAAACCGGTGTCGTGCGCCAGACTGCCTGAGTGTACGGTGTACTGCGGTGCCCTCTGTGTGGCACCGAAGAACTAATAACAAATACTTTTGGCATTGTACTCCATGTTTATATACGAATATTTTTTTGAAAAAGAAATTCAACTTTAGGTAATTTGTGGTGTATCTTCAATACCGAACGAAGCAAGACAGCAGAGTAGCAGTTAGCCGTTCCGAACGACTGTGCAAGTCAACCCCAGTCACTCTTTGAGATTTAGATAGACATTTGCAACGTGTTTTGTCGGATAATTAACCATTGTGCAACTATTTGCGCACAACTTCAGAGTTCAGACACCCATTCTTATTTTGACAACGTTATTTTTGCGATCTTAGCTCTCTGAGCATCTTGTCATGTACGAACGGCTACACATTAAGCTATACATTTCCAGTATAGGTCGGCCTTAAATTATACGGACAGCCTTTACAATGGAAGGTCAGTTGAAATTGGATTTCTATAGCTTGATGTGTAGCTGTGTGTACTCACCTCTGACTACTGAGATTTTAACTAATTTAATCCAAGTTCAGTTCTAACAGAGATTCATTATACAGTGCGGTGATGATTAACAGAACGGTGTTCATTATATCACAGTGATTCTGTTACCAAAATGAACTTATCTGTGACATCTGCTACCGCGAACACTGAGCTAGAAAATAAATATTTAGGTCATTACTTTATCTTTTGAATGAGTAATGGAAGTAAGCGAATGTTTGTGTATACTCTGTAAATATGCCTTAATAAATAAATAAATGACTTGTCAACATCAACGTAAACTCCAGTTACCGTGAACACAAGTCATCGCGAACACATATCAATCAGACGTTGATAAAACAAACAAGCTCACTTATATTTATTTACGCGGAGCTGATTTGTATGTTTCGATCTCACTCCACACACCTACTCGTATGTCCATACAGACAGAATACAGAGCTATGACACAAATGTTATTTGTGGAAAAACAGATTCAGGAGAAACAAAGCACAAAATATAAACACACGATAAGTATAGGTACTGTGTTACCACAAATATCATACTGAACCGAAGAGACCGTGATTCTCTGAGTTTGTTTCGACATTTCTTCTCAGAGGTCGTCAGATAGGAAATGTCGGCGCCATCTAGTTTAAAAAATAGAAAAACAAAACGACTTATAAAAGTGTCTTTAAAAGATCTATTTACAGAAATAAATATCATTTATCATAGGGACGCAGGTCAGAATCTTGTCTGAGGCCGTATTTTTCTTTCTCTAGAAAATTCATAATCTTTGTGGATATTGATCATGAGGTAAATATTTTCAAAATACAATAATTCACCCAAATGCGGAGCGTGATGGAGGCACAACCGGCCGTTTGAGTAGCTTGCCTAGCTTGCACCTACGTACCTGTGATCAACAGATAATGTAATATCATTAACTGAACAATACAAACTCGTATAGTTTTGAGTTACTGTCATTTACCATGATATGATTGAAATCACAATTAAAATACAGATAAACTGCCTCATTAGTCTAGTGGTCCCAAGCGCGACTGCTACGCTAGAGATCCTGGGTTCGATTCCCAGGTCGAGAAAAATGTTATTGGGTTTCTCTATGAAAGTCTCAGTAGCAGGTCGGAGTTTGGATTTGTGCCCGCTAAATGGGAATAAGCTCGCCCCCTATTATATGGGACCTAAACGTACCAGCGAAGTGTGGGTGTAAATTAGTACACCTCTGCCTAACCCTTCGGGGAATACAGGCGTGATGTTATGCTGATAATACTATTCAGCAGTTCACATCATTACTAAACTTACCACAACCTATAACCTAATGTTAACGGAACAAGTCCAAAACCTTCAAAGATTAATTTCTCAATAAAAATGCAAAACTGTCTGCACTTTAAAATAATTACAAATTCATTGTAAGGTTTATTACACAATCAATTTTCTATCTAAACTTCTTTGTAGAAGACTCAGAATGTTTTACCATGAACGAAATGCATAAGACAGCGTTATGCGAGATTGAACGTTAAACTAATTATCCTCACGGTGTATTATCACTTAAATGGCATAATTATTACAAAACATCGAACTTTAAACCCTATATTCGACAACGTAACGTTGAAATTAAATTGTACATCAACTGTACAACTGTTCGTACAAAAATGAACTTTATCTTTAGAACGTGAAGGTGAGATGTATGTTGTAACAGGGTTCGTGCTAAGTCAACGTTAGAAAAATAATAGGGTTGCCAGTGTGCATAACAAGTGACCCTTTTTAATGAGTTTATCTGTCACAAACGGCCCGGGAATACTAATCCGGGTGGAATTTAAGAAGCTTCTAATTTATTAACTAGTTCTTTTGAACAAAACCAAATAATGTCGAGTGGTGTCGGAGTCTTAAGGCAAAACAACGTGACTGGCAACAGTTGAATTGAAAGGTAATAATTAAATATTTGGAGATGTTTTTAAATAATTGAAAGCAGTCCTTTTCTTTTATTACAAATAGGCTTGCGCTTGACCACAACTCGCCTGATGTTAAGCAACGAAGTGGTCTACGATGGAGCGCGCTTGCCTACAAGAAACCTATTCACTCTCGTCCTGAAGACACCCAAATTGTAGGTCTCGGGGAACAAAGACTCCGGCAGCGAGTTCCACATAAAGCGGGACGCACTATAAATGTCGAGGCAAAACTCTTAGTCCTTTATCGTAGCTTGTGGTAGGAGTTGTCACATAAGGAAAATGTGTTATACCCCGTCTCGAGACTTCGGCTCCGTCCGGCGTAATTGGGATTTTATCGTCAAGCGCTGATCACTATACCTACTTGACTTTGTTTTAATGCGTGAGGCACTTCGTTCTTGATAGAGATCCCTCAACGGACACGTTTTTTTATTCTTCTTGATTGTCTTAATAACGGCTAACATTTAGTAGCATTCTTGATTCTAATAAGTACCGTCTTCCGGACTCTAAGTGTCTAGCCTAGTTTTGAACCCCCGACGCAAAATCGACGGGGTGTTATAAGTTTCACGTGTCTGTGTGTGTGTATGTCTGTGGCATCGTAGCTCCCGAACGGATGAACCGATTTTCATTAAGTTTTTTTTGTTTGAATGGTGCATTAGTCGGGTGTCTTCTTAGCTATGTTCGATGAAATTCGGACGAGATATAATGCAATTGTCGGGGGTTTTTAATTTTTAATTTATATAACTAAGAGACTATATTACAATAAGCAATCTTTAAATTCTTATAAATTTACAATATTTTAGAGATTTATCCACAAAGCTTGTTTTTATTAATTAATCACAGAATAAATCAGGTCGTTCGGTCCTATCTCACTAAACAATTCAGTAAGAGAGTCCCCCACCCCCACCCCCTACGAGATTAATTAATTGTATCGCTCCTTACATTCATTTACACGCATTCTTGTTAGAGCCACGTAAGCAGAAACCTCCCTAGCTCTTTGACTTAAACATGTAAGATACGCAATAAACAGTCTTAACTAACAAATAATAAGGTTGGTAATAGTTTCTACCGACATAACATTTTTGCTCACATCTTATAGCAAGCTAATTTTAATCCTAATTCAACAAAAATACATATTGTTTTTCTTTGCCTATAATTTTTGGATGCTAGTTAGGCAATCATAACAAATAACTATAATGCCATCTTCGCTTTTAAAACGTAAGTAAATAGGGTCGATTTTCCCACGTGTGTTTGAAGTAAGGGTCGCACCCTCTTGCGAAAGCAATGTTTAGAGCAAATACAGAGAGTTGTTCGGTAATAAGTTACAGGGTGTATGACCGACTTGTGTAGGGAGAAAATTTTCCAAGTTCTCGACAATGTAATAACAGAACTTAATGAGAAACAGAACTGATCACCCAGCCTTTCACAGAGGTTTGAATTCAAATCATTTTATTAAATTTAATGGTTTAATGTTTAACGACTAAATGTTATCTCCGAAGCTCAGAGATCTCAGAATGATCACCTACTTATTTACTATACAATCTTACCTTATAGAGCCGGTATCACAAGGTGTCATATTTAAGCTGTGGAAGAGCTAATTAAATTGTAGAGCAGAATTCCTCTCATCATCATCATCATATCTGCCAAATGAGGTCCACTGCTGAACGAAGGCCTCCCCCATAGACATCCACAACAACCGGATTGATTCCATAATCCTCTCGATCACAAAAAATCGCAATAACACGTTAATGTACAGTTGGAGAGATCAACAAACCCGCGCGATTACTTAAGCCACTTCTCATATTTAAACCAACATATATCAGATAGATAATCGTAATCTAAAGCTTTTACAATTCCATCAAACATATCGTAATCGTGTCGATTCAAACTGACCGGCTATCGGCTTTAATCGGCTATCGGCTAATACCGCGGCTCGTTTAACCCTCGTCGTGCTCCCCTCTATTAAGGGTAAGTCGTGTAGGCGCGACGTCGGTACGCTCGTATCGGATTTTAATCGAATAACATTTGCTGATCCCGCAGTTCACGACTCAGGATGTAAGAAAATAAAAGAATTTATCTGTTTGTTGCAGTTACGATAAGTACTTCTTCTATTGTTTTTAATATCGGCAAAGAACTATAATGCTTATTGCAGTCCATTGTTGGGCAAAAGCCTTTCCCATTTCCTATGTAGTTTATAAAAAGCTAGATCCTGCCTTAGTATTTTTCATCGAAATTTCTTTCAACAAACACAATATGGATGAATCGTTATGAACCCCAGCACCGGTGTTAAATGGCTGATCACGCTTTGGGGTGTATGTTACCAACATGTTCAAGTAGATACTTATATGGTACAAAGCATATCAGCTCTGACATTTAACCGGATTGATGAACGACACGACAGAAAAGAATTCGAAAACCGACGACGCCGACATCACAGTATTTTAGTGAAAAATGAGCTAACATTTTCATACAAAAACTGATCCCAATTTGATTCCTGTTTCATCAGACTGACTTAGGCCCGTAGAAAGGAGATTTGTTTCCCGGTAGAAGTAACAGCTAGTAGATTACGAGATCGTATCGCTGTCAAGATTATTATTTTTACTACATAACATAAAAGTCAACATTGTAAAGGAGTCATGCGTATAAGAAACTTAATAAAGATAACATCATCATCATAATGTGATCAGGGCTACTTGTTGTAAGATACTGAAAAAAAAACAGTTACTGAAAAGAAGGGCGCCTTACGTACAGGCGCTGTTAGGACAAATGAAGGGTACAGATGTTTTCAAGGTGTAAAAGTTCACTTAACAGGACATTAAAAATAACCACTCCTAACGAATATTATATTTCGCACAGGTTTCAAGTTCATTTAAAAGGAGGTTAAAAATAACCAGTGCCAGCAAATATTATTTTCTGCGCTAGCATTAAACTCACAGTCTACAGACCAGAAGCCACTTAAGCTGCTTAACTCTATTCTAAAGCCATTGTTCCTCTAAGTAGTTGTAGTTACAAAACATGGCAAGTAAACACCCCAGCATCTTGCAACAATAGGCCGCCCTCGCCGAGACGACGGCAGGGTTGAGCACCGCGACCCCATAACACACTGCCATACATTGTGCACATGTATTGAACATAACCCCCCGCCCGCCACTGGGGGAATATTAATAAGAATTAGTTTACGTGACTACGCGTTAATGTCAAGGAACCATATTTTTCGGCGTGTTTTTCATGGAAAACAAGTGTCGTTTATTAGTTTACCACATTACCATATCTTAAATATACTAGCTGTTTACAGCCCGCAGTTTCACACGAGTCTCAAAACGATTTACTATAAACCGTTTTCCATCTGGTGTATCTGGATGAAACATATACTTTTACTAACTGTGAAAACCGCAACCAATTTGGTTCAGTAGTTTTACAGTCCCAATAAAGAGACAGATAAACAAAAATTCAAAGGATAATTGTTTTGTTTTTGAAAAATTTTGGCAGAGATGCACTTACTAAATAACAAACCCAAATTCGTGGTGTATTTGTGGGTGCTATAAAATATAATAGAAGCCTATTACCTACGGGGAACAACATCGAACTAAAAATTTCCTAACCGACAACTCACGTTAAGCAAAGAAGTGGTCTAACGATGGAGCGCGCTTGCCTTGCTTGTACATAAATATGGAATGTTTTCAATGGTTTAATTACTATGTCCGCAGTAAGTAAGAGACATAAGACAGTAAAATCCGAACTGTAAAATTGCTTGTAGATCATTAGAACTTTTTTTAACTGAATCAGATATTCGTCATGCAGGCTCGCCCCCTTGAGCGTCCCGCCCCGTGCTCGGTGCTCAGCCCCCCTCAGCACACGTGTCGCACAATGTGCAATAATTGACTGCATTCGATCTAATGGTGAATTCTTTATGGGTTTCTTGTTACTCCCCCTTTTGTTAATATTCGTGGACGAAAAAATAATTCAAACCTAAATAAATTTAGCGAACATTTCCTATTCAAAGATTAGGTGTTATGGCTCTAATAACACAGTTAATTACTGTATTGATGTTTTAAAAGATCTCAAGGAATTGGGTGGCGGAGGTTTAATGGCAGTCGGTCCGCGTAAAGTACTGATATTCAGATACAAGATACAAGATACAAGATCATTTATTTGTCAAACATGAGTATACACACACAGTAGGGCATGCAAGATGTTCATTACATAATTTTAACACGTCATGTTTTGCCTTAACGGCGTACAAACAGATATACATTTAATTAATTAATTATATTAATTTAGTTTCACTAATTTATTTTAAAATATTTGGTAGGTATTTAAAGAGAAAAGTCTGCATAATATAACTAAAAATTAATATCAGATGTCAACAAATTTTGTAGGTTCATTTAAGTTATATATTTTTATCATTCAAGAATTCCTCAATATTGTAATAGACTTTCTCCAATAGAATTCTTTTTAAGCTATTTCTTAATTTTGCAGTGGTATATTCTTTCCAACATTTCGGTAATTTATTGTACAATATTGGCGCCATACAGAAGATGCTTTTTCGCAATAAGGCAGTTCTAGAACTATGAATTGAGAGCTTGTTGTTGTCGCGTCTATTTCGAATAACACTATCTGATAAACGCGGAAATAGCTTTGGGTTTGATTTGACAAACATAATGGTCTCTAAAATGTACATAGATGGAAGGGTTAATATCTTATAGTTTTTAAAATACGGTTTACAGCTGTCGGTTACTTGAAGACCAAACATCGTTCTAAGGCACCTCTTTTGGGTCTTAAATATTACATCCTTATTTGTTGAGTTGCCCCAAAAAATGATACCGTATCTTAGGTTAGAAGACACTAAGCCATGATAGGCAGTTAGTAGCGCATTAGTATTTAACAACGGGACTAGTTTGTATAGTGCATATGTGGACTGACTAATTTTTTTACTTAAAGCTTCTGTGTGTGCTTTCCAGTTTAATTTGCTATCAATTATTACTCCAAGGAATTTAGCTGTGTTAACTTTGTTTACAGGTTTATCCAGATATTTTACATTAACATTAGGAATAGTCGATCTCTGAGTAAAATGCATAATGTTCGTCTTTTCAAGATTAATCTTAAGATTGTTGTTTTCTAACCATTGTATCATTGATTCTACAGATTTATTAATGTCAGCTTCATAATTGTCTTTATTTTCAGATGATATTGTAATCGTACTATCATCGGCAAAAAGTGTAATTGGATGTTCGATATATTTGGGTAAATCATTGATATAGACTATAAAGAGGAGTGGGCCTAGAACACTACCCTGTGGTACGCCAAATTTAACTATACGTTCTGTTGACTTAAAGACTTCTTCACGTTTCGTTTTTTTATTTATAGCTGATATTTCAGTAAACTGTATTCTGTTGCTCAGATATGATTGAACAAGATTTAAAACATTACCTCTAATTCCATATGCTTCTAATTTCTGAATTAGTATGTCATGACGAACATGGTCAAAAGCCTGCGTCATGTCACAAAATATGGTACAAACAGGTATGTTCCTATCAACTTTCTGCATAACATTATGTAAGAAATCATAAATCGCCAAATTTATTGTTTTACCATTCCTGAATCCTTTTTGTTCGTTTGTCAGTATATTATTTTTTTCAAGGTAAGTATACAATTGTTTATATAAATGTTTTTCGAATATTTTTGAGATTATACTAATTAGGGATATGGGTCTATAAAATTGCATTAGCTCTTTATTTTCCTTTTTAAATAGTGGTCGAACTATAGATATCTTGAGAGCATCAGGATACATACCAGTCTCTACACAAAGATTAATTATATGACTTAGATGTGGACATATTTCCTCTGCTACTGACTTTAAAACTTTCGTTGATATGTCGTCGTAACCTACGCTATTAGTATTATTTAAGTTTTTAATTATTTTAAAAATTTCGACTGGCAAGCATGGAGTTATGAACAATGAGTCTTTACTTTTATGTATTAACGATGTCACTTTTTTCCCGGAGCCTATTATTGAATTAATCTTGTCGATGAAATAATTATTAAATGAGTCTGCAATGTCTTTTGGATCAATAACAATTTTATTATTTACTCGAATTTGCTTAATATAATTTTTCGGAATATTAAATTTACAGTTATTTATAATTTTCCAAGTAGCTTTCGATTTATTATCTGAAGTATTTATAGTGTAATTGTTTTGAGCACGCTGAGTGAGTTTTGTAATTTTTTTAAATGTTCTAGAATAATTTGTCAGTTTGATTTTATTAGTTTGATTAGGCTTTAACCTGTACTGCCACAGAAGTTCTCTTTTCTTTTTACTACATTGTTTAATGCCACGTGATATCCATTTCGGCTTTTTCATAGTATTAATTACAATATTTTTTTGTGAAAAGCATAGTTTATAAAATAATAAAAATGTGTCAGAAAATGATTTATACGCTATATTCGGGTCATTTGTTCTATAGACATCAGAGAATGATAGATTTTTCAAGCAATCTTTAAATTTAATCATATTTTCACTACAATAGTTCCGTCTCGTAATCCGCCAATATTTAAAGCTTACATTTTTTTGTGTTGGAAACTTAATTAACTGTGCTGTGTGATCCGATAGTGCGAGTTCGAGTACGTCTACTTTACATACTTTATGAAAATTATGAGCAAAATTATCAATACATGTTTTACTTTTTAGCCGTGTAGGTTGATTCACTGCTAATTTAAAATTATAATTCAATAAGAGACACTCAAATTCTATAGTTTGTAAATTTCTTTTTAAGACGTCTATATTAAAGTCGCCTGCAATTATAATATTTTGGTAGCACTTCTTTGTCAGTTCTTTAAGGAGAAGTTGTAATTTATTCATACATACATTAAAGTTGGATAACTTGGGCACTCTATACACACAGGCAATGACCGTCTTGAAGGTAGGTAACTCTATCGCGCAACATTCAAATACTCCAGTTTCTGATATGTCCGCTATCTTTTGTAATTCGGTAAACTGGTGTGCATTCTTAACCAAGATGCAAGTTCCACCTCTTTTACTTTCTTTTCTGCAATACGACGCCGCTAGTTGATAATTTGGAATAGTCAGATAGGATTCGTATCCTGCCATAATAAAATGTTCAGTAAAACATAATATATCCACATTTATGCCCTTTTCGGAAAATTCCTCTAGACATACTGTCACAAGGTCGGCTTTGTTTAATAGTCCGGCAATATTCTGGTGCATAACATAAATGTTGTCAGTCAAGAAAAAAATTTGTCAGTTTCTCTTCAATGACGTCCTTTGTTTTTTCGGCATAATGGAATTCGATGTCTTCAATTAATTTATTTAAGTCGTTGAAAATTGTTAGCAGTCCTGTGTTATTTATTATGCCCGAATATTTATGAAACATGCTGTAATCAGTTGCTAAATTGAAATTTGAGTCTAAATAATATGCATGTTTGTAGGTTGTAATGTCCTCGAGTAATATACTATTAAATGTATCAACTCTCCAATTATATATATTAAAGTTATATCCAAGTCTGTATGTGGGCAAGCAAATAATTACGTTTGTGTGTTTAATATTTTGCAATATTTTACGAATGTTTGAAGTCATCATCATGTAATCGTTAGTCATTTTAAAATCTTCTTCCCCTATTAATATAATGCAATAATCCTCCATTGTAAAATTACATAATTTTATTTCTATATTTGTAAGTAGTTGCTCTGTGTTTCCGTTCGGTTTGCTATAGTGGCATAAGTCAAACTTTTTATCGAATGTGTTTTGTGCCGCCGATAAAACATTGTTCCTTTTGTTTGTACTTAGTATGCACAGTTTTTTCTTAATTGAGGAAGGGGTCCGTTTTGTCATGATACTGTCATCAATAGAGGTTGGAGGTAACTTTTGAGATGCCAAGGGTGCTATAGGGGGGCCAGATGAAGTTCAGCCGCAACTAGTTTGAATGGTAACGTACCTAATCCGTAGTTGGTAAAAAGGCTAAGAGGAAAAATCTTTCTTCAACCATCATACTCGTTAACGAGCACTATATCTTCGCCAGACATACAAGACCATGATAAGAGTGCTTGCCTGGCCCTTGATGATAAACAGCTAAAACAAAGTTTCTCAACTACCCTCGGGTAACTTATAAAACAAAGATGTCTCCTCGTCCATGCATAAAATCTTCATAATGAGCTCGCATGGCAAGCAGAGCGCACGTGTGCCCCTCGGCTCGGCTGTGCTGACGGGCAGGGTTACCGATAATTCACCTTCGTTCCGATCTTTCCGAGATTGTCGACACAATATATAAATGAGAACGTATAAATACGTATCAAAGATGGTTTCGCTCAGCTAGATTATAAACATAGCTTCATAGATAACAGTATTTATTGTTTATGTATTTATTGCGTCTGCTAATTATTTATTTATTTAAACTTCGAACTTGATGTAGTTTTAGTACTTTCTGGTCTACGCGATGGTAGTTCAATGTCCTTAACATAATCTGTGTGGCCTCCGAGACAGTAGCTTTAAGTACTTATCCTATATGCATTAAACTCACGATAGCAGCAGCTCTCTGTGTGTTAATGCGATTATTTTAAATTTTAATCAGGCAACATTAAATACAATACAAATATAAATTCGAGAAAATCAAAAACAATACCTCATCAGAGTTCCTATTTTTCTCATAAGATAAGAGTAATGAGTGCGCCAACCCTATCACAATCGAGTGACAATCATTACACAGAACTTTAAGGGGCACGCATCAATATTGAACGATACGCGCCGCGGCTCGAATGGTCCCGGCGGCGTCGCACCGGGTGACAGACGACAGGATAATCGATGCCGGACGAAGCTATTGACGTAACGGACATATTAGAGGAAGAACGTTATAATAGCCGATAACTGAATACTGAAACTGCCGTATTGTGATCGCAATTTAGTAATTTTTTGCGTTTTTTTTGTCACACATAAAAGGCACTTTTATTAACGTACTTACATTTTTATACATAATAATCTTGGTGGTAACAATTATAACTCTCCTTTAAAAACTAAAATCATTCAAATAATAACTAGTGTTTAGACCCGATTAATCGTAACGCTAACACTTTACATACACAAACATCCAATTTGCGTAGAATAGAAGTGCTATGTATATTTGACGAAAAAAATGTTTGTGTATAACTGATGATTGCTGTAAAATCTATTTTTTGTATTTTTTGCTGAATCCCTTGCTTAATCCCGTTCTAAGCCTGCCAAGTTTAAAATTTAAAAAATACCTTTTACTAAACTAATAAAACGTACCTAATTACATTCACAAGAATGCTTATTCAATTTAATAATCTCCTCTAACAGGTCCAATAGTCACTTAAGTCGGCGGGTAGCGTGTGGGGTTAACCCCGGACACTATCGACGCGCTGGCTATTACGGGCTTATGTCGCCTACACACGTCAAACAGTAGTTCACAACGGACTCCGAGTAGTTTTATTACGAATTTATTATACTTAGTATTAGTAGTTATTCAATGACCTATCCGGAACTAACCGCTTTTCCATGCTTTTACTGGGTTTTTAGACGTTGGGAAACAATATGATTAGGTAAGGTAGCACGATAAGAGTTATCAAAAAAGGAACAGGCGTCCTTATAGTCCTAGGTCATCATCATTTACGACGAAACATGGCTGTGTCTACTTATAAGGCAATGGAAGAAAAGTTCGGTTTTTAGTCGATACAAATTAAACAGTGGTATTTTCCGCACCCGAAAATAGGTTATCATATACTCGCGAAAGCTTTATGACTCCTAAAGTTGAGGCATGGCATGGTTAATAAAATGGGTTAAGTAATAAACTACTAAATGACGTGATACTTGACACTAAATATTCTCGTACAGGTTCGGTGACAGCTAAAACTACATCAAACTTTGCTAAGCTGCTTCCACGTTGAAAAAACTACATATCTGCAATATAAAATGGTTTTCTTAGTTCGATGATAAGTACCACTTCACTGAAAAACTAAAACTCAGATAAATCGACTATCTGAGTTTGTTTTAGTTTTTCAGTAAATTATAAGAAGAACACCTAAAATACACGTAGATATTAATCCCAAAACTTCACGTTTCCATTATTCACTCGTTTACACGCTTATATCATGTAAGGCTTTATTGGGTCCCAGCTGGGTGCCAAGATCTCGAACGTACAATTTTGTTTCAAAATCTCGACAAGCCATCCGCTCGAGATGTTGCAGCATAATTACTCACACGTGAGTAGCGTGTGCTTGTATCAACGTCACTCTGCAATGACTGATGATAGTCCCAACATGGGCGCCAACCATCCAGCACTACCAAACTGCAGCACATGGTTTAATGAACTTTCAAGCAGAGATGTATGTATTAAATATAATAAGTAAGTATTTAAAAGTAAAATATTTTATGTAGAAGGTAGATTTTTCTTTGAACCAGAAGCAAATACGTAATTAAATTGCATTCGGTTACTGCGTCTCTAAATTCAAAAAGGATTTTGACAACATCAAAGCTTGTAAAGGGAAAAACATTCAAGAAACGTACACAATCTGCCACGTGAACGCCGCGTGTTAACCAAAGTGCTTGGAGCGTAAGTCCCAGTTGGGTGCCAAAAATGTCGAACACTTTTCTAATATTTCATAAATTTTCGTTACCTTTGAGAATATCAATTTTGATATGACAGCCAATTGACGTAATCAGTCATCATTATTATCGTGTTTAATAATGATAGATGATGGAAATGATCGCGCATCTGTCGAATCGAATAAGGTTTTATTCCTTCGGAGAATATTAAGCTTTAAAAAATAAATCACAAAATTTTATGTTAGAGCTTTAAAACTTAAATAAAAACCGGCCAAGTGCAAGTCGGACTCGCGCACGGAGGGTCCGTACCATTACGATTTAAAAAAAACTACTTACTAGATCTCGTTCAAACCGATTTTAGGTGGAAGTTTACATGGTAATGTATATCATAATTATATTTTTTTTTAGTTTTATTATTCTCTTATTTTCGAAGTTACGGGGGGGGACACATTTTGCCACTTTGGAAGTCTCTCACGGAAAATATTTAGTTTAGAAAAAACCGGCCAAGTGCGAGTCGGACTCGCGCACGGAGGGTACCGTATCATTACGATTTATGACGTAAAAAACTATTTACTAGATCTCGTCCAAACCAATTTTCGGTGGGAGTTTACATGGTAATCTACATCATATATTTTTTTTAGTTTTATCGTCCTCTTATTTTAGAAGTTACAGGGGGAGGGACAGACATTTTACCACTTTGGAAGTGTCTCTCGCGCAAAATATTCAGTTTATGACGTATTAAAAAAAACTATTTGCTAGATCTTGTTCAAACTAATTTTCGGTGGAAGTTTACATGGTAATCTACATCATATATTTTTTTTTAGTTTTATCGTTCTCTTATTTTAGAAGTTACAGGGGGGGGGGGACACACATTTTACCACTTTGGAAGTGTTTCTCGCGCAAACTGTTCAGTTTAGAAAAAAAATATACTAGAAACTTCAATATCATTTTTGAAGACCTATCCATAGATACCCCGCACGTATGGGGTTGATGAAAAAAAAAAAATTTTTGAGTTTCAGTTCCAAGTATGGGGAACCCCCAAAATTTATTGTTTTTTTTTTCTATTTTTGTGTGAAAATCTTAATGCGGTTTATAGAATACATCTGCTTACCAAGTTTCAACAGCATAGTTTGTAGTACTTATAATTTAAAAAAAAGTGGCTGTGACACCATCGGACAGACATACAGACAGACATGACGAATCTATAGGATTCCGCTTTTTGCCATTTGGCTACGGAACCCTAAAAAGAACAATTTAAAATAATAACGGGAACTTAATTCAAAATAAATTAAGAAAATTACTTTGTATATAATAGTCAGACATTTTATTAATAAAAACGTCATGGTCGTGCTTTCAGTTTCATAACACGCCAAATTTGGTGCATTGATCAACTGTAATTCTGTAATCAACTTTAATGTGACACCTAGTTACTTATCATACCATTAGAGTCCTCCTTTTGAAATCTGTACATTATATCGACTGATTTTAAATTTTTATGACAATGTGACCTCTTGTACTATTTGAAGTGTCACATAACTATATTTGTGCTTGATTCCAAGGCCATTAAAACAAACAAAAAATATTAAAAAGATTTAAGACATGCGACGATAGGGATCACTAAGTCGATAATGGTGTATAATTTATTTACTTTACTCTACGCTTTAGAGAAAAGTTAGTAAATTACACATCGTCCGTAGAGTCTTCGGTATTTAGGTAGGCATAAAACTTTTAGTAAGTTGTAGGTACCGGATTAATTTTTCATTTAACCACAACTAAAAAGCATAATCTAGCTTTCTACAGCCATAAATATAATAACTCAATAATCTACAGAACAGCCTTGTAAAAATCACCCCGTGTGGCTCGCCCCTGAGTGCGTCGACCCCCATTAGTGGCATGGCCGCGGATTGCCGCGGTTTTTATCCGAAAAACATATCACCTATTGATAGGTTCCATTCAGTTAAAAAAGCGAAACGAAATCGGATGTTTGTTTTTTAAATCTGGCGTATGGTTCGGCAGAGCGGTGCGAACTGCGCCATTTTAAATTGTTTTTGATGATTAACAACGACATTTGATTGTTTGTTGTATAACTAGTATGCCCAAGTACGCGCATTTGTCTGTTACCGTTTACAAAACGAATTGGATTTTAATCACAACGGTATAATATTATTTTTAAAAGATGGAGAGTAGTAATGAGTGCACACGGTTACATATCAAGCTATACAAATCCAGTATAGATTCACTTACTTCGCATCGTAATAAGAAAATACTATAACAGGTTTCCCGCTGAAAGCTTTAAAACGCTATAGTTATGTTACTAAATCATGGTCACTTTCTATATAGGTTAGCTTTACTTACAAAGCTGGTACACAATGAAAAGTGACCTCAGCTATGCAAGATAAGTTTAACTCATTAAACTCAGCTTGTAATCGGAGATCCACTATTGTCTTGCAGCTTTTGTGTTTGTAATGTGGCTTTGAAGAGGAGGACAGGAGAAAACACACACATACACATCACATTGTGATAGTCAAAAGTCAGTATTTGGAACGAACAAAGGTAAAGTATTAAACATTCCTTCGGCCACTGTGAGATTTTAAGTGGTAGGAGGCCCATTTTCGTTCAAATAAACATGTGAAGCTTATAATTATTTTCTCCCTCGAAATGAGAGCTAAATTAATATAAAAGTGAAGCCAAGTAACATAAAAATCAACATATTAAGTTGTAGAATATAAGTAAAAAACAACAAGCCCATTCCGAAAACGGTATACTTATTTAACTTCTACCAAATAAACAATAAAATATAAAAATAAAAGCTGAGACGTCTTATCAATATTGTGTTGAGCCCCCGAGCGAAACAGACAAGCACAAAACCTAGTTGTCCAAATAAACCCATTTTCTTTATATTCCTATAAACTAACAAGTATCTCTTCAGACAGTAATGCCGCACCAACAATATAGCAGGGAGTATAATTACATTAATTGCATAGTAAACTGTTTTGTTGTAGTTTACCACCGTTCATTGAGTTTGGAAGAAGCATTGTAGTAATAGATTAATGAGCAGAGAATTAAAAGTAAGGCTTAGGAATGTTTTTTTTTATATTTTTGCTCAACATAATTTTACACAAATCCGTGACTCGGAGAGCGCTGTCAGAATCCTTTGTTCTCAATTTTTACGAACGCATATTTTGTTTACAGTTATAATCCTCGTTTGCATAAACATCCAAACATTAGTAATGTTTGCAAACTAAACAAATTTCCAAATGTGGGAGTAGAAATCGTAACCTTCAGACAACGGTCAACCACTAACACACGCAATTTTGTTATAACTTATTTATTTATTTAATTAATTACAACGGTCTTTTAACCAATTATAGTAACTAATATCTATAAACTGTAGGAAATTAACAAAAAAGGCTAACAACACTTTCATAAATTCCTCTCACAGTACTTCTGACATACCAATAAAACTTGAACACTTACCAATGACCGGATTAGTAAAATTCAGCTCTACACCACTAGTTTCGTACTGTCACTTTTTAAAACTTCATATTTATAAAACCAGATCTTTCAATTCATTTTCATTCATCCAATTAAGTAAACAATATCACGTATGTGTCAAGTGAACATAAGCGATGAAAGGCAATATCAGTATCATCACTTTATGTCCTAAAGGAGTCGATGACACGACGACGCGCGACGCGGCGACGAGGAACTTGCAAACAACGGGTCAACACGTTTACAACATTACTAATGGAGACAGCTAGGGGTTAAACTGGTCTTAGTTTTATTCAGAACAGAACAGAGCTGTTATTATTTCAATTATATTTGTTAAACTTTTAAATGTCATTTATAGATAGTCGAGATAGAGAGAGTTAAGAGATATTTTAGACCCGACTGATGATATTATTATATCTAACAATAAATACATCACACAGATTCAGAGAAAGTTGAATAGCTCCCTTTAATGTCTGACAGGCAGACATTAAAGGAAAACTTTTAGATTTCTCTTTTTTCATTTATGACATAAAACGATCGAGCGATTGTTCACTGTGCCACTATTTATCCTTTTATTGTGCCACTATTTATCCTTTTAACCTCCCTCCCATCCCTCTAGTCGCAAATTTTCATTATTTCTACGGATATTCTATATTTAGATTTTCTATGGCGCATCCTAAACCAATCAGCACTCAATAGCAGTCGAAATTCGATATGTATTTTCAAATGCCCAACACATAATAATAATAATAATAATAAATTTTTTATTGACATAAAAACGGCGTTACATAATTACAATGAAGCCCTGATTCCTGAGCTAGGTGGTAACCTGTGTTACAGGAATCAGTGTCTTCTCCCATTAAATTACATTACAATTTATGCAATAAAAATACAAACATGAAATCATACAATCCTTACTGTAAGTGTGTGTGTGCATGTGTGTGCGAGTGTGTGTGTGCACGTGTGTATGTGTGTGTGTGTGCACGTGTGTATGTGTGTGTGTACGATGTGTGCGTGTGTGTACCTGATTGTGCATGCGTTTGGGTGTGTGTGTGAGCGCGTCGGGGGTATAATGTATGTTTTTTTTTTTTTTTTTTTTTTTTTTAACTTTGTGGGTCCTGGTTGTAATACAGATTATAATAATAAGTTTTCGGTTTGTATGTAATCCAATGAGTGTAGCCAGGTGTTTACTTTCCTTTTAGTCTCCATACTTGATAAGGGATTAATAAGAAGAGCCTTGTTTATCTTATTATAGATATACGCGGAAAGAAAATGATGCTGTCGTCTAGCTGAAGCAGTCTTACAATTTACCATATTGCAGACATTAGTGATAGTGCGTTTACTTTTGTTGTTATGGTTTGCAGGTGTTCTTTGGTGTTGCTTGCATGTTAGGCTGAGAAGGTATAATTGTCTCACTGTGAGTACTTTACAATTTTGATACAGGTTTGTGGTTGGGAACCGATATGGCTTGAAGGTCATGACTTTGAGCAGTGATCTTTGCGCTCTTTCCAGTTTAATCATAATGGTTTTACCGGCACCACCCCATACCGTAATACAATACCTAATTATTGACTGAGCTAGCGATAAATAAACTGTGCGTAGAAGGCTAAAGTCGGCCACATGTCGGAGTTTTTTAAATGCCCAAACGAGTTTCCTGACACGACAGGTCATTATTTCCACATGCGGCCGCCAACTTAGTCTGTCGTCAAGGACTATGCCTAAATATTTTACTATTGGTTTTTGGGAAATAGTAGGACACGTGCAAATGGCCCCATTGTCGGCACGATCACAAGAGTGGGCTTTAAGGCTTATTGCCACGGGTCGAGTTTTGGCGAATGAGAACTGCAAATATGACGTCTTAGCGATATTAAGGGTAAGCAGATTACTTTCCAGCCACTGGCTGACTTTATGTAGACCCAACTCAGCTGTGTGCTGCACTTCTTCCCAAGTCTCTCCATGAAATATGAGTGCTGTGTCGTCAGCATAGCTGAATATTCTACCCATACTTAAGTGTTGTTCGAGCAAATCGTTTACATATATCAGGAAGAGACTCGGGGAGAGAGAGCTTCCTTGTGGAACACCATATGTGACATTGGCTTCGTTACTAATAACTTGACCAATTTTTACTTTTTGTGTCCTATCGTTCAGAAAATCGGTAAATATGCTGAGAGCCTCTCCCCGTATCCCCACGTGGTCAAGCTTTTTCACAAGGGTAGGAATACAGACCGTGTCAAAGGCCTTGGCGAGGTCCAGAAAAACACCTATGCATTTCTTTTTAGCATCAACTTTGTCTGTAATATAATCAACGAGTTGATTTACTGCGTCTTCAGTGCTTTTACCAGACCTAAAGCCAAATTGAGCATCCGATAGCGTATTATTCCGTTCTAAGAACTTAATGAGCCTAGTATTTAGAAGTTTTTCTAATAATTTTGATAGTGCTGGTAAGACTGATATGGGTCTGTAGTTCCTGACGTCATTCTGCTTCCCTCCCTTGTGAACTGGCGTGATAAGTGATTTTTTAAACACTCGAGGAAAAACTCCCTGTTCGAAACATATTTGCATGAGCTTAGTTATATGAGGAATTAAAATGGTTTTACCAGTTTTAAGCAGTTTTGCCGAAATAGAATCCCACCCCGTGGCACAGTCTGATTTTAAGGTGTTTATTATAGATTCTATTTCAGCCTCATCAGGGGGGAGAAGAACGATAGAATTAAGAACAGGTGGTGTATTAAATTTGTTTGATCTAGTTTGACCTTTACGGTTCTGGATGACGGAGACTGCAAGTTGGCTACCGATGTTAGAAAAATACCTATTTATGTCCTCTATCACATTTGAGTCCTCATTTGTACTAGATAATAATTTGTCAGCTGATGAGTTTTGCTTGCTTTGGTTTGTAATTGACTTAACGATGTTCCAGGTTTCTTTGGTGCTTTGTGACGCTTTTAACGCTGACTTTTCGTGATTATTTTTTAATTTTCGAAGTAACGAATTACAGTGATTACGATATCTCTTATATGAAATCTCTGAAACTGAGTTTCCTGGGTCTTTTAAATACTTTTTATGCAGTTTGTCTCTGTGTCTGATGCATCGTAATAGACCTGGAGTTAACCACGGTTTGAGTATTACTTTACGATTAGGCACATTAATTACTTTTGAGTGTAGTAAGACTGCAGCCATCAAACACTGGACAAAAAGTGTTGCTGCCTCATTCGCATCAGTGTCATTTGTTATAAAAGAGAAATCGGTATCTTTTAAGTATTCGACAGTAGATTCAATGTTGATTCTTGTAGTGGTTTTGGGTGTTTTTATTTTACAGGGTTCGTTATTTAGGCATAACAATACAGAGGCATGGTCACTAACTGTGGAGTCTATTACGATAACTGTTGCATAATGTGAGGTATTGATCATTATATGATCAAGGCAGTTATGCAATCTTGTTGGATGTGTATGACCAGGCAGGAGGCCCAATTCTGCAGTTAGATTGAGGTAAGGTGCACTATTCCTGTCAGAATTGTTTGCTTTAATGTCAATGTTAATGTCGCCCATCAGAATAATATTTTTCACTTTTAGTTTGCTTATTATATTTTCGAGGGAGTTAAGGAAACTGTCAATACGGTATATTGAGGGGGACCTATATACTGCCACAATACAAACATCTGAATCAACTTTTAATAAAAGGAAGTTGGCACCTGATGGTTCCGGTTCCTCAACTGTGCAATGAATATGATTTTTTACATAAATTACAATACCATCGTTTTGATTGAGGCTTTTTTTTGAAGAGTAGGTGGCATAATTTTCTAGTATAGGGATTGGTTTAGCGTCATTGAGCCAACACTCCGTTAGAATTAAGATATCTATTTCAAATGCTAACCTTGCTAATTGGGCCTGGAAGCAGTCAAAATTTTTATATATGCTCCGGATATTTTGGGTTAATATTTTGTGAGACGCAATTTTGTTATTGACAATTGCGTTACAAGTGTCAGTATCACAATTATAAGAAGTTGCTAATGTGATATCATCGATATGTGCTAAGATGTCCTCATTAGCCATTTAAAAACGTAAATAAAACTTTGATACAAATAGGGGTGTATTCTTTTAACCCGCATAGCTTTAGATGACCTAGAAGTGAGACTTAACACTTTACCAAACCCGAGCAAAGACTGGATGTTTGTGTGTAGATTAGGTTTTTTTTTTAATATTTTGAGATATGGTTGTGATGTGTATTGGTGTGTGTATTTAGGATAGTAGATTTGTAGTTTATTTGAAAAAGGTTTATGTGTATAACAGTTAATAAGCAAGTTTATATAGAAAGACATTAAAATTAAACTTAACAAATGTTTTAAGAACCATGCCGTTTTGCTTAGTCATTGTTCTAAATTAGACTTAAGGTCTGCTTCGCTTTTAACCATTATGTGTTTCTTCCCCTCATTTTGCCGCAGGAAAACTTTACCGTATGAGGTCCAGCAGAATTTAAAGCTATTATCATAAGCAAATTTGCGAGCGAGGTAAAATAGGCGTTGAGCCTTCGGCGTCAAACACTCAGATACATAAATTGGTTTTTTCTCACCTTTTAGTTTAATGTGACCTGTGTTCAGCTTATCTTGTTTATTGTTGCGGTTGTATTGGCGAACTTTATCTAGAACATTTACTACAAACAAATAACAATCGATAAACAGCAGAGCATTCGGCAGCGGACAGCAGCGCACGGCAGTCGTCCCTGGGGCCAGATTCAGTTCGATGCTCATATTGAATTCTCTCCTACTTTTGTATCAAAATTTATATATTGTGGAAATTTGTAATCTCACAGTATTATCCCCCATGGGTTTGGCGGAGCTTTAGTTCGAGCTTGAAATGAATAAAGAACTGATATTATTATGTATTTTGCAAATGCTTCACGGTGTCAGCTACACGTCTTATTAGTTTCAAAACTAGGAGTAAACTTAGTTCACATTAACTGCACGAAACTTTAGAAATCTTGTTTATTTTTCATTCCTCAATAAGTTCATATAATGACAAAACATTCAAAAGCACCAAAAGATACGTAAGACACCGCTTTCATAAGCTGAAGTAAATATACAACAACTATCCCTACAGAGGGACGCACAGTGAAACATCAATAGGAGTTAATGGCGCCCAGCGTGGGGCTGGCTGGTGCCGCTAAACTAGGGCCCGATAATGGCGCCCTCTGTATGCGGAGACGAGTCAACGAGCCCCCAGAGACACCTGACCCTAGTTGGCGACGTTTCTACTCGATAGTGATGAAAACTTGAATAGAATTTCGTTTTGTGGATGCCAGCATACGTATAAGAATTCCCTCACGGTCATTTAGTGTAGTGGTTTTGACAGTCGGTACTGAAGTTTAATATATTGAGTATGTATAGGTACTGCAAAATATACATCATTACATTTATAGATGCATCTTAGAACCGTTTTATATTACCAGATACAAAAGCTGGTACGCGGTAAATCAAAGATAATTAAAGTAAGTATTTAAGATCGGTCTACATATTATCACCTCAATTGTAACTAGTAACCAATATTGATATTTCTTGAACAGCTTTACCACCTATTATATTTTAAATGGACTGTTCATGATTCTCCTCTTATCATATCACATAAATACAGAACATTATTTCCTTTTTGGCGACATTAAGTTCAAGACAGTGACGTCGGACATTAAGGAGTCCTCACAAGCCGTAAAACTTGTCTTCTTCAGCACGCAACACAACTAGGTGCAATTATTTTTACGACTTTCCTCCCAATTAAGTTGCTTTTGTGATGAGTGTGACATAGCTGTGTGTGTAATTGTTTTCATGTTTATTCAGTACAGTTTTTATTGTAGGTGTTTTGTTTGTAATACTTTTGAGTGGACCCTTTTGCTAAAAAGGGTCTGATTTACAAAGGATTAATATAGTTGTAAGTTATTTATAACAAAACTGATCAAAAT
Source organism: Subacronicta megacephala (assembly GCA_958496365.1). Classification (NCBI taxonomy): domain Eukaryota; kingdom Metazoa; phylum Arthropoda; class Insecta; order Lepidoptera; family Noctuidae; genus Subacronicta; species Subacronicta megacephala. The sequence goes on along the minus strand of OY292540.1, from coordinate 7,983,624 downwards.
ACATAGAGTATAAACCTCATGTTAAAACATACTCAATTAGAGGAGCTGCCCTCCAATCTTGTTCTATAAATGTAACGCGACGATCCCGGCGGCAACGCGGACGGCGCTCTAAGTGGGCTGGTCAAGCGGGAGCAACGGAACCTCTTAAAATGCTCTCGAAAAAGGGACAGAACGAACAGGAAACGCGGAAATAATATTACACGACATCCAGTGATAGCCCGGCAGACTGTGAAAATGTAGGATTTAGGTAGACATTTTTAGGGTTGCTGTAAACTATGATAGAATATAAAATAAAGATAAACTTTTAGTTTGAAATGTGGCGATAGTTTAGTTTTATCTACCGTACACACGGCCACACATCAAGCTACACAAATCCAGAATAGGATGACCTCGATTGTAAAAGCTTATAGTACAACGTGAGGCTAGCGTATTCTAGCTTTGTATAGCTTAATGTTTGTTTATAATATGCGTATTTTTGGATTAACAAAAATATTAGGAAAACCTCTAAATAAATTGTTTAACATTAATTTTGTTTATCAATACTTACGTTTATAATACTTTGAATGAAAAATTTAAATTTATACATAGGTCATGTATAAATTTTCATCATTCATGATCATTCGTGTATCTTAACTAAACTATCTTTTTCTGCACGTTGAATATATGTAGGTATTTCAGAAGAAAATCTGTGTTACACCTCACGTAATAGAAGAAGAACTATGAATAAATAACATGAAGTCAAAATGAACCGGGTCAATACGAGCTGTCAGACGCCTCGCTTGGATTAACTATTCATCTTTAGAAGCTTGTGTAAAACCGAATCAAACCGGCGAGAGAAATCGGCACCTTCAAAAATGTTTATAGAACTTGAAAGAGAAGTCACATTTAATGTTTTTAACATATGCGTGTCGATCTGCTTGGTAATTGTAAAGTATCTAAAGGGAGTCTAGTAGACATGGCTTCAAATCAAGCTATACAAAACCAGTTTAGACTTACCTCCCATTGTAAAGCTTTCGGCACTATTCAAGGCCAGCGTACACTGGTTTTGTATAACTTTATGTGTAGCCGTGCGTACATAACCACATGTATTGGTATACTACGCAGTTAGATTTTTTATTTATATTACTTGTTACTACGCAATATGTGTCGAAGTTTTCGCACTCATATAACTACTCTGTTTTATTTCTAAACTGGATGCTATAAAATAAAACATTCAACAACTAATCCTCGCCTGAATCCAGTTTGTAGTTTTTATTGTCAAACATTTTTATAGCGTAAAGCTACGCCTCACCTATTTCGAAATATTAACGTGCAAACAAATGGCACCCAAAGCGGGACAACAATAAAATAATAAATATGGCTCATCTGCGATGTAATCAAATTTACTTTTGAATGTAAATTCAGGTATGTTTATACAATAATAATTAATAAATAAATAAGTTTATCATCCTTCCGTAGCTGGGCATGGATTTATTTGAAAAGATAAGATTAACCATACCTAGACCGTAAACTATCACGGGTTCACAAAATTCAAAAGATTGCTTAAGCAGGCTGGTTTTATCACAATATTTTTGTCACCGTTAAAGTTATTAAGTAATTTCTCACCCGCAGATAGAACACGAAAGTTGAGTGTTGAGTGGATTAAAATATGGTCCACGGAAAGCATATTAACTAATTTACGAGGTTATCCCTCCTGTAAAAAAACTTATGCACGCAAAACTTTACTATTATAGACTCAACTCAGATGGCGCATATATTTCATACGCACCACATCGCTACAAAACCAAATAATGTATCTAAAATATAGGCTTGCACATTAATTCCGTACGTCACAACTACATGCCGTCAAAGCGAGCGTTTGTGCGTAAAGCCAAATGGCGCCCAACGTGGGGCCACAATAAAGCTCGTAGTACGTACTACCAACAACGGCGCCCTTGGGACACCTGACCCAACATAATCCAATGGCTTTTAGTATCCCCGAACCCGCAGCACTTTTCGACTTTCATACGAAAGTCGAAACAAACATAAAAATGCTATTTGTGGAAATACTTAACTTTTTGTATTGTTTGTTGTGCTTTCCTCAGTTTACTTTACGACTTAAAACAAAATTCATAGTTTTCAAAGCACATTTGAAACGTTACTGCTTTTAAATCCAGTGAAATTCAATCAGAAAATCCGATTGCAATGCTTTAAGAAAAATATCTATTAGCTTTATAGATTTTCATAAATCTTAATCTCTATCAAATTTATTTGACTGCAGTAAGTATGTAAGCACGTTTGAATAGCTAACCTCACGAATTAAAAGATGAAATGATGAGAAATGTAACATCTAAATTGAATTATTAACACACAAATTTAGAGGACGACCCTCGTCGACTAAATTAGTTGCAACGTTATATACGTTCTTTGACTTAAATTATAAATTCTAGAAGCACTAGAAGCAAGAGGTCGAATATCGTTACGAAAACAGTAATTATAACTTATTTTTAGCTTGTTCAAATAATTTACGTCGGTTGTTACGTTTCATCGGCATTATTGTGCACTGCAAATGCTATTAAGTACTACAATCAGCAGTAAAAGAAATATTACTACAATCAGCTGAAAAAGCTTTTATAAAGCTTAAAGAAAACATACAAATAGTCTTCTACAGGACAAATAAATGAGAGCCGTAAGTGGCGCCCAAGTGGGACTACCCTTTGTGCAAACAACTTTTGTTCGCAAGTTGTCTGCGAACGGGCTCTCGATATTCCGATCATGTTATTAGGGTTCTTTGTAAGAACGAATTGGGAAGTGAAAGAATGCCAATACAACTTCAGATGATATTACAAATTAGCTTTCAATCGGGACTTTGTTGACTTGGCATGTCCTTTGAGATGTATAAAGCCATAAACAAGGTACAAAAAAGCTTCTTCAAAATAAATTGATGAAAAAGCTCTTATACGCAATTTTTAGGCCAGGATTGATCTAAAATTTTCTAGTTAAGATTGACACACAGTCACAAACATTTCTAACTGTCCTATTATGTTTTCTGGGCATTATCAACGCAGTGACTTCAGTGTTACAGGTATTTGTAGTACTTAATGTTCTCATTTTAAACGCAACACCGAAACTGGTAACTATGTCCTATCGCCGTCTACAAATTTCTACTGCTAATTACATAGTTTCCTTGACGGTTTGTATGTATTAAAGTTGTCATCGGTAGATAAATTACAACGATACGCTTTCTGTTGTTATTCAAAAGATTTGGATGAATGATGATGAGATGAGATGAGAATGATGATCCAATAATGGAGAAATATGTAATTTCAATCAGCCGACCCAGAAATGACATGGTTTTAAAATATGCATAGGTAATATTATAAACATTTGCTAATGCCGATAGCCGCTAGAACAAGATAGCTAACTCCCATATATTTAGGAATATCATATCATGAAGAAGACTGCATTCCTATTTCAGATTTTTTCTTCACAAGTCCACTAACGTTTTTAATGCCATAACTCACAAGAGTCAGGGAGGACAATATTTACTGACCATTATCGGAGCTATTTCCCCTGAGTCCTGCGTCAAAACACCAGGGGACCTTTGTTAACAGAAATTCGTCTTTATTGTTCTTTACTTAAAACCTAAATTGAATTAAAAATTAAAAAAAAATACTTGCTAACGTAATTTCAACCTTATTATATCAGAAATAAAACATTATATGAAACAAAGTGTTTAATATCATAAGTGAAGTGATTGGCAAATATGAATTTAAAAGTGTACGCAATAGCGTTCAGTATTGTTTGAAAAGACACAGGAGGGTGAGAACAATAATATTTTGTTTGACAATTATATAAAGAGCTTCCTGTATTCTATGTAGTCCTCGTACTTATCGCAGGTGGCATATTTATCTTCTTTTTTTAAACACAAACGCTGATTGTATAGGTACCTATGCTCCTATGCTTTTTAATGTTGTTTTACAGTCCATGAAGGTAACCTTATTAGTATTTGTTCTGTTTTTTTTAGAAAGAAGGAAGTTCGAACAGACAGACACTCCTGGACGAAGTTAGGGTATGCCTTTGCCCAGTAGCGGGAAACAAAAAAGGCTACATAAAAAAATTACATACCTCATTAGTATAGTGGTTTTGAGTGCGAGCAGCAGCGAGAGTAGGAGCAAGGTCAGGATTTGTGCTCGGCTAATGAAAATAGGCTAGCCCCCAATTAAATGGGACCTAAACATACTGGCGAAGTGTGGGTGAACATTAGAACAACTCTGCTTAACCCTTCGGAGCATACAGGCGTGATAGTATGTTATACTTATATTGTCAAAAGTTGTTAAGATGATAATAATATCTCATTAAATTACAGTTTTCCCAAAATAACATTTCCTTTTATTTGGCGATATCCAATAAATAACCATAGTCTACTAAAAAGCTATCTATAACCTTCTGAGATAAGAAATTCATATGATCACAGTGTAGCAATAAGCCACAGAGTAGCCATTTCAAACTTAATCTTACTAAGTACTAAAGATTTTGAACATACCCACGACGTTTTGGGTCCCAGCGGTCGAAGGCCCGCCATTACGAATTCAATAGGCAACAACGATAAATTGAGTAAAAGTGGACTAAGTACGGAATAAATTTTAAGGGAGTTTAGAAGTTGATTAAACACTGATGCTATTTTTGGCGTGGCAATTCGATTTACGGCCCTCAAAAACGTTATCCGAGGATAAAAGGTACTACAGTATTTTTAGGGATTTCAAAGCAAAATTGCTATTTATGTGAGGGAGTACCTTTAAGTACCGTCTTACTATAGCAAACGTTGTGTACATTTGTAAATGATATCTATGTATTTGTATGTGTTTATTTTTAATGTAGGTACCTTAATAAATAAATAAATAAGTACTGTGTCCGCACGGAGATCAGTTAGATTGATTCCATTTAGATATAAAACATAATATTATAAAAGCGGCGGTAGCCTAATGGTTAGGGCGTCGGACTTGCGATCATGTGGTTGCCGGTTCGAAACCCACCCATTGCACTACCGACGTGAACCCACTCGTAATACAAGCATTTAGCTTAGTATGAGTGGTTAACACGAATACTAGTAATGTTTAACCCACATAGCTAGTAAGCTTTAAAAAAAAAACTTTCTGGCTATGGCTGTGTTTTCTTAACTTTGTTGGAGACAACTTTCACTCTAATTAGATGCGGCTGAATATCAGTATTTTTCACGAAAAGAATACCATCCGTCGAACTTCTGAGCAACACCGATATTGGAAGGAAAATGAATTAAGATTGTAAATAACGAGATGATCAAAGTTCAATACAATTTAGACGAGAAGGTTCAGTCAACACCATAATAATATTATATTTTTTACGAAACTTGGTCATAAACATGACCAGATCCCAATAACTGGTATTAGGAAGTTTCGAGAAGCTTATTGCCGATATTATGGCGCGAACAAAATGAGGCGCAAGAATGCTGTCAATTGGTTCACGTCTGCATGGATTAGGAGCATCGCTGTCGCATATATTATGAGGTTATGTTCCAGATTGTGATAAAGTTTTGTTTACGATGCCATTGAGTTTTCATGGCAGGACAAGGTAGCGTCAGTCAGCGAGATGATCCACGATACTTCGAGAATAAAGAATCTGTTAGTGAAAAATGCTGGTTAAGCTGGGCTAGGCTGCTATCAATGTTGTACATTATACATTAACAACAATATATTTACACAGGGCAAGACTAAAGCGTCGAATCCTCGATATCTCACTAAGCTGCCGCGCGACAGCTATCTCTAGCTTTTTTTTATTTTGTATGGGATAACTCGGTAAACGAGCAGGCGAGCCACCTGAGGTAAGTAGTCGTGGACATATGCAATACCAAAGGAGCATATTTAAGAAAAAGGGAGTGGAAGTAGAAGGAAGGGGACTGAGGGAGGATTGGGCCTCTGGCGCTCCACACTCACCGTACGAAACGCATCAGTATACATACTGCTACTTGACGTCTATATTCTATAGGAGGGTAGTACTTCCCCGGTCGTGCCGACCCATTCATGCAGGCATGTAGATATGCCAGCGAGGCACTACTACTACTATTTAGACAAGACCATCCTTATTTAAATAAACACTTCTTAGCGATCTGTTTTTAAGTAAACACTAAGATATTTTCTATAGATATCGCAGGTCTCAAATTCAGTAATAATGTAGGACTTAACTGTTTCAGTGTTTCTGTGTGTGAATTAGGACAGAGTTCCCAGCGCTTGTGAAAGTGGAACAGTGTTCAATAATTCACAGCATCACAGATTCAGTGTTGATAAGATTCAGTATTCAAGAGGTGAATACTGAAGTTTTAGTAGCGGTTCAGTGTAGCGCCGGCCGTATTGTGCTCTCTTGAAATTAAATATACAGAGCGACATTGAATACATAACAACATTCAACGTTACTAATAAAATCGTGATTCTCTTTTCCAAAATAATCACCAAAGCAAAGTAGGTAGTCAGCGGTGGTCTGGGACCGTTTAATGGAAATATAAATTCATTTCAATTCATAATTTCAACGGCCCTGAGATGAAGTGACGACACCTTATGTTTTATTCCAACCCTAACCTGACACATCAAGTCAATCGCACATGTATGTGACCATCAAACTTCCATACATACGGGAGCGGGTGAGCGAGCCACTTGTACTACAGTTACAAGCAACAGACGGGCAACTTGAGAGCGACAGACACGCCACAAAACTTGTGTCAAAGACGAGAATAAATTATAATTACGTAATAGGTGTAGTTACATGGTCTATTCGTTGTGTGATAATATTAAAAATATTAAAATCACCTTTAAAAGTATGTTTTGTGTATATTTTTAACCTGAAAATCTGTAACTTTGTAACTATTATTATATTTGATGTCAAATGATTGTCAAGTGACGATGAAGTCCTTTCAAAATAAGAGATATACTTATTAAAAAAAAAACAATTGATTTGGAAATAAAGCTACTCGTTCGAAATATTTGGTTCGACGCGACAGATGCGGGCAACAAAAAGTAACATAACAGTATCCCGTATGCACGGCCGCCCTCGAAGCCTCTCATTTATAATGAACCTTCATTTGGCGGGATTAGTTACCAGCTCGCCACCGCTTGGGACCGCTTGGGACTGAACTACGGCCAACCAGCATACCTAAGTTTTACAACCAGCTCACGTGGGGCGAAAAGTCAATATAATTAAGTTTTCGCTGTCAAATCTTTATTTCAAACTGGTATTGATAAAGTCTTTATTGATGAAGGTACCTATATAGTCGATAAGTACACCTCCTATGATCAGGGGTTGTTGGTTATAGTCCAGACTCTCCTGGAGAGAAGACTTCTTGAGAGTAGCTTGTAGTCTATCATACCTAGACGGTAAAGAGGATTTTTGTAGCTGAAGTATTCCTTTAGCAATCGTAAGTGTGGATCTTCGTCATATAAGTCAAAAGCTCATTCTTTGTCGCCCATATTCAATAAACGACGGAAACCTTTACCGTAGGATTCGATGCCACCAATTCATTCTTAAATTAAAATCGACTAACTAAAAATGTTAAATGAATTGTAACATAACGCATCAGATAATGTAATTAAACGCATTATGTCCTCAACCCGCCGAAGCGTAACGCATTGAATAGACGGATACAGAACAATAAGAACACCACCTTTTGTCTGCTAAATTACGTTACACCTCAATGGACAACTGGGTTAAAAGCTACATTTTGAAAATACTTTACGAAAGACGTTTTTAACTTAAGAAGATACATCCTGAATGTTAATATTCTCTCTTCTGGCCGCTTTGTTACAAGTACCTGCAAAAAAAGAAAAAAGTTCATGAGCATCATAGAGCTAAATGATATTCGTGTCTATAGTCTATGGAGCAGAATTGGCGGCGTGCCAGTCAGTAGCGCCGCGGCCGCGGTGGCAGGCGCACGTCTCGGCATTATGCAACGCTGAATAGAGCGGCGCCGCCGATAACACTCCGACCGTTTTATTTGCACACCTAACAGCTTTTAATCTAGACGTGCATTTAAATGTAGCCATTTTCTCGGTTGCATCAGGAATCAGGATTTGTTGTGATGGACCATAAAGTATTTTAATAAACTAGAGAGATAAAAGGATCCCGATTATCCGACGGGGTAATAAATTGTTTAAATTAATTGCGAATAATGCTGCTTTCTAACAGTGAAAGAAATATTAAAATCGGTTGAGTAGTTTCAGAGTTTATCGACTACAAACAAACAAATCTTCATTATATTACGACTTTAGATTTTTAGTGTACCTTACAAACTGATGAAGAATTTATACAGTATACTTATCACTATCTACTTACCTCAAATTATATTATTGAACAGAAATACTCTCTATTGAGATAACCAAGACTTCTTCTATAGGTTAGAATCCTGGATAATCCTAATATTGGCGAGCTTGGCTTGGCTGAGCTTTCAACGTAATCGTCAATTATATGCAAATGTAGCAATAGAGACGTCTGACTGTGTACAGACGAACATCTGTCTAGCTGTAGCTTTATTACCTACACTTAAATGTATTAGAGTCATTCAAGGATCGAAGAGTGATAAAGAAATAATTAATGAACAGTTCTTTTTTTATGGCAGGCGAGCTACTTGAGGTTATGTAGTCGTCGTCGCCCATGTATATCCAATACCAAATGGGTTGGCAAATGCGTTCCCGAGCCTATTTAAGGAAAAGGAAGGGGAAAGGAGAAAAGGAGAAGAAATATGACACAGGGAGGAATTGGGCCTCCGAAGCTCACACTCACCATACGAAAGATTAAGTGTATTGCTACTTGACATAGATATTCTGTGGGACCCTCCCACAGAATATCTATGTCTATATAGTACTCGTACTTCCCCGGTAATGTCTTTTTATAAAATTCATCCTGACGAAAACTTTAATCAACATAGGATCATCACGGCAGTTTTTCGCCAAAGGGTTAGGCAACCATTGTTTCCCGGTATTTATAGGTCGCATGTAATAGGGAGCGAGCCGATTGCCTCAAATCGAGCACACATCCAGACTCCGAAGACTGCTAAGTCTTCTTACTTAGCAGTCTTCGGAGTCTGGATGTGTGCTCGATTTGCTCGACTGAGAATTTCATGGAAATTACCAATAATGCCTTGGTTTTCTTGAAAATAAAACCTAGGACTATAGCTTAGTTAGCAACATGTAATATCTATTTATCTATATAATGTTACTCATATACTTAGCTGCTAGAGGCATTGTACAGTTACTTTTAAATAATAATACGCAGCGAGCGACCACTTGTATAATCTTATGATAGAGTTACTGGTAACCAGTAGGTCCTAATTCTTTCTCGAGAACTGCCGTACCTGCTCCATATTGGGTAAAGACAGAGAGATTTGTTAACATAGATCGTGAAGTAGGCGCCAGGCTATAAATTTAATTAAGATAACATATCTAGTGGCACATAACTCACGCGGTGCCAATGGGTAGCCGACAGTATCGCGGAGTGACCACCGCACCGCACCGCGCACCACCGCACCGCACCGCGCACCACCGCACCGCACCGCGCACCACCGCACCGCACCGCGCACCACCGCACCGCACCGCGCACCACCGCACCGCACCGCGCACCACCGCACCGCACCGCGCACCACCGCACCGCACCGCGCACCACCGCACCGCACCGCGCCGAATTGAACATGAAATATTGCATGCAAACATTTATGACTGCCTCGTTAGTCTAGTGGTCCCAAGCGCGACTGCTACGCAAGAGGTCTTGGGTTCGATTCCCGGGTCGAGCAAAGTGTTATTGGGTTTTTCTATGAAGTTCCCAGTAGCAGCTCGAAGTCTGGATTTGTGCCCGATTAATGGCAATAGGCTCGCCCCCTATTACATGGGACCTAAACATACCAGCGAACTGTGGGTGTACTTTAAATACACCTCTGCCTAATCCTTCGGGGAATACAGGCGTGTTGGTATGATGATGAAACATTTATGTCCTTGTAAGTACGTACCGCGTGGTCGAGAGTGAACGAGAGCTCTTTATTCAATTCCTGGGTCGAACAAAGTGTTATTTATTGATTGTCCCATGAAATTTTCAGCCGTTCAATTTGTGTAGAAATAATCTAGCCCCTACTGCGTAGCACTGGGCTACGAATCAACCGTACGCGGAATACGCATACGAATCTCCATGGATCGTAATTGTTCCATAGGCATACAATAAAAAAAAATTGAAACCTGTTCATCAGTTTAGGAGTTGCCATGGCATACTACAAAGGAAAAGCTTCAACGTTATTACCACTGCGTCACCGTTTAAAACAATTAAAATCATACAACCGCTAAATACTCATAATTATGGCTTTTGGAAAATCGCGACAAAATGTGTAAAGATATTTTAATTATTCCTATTACTCTCATTAAGTAAAGAGTTTACAGTAAGATCCAAGAGTTTAATAAATAGCCAAGTAAATTCTAAGCGAAATTATTCTCTCGAGTAACTTGGTATGTATTTAATTCCTACCCTACTTTACTTAAGTAGAGTCGCAAAGATTGTTATCTTATGAGATGTATTCGTATATATTACATACAGACATAAGTAAATTTTATATAGGTCTGGTTTAAGAAGTAATTTTAGGGGATTAACTTCGAAAAGATATAGTTTTATTTTGACTCAATGCGCACCATGCATGCATGTGCTGTGAATTTGATTTCCATCCGAGGCAAATATTTATGTGTCCGGGCGTGTGTGTGTGTGAGTGTGTGAAGGAAATTTTGTGTGTCAAATGGCAGCCGCAATTCACTGGAGGTCACTTCATGTACGATAAAGGAAGCTAGTAAGTAATCCAGCATTGGGATCGTAACTGGTAACCAGAATTTACAAGAAATACCTACCAGGAGGGAATTGTAACAAAAAGTACCAGGCGCTCATAAACAAAAAGAGGTTGCAAATACTAGAAAGCCGTGTAGCGCCGCCGCGACGACGGCGCATGCGCGTGGGCGGACCGGTGTGAAAGGCACACTGCGCAACGCTATGCGCTCCTGGTGACGATACACCGAGTACCAATGTATCTAACGTCTGTTTGTCAAGTCTGTCATCTTGGGCAGGAAAGTGAAAGTGTAGGGAGACTAAACAAATCTACAGCTGATAAGATACCAGGGTCAACGACCTGCGTGAGCTGACTTATAGAGAAAATGCCTTTTACAGGCTCTAACTATATTAAGATTTAATACAAGTTTTCTGACAGCTTTGAGTGTTTCACATGACCTACGCAAATGTCTTGCTGATCTGGTATCGTCATGCGACGGATCGTTGAGCTCCCTAAAAAATGGTTGAGCTACACGAGGACTGATGTATGCGTGCCGTCAGTTAGGACAGGTCAACTCAAAGCTGTTATGGCTCTTTCTTCAAAAGGCCAGTTCAGATTTCGCCCTACATTGTAAAACTCGCATATCTATCATATAACTATTGTCTGGACTTTAAAAGAGACCATGATTCTCTGAGTTTGTTTCGACATTTCTTCTCAGAGGTCGTCAGATAGGAAATGTCGGCGACATCTAGTTTAAAAAAATATATATGTAAAAAAAAAATGACTTGTAAAAGTGTCGTTAAAAGATCTATTTACAGAAATAAATATCATTTATCATTTATACATTTTAATTAAGATAAGATGGATAATTACGTATTATCGTGTAGAAAGTCAGCAGCTAACCTGTAATTGTATGTTACCTATATGCTGTCTCGCCTAATTTCCCTGGGGTTTATCCCGTACAACGTTCCAAACCAATCACGTCACAGCTTTCATCCCGATACGATACGTCACTGATTATCGGTGCGTGACGTCACCGCGTATCCGCCTTGATCTACAGCGTGATTTACGTCAAGCCCCTCGCTTCGGGGATGAGGTACCTATGTCATGAATTAATATGGGAAATAAATAGATACATTTACAATTAAGCTAAAGAGCAATGGCTGAGCGATTCCCTGTTCCGCTAATAGGCGCGGAATCGATTCCATCATCACAAACACATTTGTATGGATGGGTAACAGATTGCAGTCAAACTTTATAGGAAGGCCCTATCGATCAATAACAGAGATTCATATGGTGTCCACCGGAGTGGTTTTAGTGGGTAAACATCACACAACCCGAAATTGCCCTAAAGTCTCAAGTGTAAAACAATACGTACAGACGGTTCTTGTGAACATATAGCACGAAAATAGAGCACGAAAACAAATGAACAGCTTCATTCAGTTAACATCGTTTTTGAAGGTTTCCCCCACCAAAAGGTATATAATTGATGTGTATGTTAGGTAAATACTTTAGAAAAGACAGTGTGTGTGTTGCCATTGCGGGAGCTCTTTAGAATCAGGCGGGAAAGCGCTTAGCGGCTTAACGTGATGTATCCCACTCGTGCACAGGAGCATCACTAGTGTTCACTGCACTCTTTATCTCTATTACATGTTAGGTTTCTTGGATTGAACCGCCTCGAAGAGAACTGTATTACTGTATAGTACGGTAGAGTGTACACAAAATCATGATTTCATGGATTTATTTAACACTTGCAAGTTAAGATTTTGAATTCACAAAAAATCGAATGTGAGTCTGAATAACTTTTCTTACTTTGGGAAAAAACAAGCAGTTTAATTCATGTTATTAATTATAAGTCGTCACAAGTTTTTTTTTGTCATAATAATAATCAATACTATACAGGTAATAGCATTGATGCAGGATGAGAAAAGAGCCATAGAATACCTACTACAGTAATCTAGTGTAGCTTAACAATAAAAAAATACATACATATAAACACTTTACCCACAGAGGTAGGCAGAAACTCCACCACCACTTCCTGCGATTCTGGCATACTTCTTTTACTTTTTCCGCATTCATAGATTTTGTCATACACAAGCGCCAGTTGCAATTATTGCACAAAAAAATAAAAGATGACATTGAATAATCTAAACTTTAGACTAAAACGAACCTCGTTGTTGTCAGAAGTCACGGCTTCCTAATCTCCAACAAATAGTACATAGTTTGTAGTTGTTCTCCTACATAAGCCGCGTGCAGGAGAAATGCTCACAGGACGTGGTGCCAAAATCGATGGTACGGCGGGAGCGTGCCACGTTGCTAGAATACCTCGATGACTTTGTAGTACTAGCAGAGTCTGCTGTTTTCTTTGACACAAGAAGTGGAAATCCCTACTAATATTATAAATGCGAAAGTAACTCTGTCTGTCTGTCTGTTACGCTTTCACGCCTAAACCAGCCAACCGATTTTGATGAAATTTGGAATAGACTAAAGCTTGAAAAAGGACATAGGCTACTTCTTATTGCAGAAAATAGTTTTGAAGGGGTTGAAAAAGGGGGTGAAAGTTTGTATGGGAGTTCGTCATTTTTCAAGATAAAACCATGAAACTTTATATTAAGGCACTTGATAAGAAATAAAAAATATTTGTTCATGCGTTTTTGAAATTTCGACCTGTGTGGGGATGAAATAGGGGATGGAAGTTCGTTTAGAAGTCCAAACAAAGTCACGCTTTCAAGTTTAACCCCGGAACCGATATTGATGAAATTTAGAACAAAAATAGATTAGACCTTGGAAAATGATATATGATATGTTTTGTTGTAAAAAAGGGGTTGCAATAAGGGATGAAAAATTGTATGGGAGTTTGTCATTGTTGAAGATAGACGCTGAAACTTTGTGTTTAGGCACTTGATAAGGAATAAATAAATATTTGATATGGGGTTTTTGAAATTTCAAACTGTGTGGGGATGAAATAGGGGATGAAAGGCCGTTCGGATTATGACGAAATTTGGTACAAAAATAGACTAGACCTTGGGAAAGAATATAAGCTGCGTTTATAATTCGGTAAATAATTAAGTTGGGCAAATTTTGTGGTCTACCCGAGCAAAGAAGCGGACGTAAAAAAGACGTGTAAGGTTAATTAGCAATTTCCCGCCAGAATTGGAAAAAACCAAACAGTCAAATCGTGTTGACCACGCGGGCGAAGCTGCGGGCGGAAAGCTAGTTTTCTATATTGCTTTTCAGTTGTTTGGCAACCCATCATGTATCAATTTCACCTAATCTAACGATTACTACGCACTGTTTGTATTTGATATAAAATAAACACAGAAAAAGTTACCTATGTAAAGATTTGGCCAATTTCTGACCCAAATTTTACTTTGACTGACGTAATTCGTGGCGTAATTCGTCAATAATGCACGGAAACTGCACAGTACAAAATAAACGTTTTCTTAGAACCTGTTGTTCTATGGAATATGGATCAAACGTAACATTATAGAAGATTATAAGGAAACTTACTAAAAGTTAAAACAACACATACAATAGACAGTTAGACACATCAAACTACAAAGGAATCTACAATTCCCAAAAACGAAAATACCACGACACATTGTAGTCGGAGCTCCCGACGGGCGCGACCACATGTCGCGCGCACGTGCGACCACATTCATCAATGTCGACATCCGACACCGACAGTCTGGCGTATGCGCGCGGACTAATGCGCGGATGTCTCCGGTATGGACGAGCCCTAATGTGACAAGAAAATAGACGAGACAAACTGATTGTTTTGGAACTGAAATTAATAGTTATTTTAATTGGCACAGTAAATGCAGTGGCAGACAAATCGGTGAGGAGAATATCGAAAGGTTTATCATCGAACTCATTTACCAGACAAAAGACAATCAATCACTGGGATATTATTGAACGTTTAGAAATACAAATTCACATATACATTAACACCCACACTGGCCGTACAATGATTTGCTCCGCACAGGTATCGAACCCGCTACCAAAAGCACATCAGTCATTGTGTTACTCCTACCATTCCTTAGTACCAGTATTGTATTAGTTTTCTTGCATCACAATTTTTCCCAATGATCACGGAGAACAAGCAAGTCCTAGCAGGAAGAAGATAGCCTAAATATGTATTTTAAGTCTAACAGTATTTCCATCAACAAAAAGCTTGTTTGAACAGATCCATTAAAGGTAAACCATCTGCCACAGCGCGGTGCATCCCCGACGATGACGCTGCGCTAACAATAGCATTCCATCAGCAGGACTCACAACACGAGCCGCACGTCGCCATTGACAGATACAACACAACGAGGGAACACTACCTATAAAATTATAGTTCAGAAGTATAACTGTGAGTGAGCAAGATGTCGAACAAGCACGCGCACCTGATGGCCGTAACATAGACACTAGGGATATGCCACTGTGCCTCCCTGATACATCAATTGTTAAGGCTCATTTGCACAATTTCACTGGTAACAGTAAAACAGTAAGCTCAGTCCACGTTAGACGACGTCTACACTTACAATCAGGTGAGATTGTGGTCGAGCGCAAACCCATATGATTAAAAAGACATTATCCTTCAAATCAGAATATAATATTATCATATCATACCATCACGCCTGTATTCCACGAAGGGTTAGGCAGAGGTGTACTAGTACACCCACGCTTCGCCTGTATGTTTAGGTCCCATTTAATAGGGGCGAGCCTATTTATTGCCATTTAACGTGCACAAATCCAGACTTCGAGCTGCTACTGAGAATTTCATAGAAAAACCCAATAACACTGCTCGACCTGGGGATCGAAACCAGGATCTCTAGCGTTGCAGTCGCGCTTAAGACCACTAGACTAAATATAATATGACGCTTTGCCAACGTTGGCACCATCGTAAAGCAACTAGGTCTAAGCCTTATAACTAGCACAAGGTTTGTTTGTGAATGAGCGTTGTGTAGTTGTGTGAACGGGCTTTCTGTATCATCTTTTGTTATAATGATGCGCGGTAACCACGTGCGCGCCAGGTGCGCATGCGTCGCCTCCACTACGCGACCTACACAATAGGGTTGACTACTCATCGGAGAACTATTCTGTGTTGAAAGGTGAAGTACCTATTACCCGCGTCTTGGTAGTTTTAAAAATCTAATTACGTTCTGTTAAATAAACAATGTTTTGAATTTTTAAACAACCTCAAATAAAATGTTTAAATTAAATTAAACATTTTCATTGAAGTTTTTAGAAAATCTGTCAAATATGTGTTTTCTTGTTATCAAAGACATGACCTTAATGTAATCAAATATTTTTATTTTTTAATTTCAACTAACAATCGTTTTTGAAACGTTATTGGCTCTAGTTGTAGAAAGAAACCATTTGGCCAAAAAATTTTTTTATAAAATTTCTGACTCCATTAACAGCTTCATAGTTTAGACCTAAGAACTTAGTACTCAAACAAAACATAAAATATGTGCCAACCCTACTGCATCCCACTCCTGCGCTGCTCCAGTGCGGGTGTCGCTACTCGCTGACCAGCTGCAGTGTGTATTGACCACTCATAGTAACAACACGTATTGTAATGTTACATAAAGCGACGCGGACGCTTCACCACAATGTATAACAACGATGTTGAAAGAACAGACTAGCAATAATATTGACATAGTTCCGTCTCAAGTGGGTGTTGATGTTAAACAATAGGCGGCAGCTGTTCACGAAGATCCCACTATTATGTATAACAATATTATAATGTATCAATAACTAATTATACGTCGTACAGTATACCTATAAGTGAATATTGTATTTAAGGTGGTAGGACACTACTCCAGAGATAGATGGGTAGGTACGTATTCTACCACTAAGTAATGCTACCATTATTGTGGCCCGGATGAAAAGGTAATGAAGCCCGTAAAAATACTACGGACAGACTTAACTCGTCCGGCGCTTAAGGGTGGCATTTATAGCATTACTTTCGGTGTTGCTAGCTTTCATAACTTACGATTATATAGCACCTATTTCTTAGTATCAAAATAATAATACAGTCAATATAATCCTTTCTCCCTCCATCTTGTCGTAATAAGAAACTAAATCACAATAATTAGAGTGAGTCGCACCTTGCCTTACAACAGGCAGCAAATCAGTTCATGCTACTTTCATAAAAAAAAAACTACAATGCCTAATATTTTCCTTCAAGTAAGCCAAACGCTTTCGTTATAGTAAGTAACAAATTATCCAGAATTATGTAAAAAGGCTATAAGTTTCCCGCTCTTTGAACCTCACGTTTCTGGTTCATTTGTAAGCCAACCGTTTTCGTATGAACATAATTGACGTTAAAGGTCAGATATCCGGGAACTTATTGTGCTCACAATGGAGTCAATCAAACTTATTGAGGAGTGCGTGAACCTCACCTTATAGGGTAAACACACCACATGTTGGACGTGACCGCGGACGCTGAAAGGATTACCTCTGTAGATGTCATGATATGTTTTTAAAAGTTAAAACGTATGCACCATCACGCCTGTGTTATGCACTAGCGACCCACCCCAGGTTGGGGTTGTCATATTTCAAACAATTAACACAAAACCTTAACAAATTATACACCTAAACCTTCCACATAAACCACTCTGTCCATTGGTGACAACCGCATGAAAATACATTAAGTAGTTTATCACGAGCAGACAGACAGACACGCGGCTGAGAACTGTTTTATAAAAGAGAGAGTCCATGAAGTTTCTTGCTGGATTTTTCTCCATAGGATCAACTTTTTGAAGCAGTGCAACTAGAGTCATAATGTTTCAAAGGTTATTTGAAATAAGAACAATTTTGCACTTGAAATATGTAGTGAAGTGATACTGTGTGTGAATCATATCGTGATTCATCAAGTGACAATTTTAGCCCTTCAGCATGCTAGTTGTGGTATTTGTTGTATCTAAGGGCGTTAAGTAAGAGTACTACTAGCTATTCTATGAATTATATTGGTGTTGCCGTGACATGAATACATTCTGCAGTGCAGCAGCAGCGACGTCAACATAAACCTCCAGTGAACAGTCGCCGAGCATTGTTATTATGGTTTATTGTACAGCTACAGCTATTTTTACAGTCACACGGTACATTTTGTAATCGAGGTACATAAACATACCATCACGCCTGTATTCCCTGCAGGGTAAGGCAGAGGTCTACTAATCTACACCCACACTGCCGGTATGTTTAGGTCCCATGTAATAGAGGGCGGGCCTATTGCCATTAACCGGGCATTAAGATTAATGTGGCAGTCTGAGGTAATCGGAATAAGGAGAGTGAAATATAATATAACAACATCGTTATTTTTTCCGTTGGCTAAGTACTTGTGGTAGCCGGTCATGGTTGTGACGATTGTCATGAATCCGTGTCCGGCCGTGATTGTCGGGCAAGGGGACGGAAGTGCAGTTTTAAACCGGTACGAGTCTTACAAACCCTGTCAGGTGTCGTGGTGGCAAGCCATCCATTAGGATCTTCCGTACTATAAATAAAAGGTACTTGTGTTACATATCATCACGCCTATATCGTCAGCAAAAGTAGGCAGAGGTGTTTTATTGTTACACTTACAGTTTGCTATAAATCTTTAGGTTTCATGTATGTAATTAGGGACAAGTCTATTGCCATCAACCGAGCACAAAACAAATTACAGAATACTACCCAGAAAATCCTTAAATTAAAGCTTTATCTCAATTATACCGCCCGACCTGGGAATCGAATACAATAAACGAATCTTAGAACAATAATGCAGATAATTTTACTTATGATACTTAATTTACGGTATAAGTCCTTAGGGCCTAAGACCCTATCTACACGATTGTAACCTGTCACTTATACAAGTTGTGTAGCATGCCTAACTGCCCACACCGCGTCGAAATAACCGTGACGGAACCCAAAGCCACGTCCGAAATACCCACCTTTTGTTATTCAAATTAATACCTTAACTTGATTAACATAAAACACAAAACGTATTGTTCAAAAAACGTACGCATTCGATCCGGTATAGCTTACAAACGAGTGCATTGGTACGCAAATATGAGCTTTGCCGTGATAAGGATATGGTTTTCTCTGAATATTAATATTGTGAATACGTTGCTTGTTATGGCAAAATGAACTTTATTTTATTCGTCATTAAGAATATTTTACAGTGTTGGCAGAAAAAGGTTATCGTGTGCAAAAATGTGTTTGGGAGCAAAGATTTGGCGAATTTATGTAAATTGAAAGAAAATAAAGAGCACAGAGGAGCGCAGTAGCGTCAGCGTATTGCGGGTGTGTGACGTCACGAGATCCTGATCGTACAGATAGTATTGCACAATATGAAGACAAGATATAATGTGTCTCTAAGATATTTTTTATTTTATTTTATTTTTATTTTATTACAAAGGAACAACTAACAGCTACACTATGAAATATTAACAACAGAATACACATAACAAATAAGTAATAATGTAGCCCACAGCGCTGTTCACAGATTACTGTTGCAAGATTATTATAAGGTCGCTAGGAAAGTAATTTGTTCAGGCGTGACGGGTACGTGGTAAGTAGGTAGATATATTAATTAAGATTTAGTACTCAGTGCCTCATATATAAGAGTACGAAATCTCATATTTACCTGATACCTTAGCAGCTTACCGTCTTAATAGCCACATTCTTGACAGCCACAGAGTACTAAACAACAGAACACTATCAATATCAGTACCACGAAGTTTGAGCGTTGTCTGTGGGAGGGTAGTACTTCCCCGGTCCTGACGACCCACTACTACTACTACAAAATTATCGTCAACCAATTTACACAAAACCTAAATAAATTATACACCTAACACCTTCCTCATGAATCAGTCTTTCTATTAATGAAAACCGCATGAAAATCCGTTTAGTAGTTTTTGAATTTATCACGAACGGACAGACAAGCAACAGAGACGTGGCGGAGGTCTTAGTTTTATATTATGTAATTAACTAAAAATAAGACTAAATAACAAAAGCACTACATTTCGTTCCTCCACATCGCATATCTACACAAAACTGCCCGGTGCGGGCACAACACAAATAAACAAAACTGCATCGTCCGGTCACCGAACCCGGCGCGTCCCAGCTGAGGAGGCGGCGCCATAACTAATATAATTAATTGTGATCGAGACGCCGCCGCCCGCGCAGCCCGCGCCGCCAGGGTGAAGGTGAAACTTTTATGCAAGTTTAAATATTTTAGCATGTTTTTTTGCCGACAATTTAATTATAGCTAAGTACCTCTTAACATAAAATCAAAGATTATGTGTTCCTTTAAATGTAATTCAGAACTCACGATGAGGTGTACAGACGTACACCCACAGTTCACCAGTATGTTTTAGGTGTAATAGTGAGCGATCTAGTTATAATTAACCGAGACCAAATCGAAATTACGAGCTGCTACTAAGTCACATAATATCTTGTCCTGGGAATCTAAACCAGGACAGGTACGGAATATATTTATCAATTTAGGGCAAGTAATAAAGGAAAAGTTCCTAATTATGACATTTATGCGTACGTCACTGTGACAGCAGACAGCTGTCATACGGGTAATGACAAGCGACAGGAGTAGGGGCACGGCACGTGACGTCAGTGGAATTGCGACATCATTTTAGTGGCGATGAGTCATTCATTACCGAGGCGTGTGATTGGTGGTTAATTAAATGATGTCGACGTGGCAAATGTGACCGCTAAGTGTGTGGTTTTGTGTGTTCCAATAGTAAGGGAAAATCAATTAACAAATTTATTAGTGCGAAGTTCAGGCATGTTAAGCTAATTCTAAAATTCTATATTTTTTGTGTATAAAAAATTTCAGCACTGCCCGGCTTCTAGCCCACAACCCTCCTTCTGTAATCCGGTCACTTCGACCTCGGAGACCGGTAGCTTAATAAGGGCTTGTGTACCACAAAGAGTGGATCTACTTATACTGTTGCAAAAGTTCGAACTTCACATCAAGTAAGTAATATCTAGCTTATAAAGTTATTTTAGAGAAGGAAAAATTCGACTGCGGGCAGGATTTTTACTTCACTAAAATAACTATATAATCTTTGCACGTAAAATGCCTAAAAAATACAAAAAAATAATATCTAGCTTAACAAATTTGAAATATACTAAGACAACAAAAATAAAATAAAAATGTCGTACTTTTTCAACGTTACCCTTGCCATACCAGTAATAACCTTCAGAAATAATAAGGATCACAAATATATTACAGGTTTATCCACATTTGTACATGTACAGCACAGTTCAAAGATGTCTAAAAACGTGATAAAAAAATATACACAATTCAAAGCAAATAAACGAGAGACTACGGCGTAGCGTCGTAGCGCTACGTGACTACGGCGTAGCAAGCACGCCAACTAGCATCTTCACATTTGTGTGTGATATCTATTGCATCGTCGTTGCAGTCATTAACCGGGCACACATCCAGACTACGAGCTGCTACTGGGAATTTCATAGAAAAACCCAATAACACTTTGCTCGACCCAGGAATCGAACCCATGACCTCTAGCGTAGCAGTCGCGCTTGGGACCACCAGACTAACGAGGCAGTCTTATTCGGTTAAGTAGAGCTGAAACGACATTGTACAGCAGTAATGTGAATGTAGATTTAATTAAAGTTCTGTGTGATCTTCCTTTCACGCCTTATCTGACAGTTAAAGATTTTTTTGGCCCCGCCCACACACCAAAGACCAAACTTATAGAGTAAACATAGCATACTTAATTTAATGTATTGATGAAAATGTTACTGCCATTTTCAAGTAATACATACACTCACACCTCACTACATTGTTCACGCACAAACAGCGCGCTAGTTGCTACGATTATTGTATACCTTCCTTTACTTCATTCACGTACAGGATTTGATATGATATCGTTCATATAATATGTAGATTAAGAAAAAAACCATTTTAGATCTAGATTAATCTTTTTCCGGCCAGAAATCTTCAGTCTAGACAAAGCCTGTTAATGAAACAATTACACATAAACTTAGGGGGATAAGTTCAAAGTTTTATATTGTACTAGTGAGTGAACCTGACAGACTTTGTTCTGCCCGAACTCGATCGCAGCGTCACCTCCCGGGTCCAATTTTCTGTTTTGAAAACTGTTTGAACATTCCCTGGACTTCCACAAATATTTCAAAATCTAATTCAGTCTAGCCGTTCTAGAGTTTTAGCGAGACTAACGAACGGCAATTGATTTTTATATATCAGGAGATAAGCTTTTAAAAGAACTTATGAAACATTATAATACAACGCAATCCGAGTTTAACAAGCAAAGGAACAAAGTTTAATATTGTTTGAAACTCCAAAATAAATCAAATTACCATGACTGTATTCAAAACATGCCTTGCTTTTATTCGCTTTAGGAAACTTATAAGATGTTGTCTTGAGAAATGTTTACAAACTCGTGTTGAGGGAATTTGTAAATAATTCCAGTTTAATTAGTATGCAGCAGGGAGTTCAGGAAGGCGATTCTGTCTTCCAACAGAGAGACAATTGTGATGGTGACTGAGCCCAAATTATTATTTCAAAGTTAATGAATTGAGTTCATATAAAATTAAAAAAACTGCGAATAAATGTCTATTTCTATTTCTATTAAAAACTGCCTTATTAGTCTAGTGGTCCTAAGCGCGACTGCTACGCTAGGGGTCCTGGGAACGATCCCCAGGTCGAGCAGTTTCGAGCATCTCGGAGTCTGGATTTGTGCCCGGTTAATGGCAATAGGCTCGCCCCCTATTACATGGGACCTAAACATACCGGCGAAATGTGGGTGTACATGAGTACACCTGTGCCTAACCCTTCGGTGACTACCGGCGTGATGGTATGTTCTGTTATGTTAAAAGCTTGATGATCGTTGAAGAAATAACTCCATCAACTGATGTCAGGATACTTTAAAAAAAAAAAAAAAAAACTTACTAGCAATGTGGGTCATACATCACTAGTATTCTTGTTAACCCCTCGTGCTAAGCTAAATGCTTGTGTTACGAGTGGGTTCACGTCGGTAGTGCAATGGGTGGGGTTCGAACCGGCAACCACATGATCGCAAGTCCGATGCCCTAGCCATTAGGCTACCGCAGGTACCTCGTTAGTAAAAAAGCATCGTAATACCTACATGAAGGGGATAACTTTTTAAAATTGTAAGTTGGTAGTCCATCGTCAGTGGTTATGACACCGTTCATTCGTCTACACATGGATGCCGAATGGATAGTGAGGGTCGAAAATCCACAGCCGTGACTTTAGGGCAGGAAAAGGTAAGTGCTGTTTTTAGTAGGTACTCTGCTTAGTCCAATAATCAATTTTATCTACATATAGGAAGGTCAAAAGAATTCTGTAATCAAATTAGAATCAATCAGAGAGCGCCCGCGTGAGACACCCCAACGCTAACGTAATACGTATCGTAACTTCATTCACAATACATTGCATCATGAGCGCGTCTGCTAGGTCGGCCGCACGCGAGTCTCCCCCACGTCTGCGGTTACCTGCGTCTGTGTTCGCAACACATACTCGCGTGCAGCTCACCTAAAATCGTATGCAGACAGAGATGTGTTACTGACTTTTGACTCCCGTAATCTCCAAAGTTATGCTGTAACTTGGAAGCAGTAAGGTTCAGTTTCTTTATTCACCAACTTGGTAAAGGTGTTTATTTTTGTAAGATATCCTTACCTAAAGGAGAGAATAAATGACTTTGTTTCTGGCAATAGATCTTTTGGAACGCGAATATTTAAGATTTCTAGTATTCTTCTTTCTAGATTTCTAGTTTGTTCAATATAGACGAGGCAGTGAGAGAATAGTACATCAGTATTTTGAATATTTGTCAATAGGTATATCTTGCCGTCCTTAATCCCGAAAATGTATTGTCCAGTAATGAGGGTTGCGGAGGTCTCATGGCAGTCGCTTTGGACAAATATTGATGTTCAGTCGTATTTGGTTAGACTGGAAGCCCACGCCAACATCGTTGAAAAAAGGCTAGTTTTATATTATAGTTATGACCTTATAAAAATAAAAATACTTTGTATTTTTTAGATTTTCGTAAAATTACACTGTCGCACAATATTACTATTAACAAACTTTTTAAGCACTACTTACACACTATGGGTGTTCATTAACAAATCATCATCATCTTCCTGCCCTTTTCCCTATTTATTTGTGGGTCGGTTCAGCCTGTCCTTTTCTTCCATTCATCCCTGTTAGTCGTTATCTCATCAGTCAATCCCTTTTTCATCATATCTGACTTCACACAAACCATCCATCATTACTTTGCCCGCTCCCACTTCCCCACCACCACTCCACATTTATACAAAAGTGTACTGAAATTAAGACATAGGTACATAAAAAATACTTATTTTGCTACAACTGGACATTTATAACGAATGAAGAAAGCAATAGTAGACATCTACATAAACGAAGTTGCGGGCGAAAGCTATACATAAAATAAAATAGATCATAACATAACGTAAAGATATGAATACGATATCTTTACGAGCGATAGTATGATAGCGATAGATTTTTATTATGTTTTTATATAACACACTTCGCTATAACGATAGGCAATATATTTGTAGTCATACATACAATATTGATGATATATAAACAACAGTTGCGTTATTTATTTGTTACTTTATTGAAGAATCAATCTTAAAAACAGGGAACGTCTTTAGCTAAGTCATCAGGCCAGTCTCTTTTAGGTTAGCAGACTTCTCACACACTTCAAAAAGAGTATGAAAAGATTTTTTACAGGGTCAGATTTTTCAACACGCGAGTGATACCCCTTGTGGTGCAAGTGTCCATAGACTACGGTTACCATCAGACGGGCCTTTGCTTGTTTGCCACCTTTGTGGTATAAAAGAAAAAAAAAAACTTAGATATTATTTGGAGTATGATTGAAAATCGACATAATTATTCGGTGCAGAAAAACATCACAATGAAACCTGCAGACTAAAGGAGACAAAACTACAGTAATAAAAGATATGTGAGATGTAGTACCTAGTGTTGTAGTAGTCCACTTACAGCTCCGTCTGTAGACTAAGTGGAGTACTATACAGCCATAAGCTATAAGGTTCAAAGCTTAGATATAGAGCCTTATCAAGCTTAAAAGCTCCAAAACGACTGGTAACAAACCACTGGTAGTATGCCGCGTCGTGCACTAACCTTGTGTGAGCACTTTACTGCTATTGGCATTCACAACTCGTGGAGCGTCACATAAAACGGATTCATTGCCACGTCATCGTAAGACGTTATAATATAACCCTGATAGAGTGGCGCCACCTGCCGGCATATAGTAAGTGTTGTGTATTCGTAGGTGTATTGCTTAAGGGGAAACCGTTCGTTTCACCTAATAGCGACACTACCTGTAAAATATTTCACAGCGTACTAAAAGGTTAGCCTAAAAAAATTGTGCTAGACAATTGCTTAAAGCGGTGCCAACGGTCAAAATTAACTATTTTGCCGATACCATTTTTACAGTTTTAGTAATGTTAGTGTTGTGAAAGTTGTGAATTATTATTGTTGATGTTGCCTGTCGGCTACAATTTGCGAGAAACAAAAAAAAATTGACAGTCTAGTCAAACGATTCACATAAAACAGTGAAGGTGTGATCTGGACATCTCAATTTAAGATCTTGCAGGTGTCAGAGTTCTGTCAACCTGCATGAAACTAGCATGGTGGTTTGTTTGGTTTGTTCATGGGTATTGCCAGTAGTGCGAGTGTAGGACGTCTTCGTTATATGTAGTCAGAATCTAAGATAATAATTTATATCTCTCGTGCCCCATCATTATCGCTGAACGGAACTAAAACTCCCTCTATTTAATTCCTCCTCCCCATTTTATGGTACACAAACAGACATATTATTTGAATGTTAACAACCGGGGCGGTGCGTCCCGGACAGACGGCGCCGCGGGGCACGCGCTAGCTATACGTAGAGCTACCATTGTACGACTTTGTAGGCTCTATTGTATCCTCGTGAGGGGCGGGAGACTGGAGGAAAGTTCTGGAATCTAGAAAAGTAAATAGCAAACCTAAATCTACACACACATCCACAATGTTAGCTGTGTATAGACTCGTGTTGTCATTTGTATCGCCTTTGAATTTTCAGCTCTATATTATGTTTTTCTTTTACTTTACAACGATTACGTGATTCTTTGACAAATGTAAATTGTAAGGAATCAGTGTGGTTTCATTTATTTTAAAGGGCGTTGCCCTACATCATATCAGTCTCATATTTTACTTTCTGTGTCTGAACCTTAAAAGAGATTATGATTCTACGTTTGTTTCGACGTCAGTTAGGAAAACCAAGTAAAACATTGACTTGTATAAGTGTCTCGTAGTCTCATAAAAGCTATATTACTACCAAAACAAACAAAAACCTTTGTTCTATGACTTTTTACAAATACATTTACCAAAAACAAACTTCCAAGATTTCGTTTTTCTATCTTACACATTAAAATTCAATTATCCCTGTTGTCTCGTCCTGATGATGAAGAATTTCACTAATGTAGTATATTTCCTGGCCACTTATCGGCATCAATTAGTGAAATTCTTTATCATCTTCGGACGAGACAACAACAGGAATAATCTCAATAAAACGGCGCTTACAGGTAAGCTAGTTTGATTGTTCAATTTACTAATATAATCCTGAGAAGTTGTTAGTGTTTTACTAATAGTTCTGTATAATATAATATATCATGTTGGTCCACCAAGCTATTTCAGATTGACAGCTGTCTCACATCTTTCAGAACTTTGTGGTGAACCAGGTGTGAACATTTCAATACCACTCTCTGATTTTTGTTTATTAATTCACTGATGCATGTAGTTGCCTAATGAGGGCAAAACAGTACATTTTGTATTGTATCTACAATATGGCGCTTGACGGGTTAAAGGTTGTATGACTTGAAATAATCCTTGTTTCTGTGACAACAAATAGTGTTGTTCCACTGTGTGTGTCCACAACTAATTAAAATACAAACAGATCATAATAAAGTTAGCCCAACACATATTAACCAGCATACTTATTATGCACAACACTATCCCGGCCCACAACACTATCATAAAACATTGAGTTATAATTAAAAGTTTTTTACTACTTCGGCCTTTTGTTGGGTTTTATAGTAACATAGAGAAGGTACTTTCTAAATAAAACTTTTTGAAACGAGCTGAGCTTATTGTCTGGGTGGATATTACCTCAATGCCAGATATGCCGCTAATCAGTACCGTGCTAGCATGGTTCTAAGAGCAATGTTGTCCTGTTTCTTTCTGGCTTGAATAACGTACCTGTGAACAAAAGAAAAAGGTAACAATTAATATCGATACAAAATTTAGTAAGTAATATACCTGGATGATAGGGCACGGTGAAGTATGTCATTGTTGACCTTATTCTCTAAATAATAAAGGCAAGAAGGCAAAATAAAAAAGTGTGCAAGCAACCTGCAAGCGACAACGCATAGATGAATTCAAAGAAGTAAAAGAACCGAAGGACAAAATTGGTCTTATTATTCATTCACTTATGATTATTCTATCGACTATTAATTTACTGCTTCACTTATTTTGTAGTTCAAGCCGACAGACAGTTCCTGCTGTGATTATAGTGGGCATCGGAGTCGGAGCGTTTCTATATATTTTTTATAGATTATTTACACACCAGAAAAGGTGCCGATATTTTGCCGAGCCTTAAGAGTATCTTCGGACTGCAGACTGCCGGAGTCACAAGCAACCGAGAGAGGAAACTGGCTCTTACGCCAATTCAATGGTGTGACCACGGTGTGCGGTATAGCAGGAGCTACCGCTGTTCACACCTAACTTAAACTAATACCCAGCTACTAAAGCATGACGTATGGCCAACGTTTGGAGTGACGTACATTTGAAAGTAAGTTGGCTGCGTTAAGTTATGAAGTGTCGATAAGACGCGCGCCACGTTAATGCTTCGAGGCACGCGATTTGGAGCTTACGAGGTGGGGTGACACTGGACGCGTGCAGCTGAGCGAGGAGCTTGGATGGAGGTACTGTATGTAATTTACCATCAACCCATTAACTCTTCGGAATGAAAGGGTATATCGTGTAGTCTACCACGCCAGCAAAACAAATATAAAAAAGTTGTAAAAAATAACTCACGTAATATTTTTTAATATCAATATTTAACCCATCAAGCGCCATATTGTAGACACGATGGAAAATCTATTGTTTTTCCTCACCAGACAACTACGTGCGTCAGTGAATTAAAACAGACGTTCAGTATCTGGGCGGATGACAAAAATGGAGCGCACTTAATTCGAGCAGTTACATTTGATTACGTAGGCTAGTTAGTACTACTTTCCTCCATTAACAAACAAATTATTTTGAATGTATTAATTTAACACCTTCATCAAGACATTTAAACGTCCCAGTAAATGTTACCTATTGACACCGAATTCAACTTCCACGCTATCCCTGGGACTCCACCTCATTATCCCTTTACTGCTTCCATTGCAAAAGAATAATTATTTCATACACTCTCAACTTCATCCTAATATACGCCTTATTGCTGCTCCATACAGTTTATTTTTGTTCAACTACCATCATAACATTGAATCGTTACCGAAATTTGAAACACATTGTTTTAATGAACTCTGTTTAATATTCAGAGAAAATTCATAATATTTTACATAAAATTAGTAATATTAATTGAAATTTATTAGAATTACTTTTTTTAAACGGTAAGTAAGTACTTCATTGTTAAAGAGGTTATTAGTGGCCAGTGTAATAATACATTTTTTAAGTTTCAACGGGTATTTATGAAAATACATATATTATAACCTTATTGGTGTAGTAGTTGAAAGCGCGCAGAGTTCGAGATCCTAGGTTTGATTTTCTGGTTGAATAAAGTTATCCCTTCAATAAATTCTCATCGTGATCACGAATAATATGACTAAAACAATAGGGCTAGGGATGTGGATTACCTGAAGAAACCCGGTGCCTCCTTGAGTGGCAAAAGATCCAGAAAGAAATTTCGCTATTAGTAGTACTAGTATTGAAGAAATGACAGTATGTACACTTGAATGGTTCAGGACTGTCCTGGGTGTCTCTTTGCCCATTAATATCAATAACAATATTAAACAAAGCTCTATACTAACACAATAATCTAATAAACATTTACTGTGTTCACAAAACACTCGTTATTCCCATAACAACCGAAACTCATTCTAATATGATACAAATAAGATACAGTTTCAAACAGCAACATCCACGAAGCAATTACACAGTTTAGTATCACAAACACTATAAATTCCCTAATCTCTATAATCTACTTTTATTTATATAGCACAAGGTTCATTT
Organism: Subacronicta megacephala; assembly: GCA_958496365.1. Taxonomy (NCBI): domain Eukaryota; kingdom Metazoa; phylum Arthropoda; class Insecta; order Lepidoptera; family Noctuidae; genus Subacronicta; species Subacronicta megacephala. The sequence continues at coordinate 7,954,519 of OY292540.1, read as the reverse complement.
TACAACGTAGCTTAGTATTAAGCAATTACACTAATAAGTATCTGTTAGATCGTTAAATTGCAAGAATTTATTTTGCTAGCTGAATTTGAATCTTATTCTAACCGAGAAAAAGTCTAAATTCGGATGACAGTATTGAAAAGGGTGTGACATTTTAAATTGCTAGGGATGTTATACTCGAGTACTATATAACCTTATCCGCAACGGTAATTGTCAGGAATACTTACACACATGCAATCCCTAAGTCTGCACGGCACTGGACTCACGATGCACCTCTTTAACATTTAATTTAATACTAAGACAATATGTAGCTATAAATTAAAATAATAACCAGGTTTACATCTCAAGGTCGCTAGAACAACGTTGGTTATATTATCAGTTACTACTAGCCTTACAATATCGTATAATGCAAGCTCTTCTAAATTCTACTTAAATAATCCAGATCTACTTCTGCCGAAAGGGAGACAATTATCTCACCATTTTTTTCCTCATTCCAATAGCACGCACTTATATAATATTTTAATATCCGCCATCGAACACAGAATATCCGCGCATCACTACGTCGGCGTCGGGTAATCCGACTGGCTAATACTTTCACCTTTATTTAGTACATATTTATAAGTTATTCGAAGACCTTTACAAAATCTAACGCACGAATCATCATCCTCATCAGCCTCTACTTCTCCTCTGTTGAACTTAGACCTGCCCGGACGTGCTACGTGATAAGTTATGACAAATCAAATCTCGTTGTAATCAGTCGATACATTCATATTTTACTGCTGGTATGAGTATGTATGGTACTACTGCTCGTGTCGGGATGAAATATAACTAACTACAGACACCCCTTCAAATGCTTCATTCCTTTCAAATCAGCAGCTTCGCAATGCATTCTTTTCGCTGTTAATGCAAGAAGTAATAAAATTCTTACCCGCATTATGGATTTGAAAATTGATAAAAAATTACAACAGACTCAAAAAGAAAAGGGCAAGAAAACGCTTCAACATTAAGTCATCACTAATGCACTTGCAACTACGATTATATCCGAAAATTATTATCAGTTTATCCGCAAATAACCGCAGTGCGCCACTACGTCGGTTAATCCGGCGGCGGCACGCAGCACTCGAGACATCAAAGTGAGTGCGTAACACAAGTGGCGAGTTCACGTTACTTTGCATATATAAGCAAAACGATTTATTTCGTAATTTTAAAACGAAATCATGATCAATTCGGACGTTTTGAACATGCTTGTCGCCGCTAAAACCTTCCTTTCTCGCGAAACTTGTTTGGATCCATATTAATATTATAACACTGTCATCATTTTGTCAGTTTCACGCAATTTTGATTAAATTGGATTAGTAAATAGTCTTTTTCAGATGCAACTCAAATAACGGGCAACAGTTAGTAGTGCATAGGCACATAGTAAATTAAGAGATAATTGTAATTATTGGATGCTTTTTAAATATTGTCCATGAACTCGGTTGTGCGTTCATCTACACAAGATCGATTTCTCTATGCTTGACACCTGAAAACGTAAAATGTGGAAGAGTACAGTTTGTTCGAAATAAGTAAGCCGATCGGAAGTTGTCTGCAAGTGGTTTAGAAGTGGTAAATTTTAATAGAAAGAGTCGGTGTAAAGATAATTAGAGTCGTATATGTTTCACATTTCTAATTATTTCGTTTACTGATTTCGATATTTATGTATTAAAACACTTAATTAAACGATTTTAGCACCGCGGTAGTTCGGAACGGCTAACTTCCGATCGGCTTACTTATTTCGAACAAACTGTAATTCGACATCACAGGCATTAGTCCCTAGGTAGCTTAGTTGGTAAAGTCGATGTCAAAGTCCAGGTCAAAAAGACCATGTGCGCTCACTCGTAGTATGTATGTACGGTATCGCAGGTGCGTTGTTTTACACCCATGCGCTTGAAATTATAAGTCTGTCATCACCAGCCCTTCCCTCTCTCTACATAATTAATTAGCGGATTACCGCGGGCGCGAAGCGGCCAAATGTAACACGTCATTATGAGGTGCTATAGCACTAAGTACATTATATACTACAACAAACTATGAAGGTAAGTAATTAATAATAATTAATCCTTACTAGCTACTAATCTTGCAACCAATTTACACAAACCTTGACAAATTATACACCTAAACCTTCCACATGAGACACTCTGTCCATTGGTGCAAACCGCATGAAAAACTGTTCAATAGTTTTTAAGTTAATCGCGAACAGACGGACTCGGCGGGGGACTTTGTTTTCTAATGTGTTATGTGTAGTGAGAACTAGTGACAAGGATTACTGTAGAAATGGTAAGGCCAATCGTCAATTCTCTGCAGTGATAGTGAGCGTGTTTACTGTTTATTAATATATCCCGAGGTAGAGCACAACTCTGCCTACCCGTTCGCGGAAATGTGTGATGGATGCTAACATCTAATGATGAGAAATTTATGATCTAAGCAAAATGCCTCCCTGACCCATCATCTGGCTGCCAGCTATATATATGTATATGTCTCTTTGTTCCGACATCCGTCTTTATGTTGTATGATACGAGGTTGTTTTAATAATAGCTAAATTTGTATCAATTAAACGTGAATCGTGAAGTGTGTGGTGGATGTTGGGCGCCACCGACACGCGGCGCGCCCGCTCCCGGACGTGCTCCGCCGCTGTGTCGACTGCACAATGTTTTCGATGCAATTATGAATAATAATGTATATTGACATATGTTAATTATATTGGATATTGACACAAAGCGTAATGTTTAAAGTTAGGTCACACAGAATGCGTGTTTCCGAACCAATGCGAAGCGGCAGTAATTGTAATGTATGAAACTGATAGTTTTAATGATTACCCTTTACTTAGCAGACTAAATACCTTGTGGCGACATTGCATTGTATAGCTGACGCAGCTCCTTCCGAGCTCGCTCGCCATCTCGCTCATACTTTTGATGTTAGTCGTTATCACGTTAGTCATTATTGACACGCGTCAATAATCATTGTACGTGTATTAATTATTAATTAAAATCCGTTATCTAACCTTGGACAATACTTTTAAGTTTATTTACAAAATAATTGAAAGAGTATTTACTTAAAAGAGAACTAAACTATACACAATAATGAAAACAAATTGTCACGCCCATCGCGTCACTGTCGTCTGGTAACGTGCCCAGAAGACTGGCAGCATTGCCACGTTGAATGGCAATACTAATTCTTGGAGAAGAATAACCCAGCCCTCTGGTCACGTGAAGAGTCGACAAGTCTCTTGGAGATTTCCTTAACCTTGGACTATAATTTTGGCGTTATTATTTCATTCCTTCTGATATATCAATAGAGACCTTAGTAGTTAAACCTAACTCACAGTGATCTCAAATATATAATCTAACAGTGGTGACCCCGACGTGATTTTGTAATGATAATCTAACAACCTCTTCAGGTATACGCTATATTTGCAGCCGCTTTGGGTACTGAAAACTAAGCGAGTAATTCCTAATGTCCAAGCATAAGCGAATATCGCTACCGCTGTTTCACAGAGCAATCAAAAATATACCGACTAGACGGTACGGTATTCTGGTTTCGTTGTATCCGTGAAACTTCATACAAATACCCGGCAGAATACCTCTAGGTATCTTTCTCTTTCGGCGGAGGTAGTGAATATCGTTTATATCTGAATCTGAACTGACCCAAGTCGGATTCCATTTTCAGGAAATGTTAATGTTATCCATGGTATTTTCTGCATAACACGTAATGTTGAGCCACCATAATTCTAGCCTTCAACAACTACATTGATATAGATGCGAATGATTATGTAAGTAGTGATGTGACATTTTTACGTAACCGTCGCATGACGGATGCGGAGCGGTGCGATGGACCGCGACCATTAGGCCATGCGTTCATTGATACGTATGTGAATTGACTAACTTCCTAGTTTCATGACAACAGCTAAAAAGGATTTTTTTATTACCCGTGTAATAAAATGTAGTTAATGTATTTTCTTAGCGGACCTTAGCCTCCGATTCCAGATTTCAGGGGTTTGTCCATTTTTTTTTACAGTATAACTGCATATTATTTGATTGCTCATATCTATAATGTGATATTCACGTTTTTAAATCGTAAAAGCTACAGTGCCAACATCGTTATTTGTAAGCCATTGGTTTCCTGAAGTCGGCTGTCGACGCCGAAGAAGGCCAAAAAAGTTCGTCGTGAATAGAGATCAGCAGGAGTTGAAGGAGAACCTTTGATCATATATGTTGGAAAAAATACAAAATATAGATTTCCTGGGTCTATCAGAGTGAACATAAACTTTCTGTACCTATTTATGTATATACTTCAAAGCAGTTTCATATTTCACCCTGCAAGAGAAGTGGACATTAGCAGACTAAATAATATTGCACATGCCTACAATTAGAGAAGGCAATAGTTCGCCAACGTCGATAAATCCTCGACAACGTATCAATTTGCGTAGTAAATCATCTCAAGGGTATAATTTGAGCGCGCGGTCGCCAAGGTGCGTGCACGCATACATACAGACAAGCATATTAATACATAGTACAAAGATAATAGGTACATTCCCACAGAATATCGACGTCAAGTAGCAGTATGCATACTGTTGCGTTTCGTACGGTGAGTGTGGAGCGCCGGAGGCCCAATTCCTGCCTTAGACCCCTTGCTTCTCCTTTTCTCCTTCCCCTTCCTTATCCTTCTGATCGCATCTCCAACTGATTTTGTATTTCAGTATGTTCATGGGCGGCGATGCCTACTACCATCAGGTAGCTCGCCTGCTCGTATGCCGAGTTATCTCATAAAGAAAAACATGACTTTGAAAAGACAGAAGAAGTAGTTGATAGCTATGACTTCAAAGTTCAAACAGTCCTAGCATAAGGTCTTTATGTACTCGTGACAGACTCAATTTAATTTTCGCCGCTGCTGTTCACCGATAAATATTTCTGTAAATATAAATTTTAAACAAACTGTTACAAGTTAATAGTTTGAATTTATAATACTAGATGGCGATGGCTAGCTGGTGACGTCCGAGCAGAAACGCTGAAACAATTCAGATAAGTAATCATGGAATGAATGTGCTACCGATTTACCTACGACGAATGCTTCGGCACGAATGGGCCGGCTCGACCGGAGTAATGCCACGGCCTTACAGAAAACCGGCGTAAAACAACGCTTACGTTGTGTTTCGCCAAGTGAGTGCTGATACCGGAGGTAGGCCGGCAACGCACTTGTGACTCTTCTTGGTGTTGCGGGTGTCCATGAGCGACGGTAATCGCTTACCATCAGGCGATCCGTCAGCTCGTTTGCCCCCTTTATCCCATAAAAACGTCCTAATCAGTCTCCCATTCATCTCGCATGATATATTTGACTTCACATTTCAGTGTCTAATCCTCATGTCGATCACATACATATCCATACACACACAAACGCGTTGCATGTCACCTGTCCAATCCATCACTGTGACGTAAGGCGCGGTGCTGGTGTCAGCGGATTTTAGAGCGGATACTATTTAACTCCGCTCATAGTGGATTAGAGATATGGATCTATACAGTGCAGTATACCATGTTTTTGGGGATGCTGAAATAGGGATCCAGACACGCGCCTATTGCTGAACGGCAAACTTCGACTAAACAGGTAAAGGAAGAATTTCAAAGAAAAACTCAATAACACTGCTCGATCTGGGACTCGGATCCAAGATCTACCTTAGTAGTCGTATCAATAAATTACTGAAGCAGATTGCCATTGATTGTAAGAAAATGATGATTAGAGGTTGGTTGTTGGTAATGATTGGTTTCACTAGAGGTATCACCAACCTACTTCCTACAACCGTGTTCCGTGTGTGTGATGTCATACATATCCCGTAGAGGATTTCTTAGTGACACATTGCCTAACATTCGTATAAACGTAACTAGGAGGCTTCTATTCAAAATCGAGAGTATCGGCAAAAACGTATACAGTAGTATACGTTTTTGCCGATCATAGTACAGGAGTGTGTAGTTATTTTTGTCACGACATCCTTACTAAGCAGTATTACGCTACCTATATGAACAAAAGGTCCTATAAATAGAGATAGTTACCTTCATTAGTCATTGATCTCTAGCACTACGTGTACTTACGTCGTTATATAGGACCGCAGTAACAACTAACAAGGCAAGCGGCTTACAATATAACCACTAACATGTTCAAACGTCTTGTTCGGCTGCTGTGTCATGCCGTATGAGAGATAGAGCAGTAGGCTTAATGATGTGGTATTTTGTAGCATAAAAATATGACCTATCAACTATAGCCGGCATTCTACAGGCCGATATCATATCTTCCACAGGCCGAATGTAGCCCGATCCACTTAGTGGATACTTGCTGTAAATTTGAATCGTGCCAATGGCAGTCAAGCCCTTTGTAGCTCTTTTTTTGGCTAGTATACCCATTCGAAGGCGATGAATGAATGAATGAATTCGATATGAAACTCTTACTTCCCATCTTCCCCCAATTTAGAGTTCAGCGGAAATTACACCAACATTTCCATTTTTCCCATTTGTGGGCAGATGAGAATACACGTTCCTTTTTTGTATTTTTATAATATAAACATCAATCCAAAACACCACCGAAGGTACGAGTAAAGTGAACCTTCTACAATGACTCTGTTTATACATCCGTCGGCAGTAAAACACTAATTGTTTGTCCACTAATAGACAACGTCAAAGACGCCTCATTTATTACAGAGCATTAAATTTAGATGCAAGCGGCGCTTCGGGAGTGAGACACAGCAGTTATATTTTATTTGAAGTAGTTATAGCAGACCAGTGTAACTAGACATGTCGAAGTGGCGCTGCTGACGAGGACATTAAAAATGTAGATATGAAATACAGTGTTAGACTAAACCTTATTTCGTAAGAAAAATACATCTAAATGACTTTTTCCTCTATTTCCTATAGACGGAGAATCCTCTTGGATCGTCTGCCACGTCGCGGACAGACCGACCGACTTGAAACCGTCTTCCGACATACTACTATGCTTTGAGAGGGTCGTCAAAATATACTGTCCCACATGTTTGAAAAGGGGCTTCTGCCCTATAAGAAAACTGAATCAGAAAAATCTCTCATGTATTGTATTTCTATGAAAAGGTGGCGGGATGACCACGTGATGATCACATAGTGACTAGTTAGAGACGGAGGGCGCAAGCAAACAGTACCAGGGTGAAGTCTTTACCTAGCAGTGGAACAACAATTGTTAGAATAAAGTAGTTCCAAATTCCACCGCATTCCAAGACATACTGGACACTATGTGTTTTAAATAGTGAAATAGATACATAATGTAATTTTTACGAGGCGCGCACGTGTGTGACGGATGTGTGAGAACCGCTACGTTTTATTAGTTGGGCTATTTATTACCCGAGCGCGTTAGCAAGGGCAGGGTTATCAGCTCTTGATGGATTTAAGAAAATTGAAACATTTATAATGTTGCATACCATCACGCCTGTATTCCCCAAAGGGTTAGGCAAAGGTGTACTAATGTATACCCACGTTTCGCCGGTATGTTTAGATCCCATGTAATAGGGGGCGAGCCTTTTGCCATTCACCGGGCACAAATCCAGATTCCGAGCTGCTACTGAGAATTTCATAAAAAAACTTAATAACACTCATAATCTCAATACATAAATAAATAAACACTTTGCTCGACCTGGGGATCGAACCCGGGACCTCTAGCGTAGCAGTCGCGCTTAGGTCCTCTAGACTACTGAGGCAGTCATTTATAATGTTATGTTATGTGGTTTTAAATGTGGCTTGCGTCGTTTGTAGGCTTAGAAATTAATTGCATGAATTGCGGGTTGACAAATTAGTTTTTGTCAACATAGGAAGGTACCGCTTCTACTTCAGCTTTACTTTACAATACCGATCAATATTTATAACTCTTTCTTTTATGACTCTTACAAGCAAGTAAATAAAATAGAGAGATACTTCGAATTCAAGGCACGCACCTCTGACTTTTCTAAGTCATGTGCGTATTAATAATTAATTTTTACGCGAACATCGCGAAGGAACCTACATGCTTGACAGATTTTCTTGACAGCGTGTGAAGTCTGCCAACCTGCAGGTTAGCGTGGTAGACTAAATCCCTCTCGTTCATAAAGGAGACCCATCAGTGAGACAATTTAATGGGTTAATGATGATGAAGCAAGTAAATAATAATCTCCATCACGGTATTCCGTTACTTTGGTCCGTTACGCACACAATGAGCAACTGTTTAGTATAAATTAACACACGCAGGTGCGAATCTTGCGATCACCGCGCTAATGCATATGGGAAAGGGACGGGCACGGAGCATGAAACAAATGGAGTAAGCACATTCCTTCTATTATTTCACGAAGAGGCGACGCGTTCCTAGAATTATTAGTAGCGACATGTATCACACTGACGCTTTATATACAGATACCTTTAACACCAATGCTATCAATATAGGCGGAATTAATACCAGCCCCTTTAACCCCGACGTGTAATAGCGATGCCTTCCATAGTGACGTTTTTACTTCCGACGCCATCAATGCCGACACTAATTGACTTCGCTTTCAATGCCAATTCACTACCAGCAATATCGATCCCATTAATACAGACTCCCTTAATACAGACGAATTTGATACCGAGGACATTACTATACTGACGGCTTTAATAATGATTCCTTCAGGCGTCATGTCAATGTATAATTTTATTTTCTTTCTCTATTCAAAACTGCCGGTCTTAATACATTTTATTACAGAAATTAACGCATCTTGTGAAAAATTGTTACGTTCAGGTCTTCTTTACTAAATTTTTACAGTTGACCACTCCATTTGATTACTACTCTGTGGTCTTCAAGTATTCGATAGATCGTGATTCCACTGTTAATACTTTTAATTAATTAAGTAAAAAGTATTGATTTTTACACGTCTGAGTAACAATAGATGTTTGTTTTGCTGATTGTACTTCATACTGACTGTTGCTTCATAGTTTGATGAGAATTTAGAGTGAAACTGCTTATTGAAAACTTATCCAAAACTTAGATTTAATTCAATTACGAAACACTTTGGATAAGCACTAACATAAATCACATATTATAGGATAAAATAGCATTATGATCTAGGAGGAATATAGTAGTGTCACAGAATAAATTCTAAATCTAATTTAAATTAAATCTAATTTAATCTAATTTAAAACATATATGGGGAGTAAGAAATCGATCTCAAATAGATTTATACTGTAAGTTATGTAATGAGAAATTTTATGATTTGTTAAGTAAGACTACTTGTGATTTTGAATGTTTGGAAGTTGGCAACTGTACTGACTCCGTTCATTGTACTGCAATTGAAACTTTTTATTCACAAATAATTAATATTTTGCAATCGTCAGCGTGTCAGAGTGCTAATTTCCAAAAACGTAAATATAAGTTAATAGGATGGAATTTTCATGTACGGGAACTGCACCAAAAGGCTAGACAGGATTTTTTTCAGTGGATATCAGTCGGAAAGCCTCGTTCTGGGTATTATTATGATGCTATGTGTACTTCGCGCAGAAAGTTTAAAGCAGCTGTTAAATATGTGCAAAATAATCAACATAAAATAAAAATGGATATGCTGGCCCGACACCATAAAGAAAGAAATTTTGTAAAATTTTGGAAAGAGACGAAAAAGTTAGACAGTAAAATTAGTATGCCGATTAACATTGAGGGGGTTGTTAATAAAAAGTGTATAGCCAATTTATTCAGACAGCATTTTAATGTGGACAGTATTAATTATTTTTTATAATGACCATTTTATAGATTTAGATTTGTTTATGTTGTCAGCTGGTCAGTTTAGAAAGGCTTTATTAGAAAAAGTAGCAAATTTATAATAATTTTCAATATTTATAATGTAACATGACGCATAGCAACGACTGCGGCATAGCAACAACAAGGCGGGGCGTGGCCAGCGATCACGCCACTCGTCGCACGAGTTGCCAGGCGAGCCTTCGAACGCAGCGGGGCGCCGGCGCACCATCACTTTTACTTGGACGGTCGGAGCGCGCGGACGTGCTAGGCTAGGGAATTATTGTCTCCATTTTACTCATTGTGTGCTACTTTAATTTTGTTAACATTATTAAGAATTATAATCTTAGTTTTGTGCTCGTTTATTTTTTTAATAAATTTTACTTCTGGTCGATTATATCAGAAGTGGGATAGGCCTTCATTGCCAACCCGCTTTTGGTCTACCTGACCGACATTAAAAACAGTTTTAGATAATTTAGATTAGAGATTAGATTGTTTAGTACTAGTGCAGCATAATGTCTCAAGACAACTCTCGTTCGCGTAAACGTAAGCGTGATACAAACAAGGAGGCGTTAGATGCTATCCTTGCGAGATTAAATACGCTTGAAGAACGTTTCACCGCCGCTCCACCGCCGTCCGAGGCTTCTTCGTTACAGGACACGTCGGTGCCACCAGCGCAGACACCATCGCCAATCCTACCCGCGCTAACGTGTGTTGGTCCGGTCGACGACCTGCGCGACGACGAGTCCGCGGCGGGTCAGACTTCTGCGTCTACAGCACAGGGGAGCACTTCCACAGGCGGGGACTCAACTGGAAGAATCGTGGATCACTTCGCTAGTAAAAGTAAGGTCTCGTAATTATTTTATTTCTAATTTTGACCCGCAAATACACAATATCGATGTTTGGTGCGAGGAAGTTGATAGGGCTATGGAAACTAACGGTTGGGACGATAATGAGTGTTTGTCGCGAATAGGGAACTGTTTAAAAGGAGATGCTCGCGTATGGTTACACGAGTGGTCTAGTACGGACCGGTCGTGGACTAGCTTCAAACGTGATTTTAAAGCGCTGTGCCCACGAAACATCGATATTGCGTCTATTCTTTTTGAAGTGATGTCCACCGATTCTAAAAGTTTTGCAACCTATGCCGAATATGCGAGACGCTCGTTGTTGAAGTTATCCTTGGTTAAGGGCCTCTCGGACGAATTGATTGTTGTAATAGTAATTAGGGGTATCGCAGACCCGTTCGTTAAGGCTGCCGCTACGAACGCAAGTTTACAACCTAACGATCTAGTAAAATTCCTTTCCATGTATGTTAAGCCCAAAAATGATTCTCGACCTACCCGCGAATCTTTCCGTTCGCTGCGTTCTGGTAATACTGTAGTAGCAAGACGTAATGATGATGTGAAGTCTAGCAATAACATCAAATGTCACTTTTGCGGCAAATTGGGACATAAGCGTGCTGATTGTAATAGTGCCAAGAGGCAGCGTTCGAGTAATTATTTAGATTCAAAAACGCAATCTACAACACAGTCTACGTTGTCTTCAGTTAAGTCATGTACATTTTGCAAGAAAGACGGACATACATTAGAAGATTGTTTTGCAAAACGGCGTTCAGAATCATAATTATAATAAAAATTCACATAGCGTTAATTGTTGTAGGAAAATTAATAATACATTTCTAGCTTCAAATATAGATGTAGCAGTAATTCAGGGTGTAGCAGTTGATATTCTAATAGTAGTAATCTCTTGTGTATCATTGATATATCGTGTTCAATATTGAGACATTATTAGGCGAGTCAGAAACCCACTTATCGAGTATTACGCGGTATATGGAGTGAGCTTGTTGAAAGCACTTAATTTTTTACTTTAGTTATCGAACTTCTGCAAATATCTATTGAAGCCGATTTGTACGTGATCTCTGATCGTTGCATAAGTACGTCAATCATTATAGGTACTGATATATTAGATCGCGAAGGTATAACCTATATCTGACAAAACGGTACTCAAATCTTAACACACTCTTCAGCATCCATTGGTGTAAACCATATCCAAATTGATCTTGACAACATAAATTCACCAATACAAGGCGTAAATCTTAGTCATTTATTGACTCGGGAAAGGCGCTCGTTTACATTGATGACGTACTTCTCCCGCCTAATTCTGTAGTAGAAGGGCTAGATTTGTCACGACAAGTATTGGAGACATAAACCTTAGCTGGGTTCTCTATTCACTTACAGAAATGCACATTTCTCAGTTACGAGATAGAGTATCTTGGGAGGGTTATTAGCAAGAGTCAGGTTAGGCCGAGCCCCCATATAGTTCAGGCATTGGTCGATTCCCTAAGCTCTGTAACGTTAACTAAGTGTGGCAGTTTTTAGGCCTTGCAGGTTACTTTAAGGGGTAAATCCCGAATTATGCTCAATGTACCGCTTGCATTGCACATTGAGGGTTGATCAAGATAACGCTCGTGAGCACGTAATTGTTTGCTTAACAAGTGCCCCTGTCTTAGGCATATATGATTCCCAGCTACCAACCGAGCTTTATACCGACGTGAGTGCAATCGGCTATAGTGCAGTTCTCATACAAATTCATAAAGGAGGATATAAGCGCGTAGCCAGTAGCATACTTTAACAAATCCACTCAAGGTGCTGAACCGAAATATCATTCCTACGGGCTCGAAACTTGTTAAATTTTACAAGCTTGTTAAGGTTTAGTTGTAATTGTTGATGCGTTTTCAAAAATTCTGTCTGTTTTATGCCTTGTATCGGCAAGATACCGAGGAGTTATCTAGGCTTCACAGGCAGTAGGAAAGCTAGACTCTTGCATGCGTGGGCCATACAAGATAATGAAGCGCCTTCCACATCACCGTTATGAATTGGAGTTGATGGTGGGCTCATACGGGAAGCGTACTGAGGCCGTAGCCGAAAACATGGTGACATGGGCAGGGGAGTGGACTCCTGAGACTTGCGCCGCATTTTTTAATTGTGAGTAATCACTGTCTTTTTGTTTTGTTTCTTTTTTCTCAACAAGCGTATCGCCAGTAGATTGTTGTTTGTTACATTGAGATACTTGCTGTTCCCTGTGTGTGTCACTATAACGTTGGTATCGAGTGTGATTCTCTACCACGGCAGATGGGTTGTCCAATGAGGACCCCATATTCACGTTGGTATTGAGTGTGATTCTCTACCACGGCAGATGGGTTGTCCAGTGAGGACCCCATATTCACGTTGGTATCGAGTGTGATTCTCTACCACGGCAGATGGAATGTTCTATGGGAACATCTTCCATATTCACGTTGGTATCGAGTGTGATTCTCTACCACGGCAGATGGAATGTTCCATGGGAACATCTTCCATATTCACGTTGGTATCGAGTGTGATTCTCTACCACGGTATGATAGTTCGCTCGGTAAGAGCACTATCATGGTATACTAGTCACTGCCACATTCTTAGCAATTTTGTGTGTGGATGAGGGCCCTTGTGAGATGATGAGTGTGAATGAAGTAAATAGACTAAATGTTTTCTGTGAGAAGTGAGTGTAATGTCATGTATGTAAACTGGTTTATGAAAGGAGAGTGCTCAATAATTATAAACCATAAGGATAAAATCTAATATGTCCAATTTACTTATGTACTTTTCAGCGGAGGCTGATGACTTGTGCAATGATACATCAGAGGAGGTGCAGATGGAGGTGCAGGTGGAGCCGATCCACGAAGGTACCAGGGTTGCGGACGAGGACGACCGCCTGTCAGGAGAGGCCGTGTAACATGACGCATAGCAACGACTGCGGCATAGCAACAACAAGGCGGGGCGTGGCCAGCGATCACGCCACTCGTCGCACGAGTTGCCAGGCGAGCCTTCGAACGCAGCGGGGCGCCGGCGCACCATCACTTTTACTTGGACGGTCGGAGCGCGCGGACGTGCTAGGCTAGGGAATTATTGTCTCCATTTTACTCATTGTGTGCTACTTTAATTTTGTTAACATTATTAAGAATTATAATCTTAGTTTTGTGCTCGTTTATTTTTTTAATAAATTTTACTTCTGGTCGATTATAATAATTTATAATTTAATTTAATTTATACACAATTATTTGTCAGTAGTTTATTGTTTGTTTTTTTTTTATATCTTTTTGATTTTTTAAATTCATTTGCATGCTTTTTTTTTTTCTCTCTTAATGTATTTTTAGTTATTATAATACATATATGTTAAATACGTGGAAAACGCTGTGGGTTGCACATAAGTTATAATAATGTAGTAATAATTCTCATATAAATATAAGTGTGTAACTGTATGTTTTTCCGAAAATAAATAAATAAATTAATTAATAACTTGGATAGGTCAGGTTGTACTAGTCAAAGTTCAAATAACACGGAGAAAAATCGATTAATAGTAGCGGCCAATGACATTGAGGACATATTGAGGAACATGAAACATGGTAAGAGTCCTGGTCATGATGGGCTGGTAATAAATCATTTGGTGAATGCGGGCCAGCATATCTGTCGTATTCTAGCGAGGCTATTTAACGGCTGCCTAAGACATAGGTACCTGCCTGCAGATATGATAAGGACGCTGGTTGTGCCCATCCCTAAAAACAAAACCGGAAATTTATCAAGCTTGGCCAACTATAGGCCAATCTCACTTGCAACGGTAATGACCAAGGTACTGGAACGATTATTACATAAAAACTTAACGCCTTTTTTGCCAATAGATGACGGTCAGTTCGGATTCAGATCGCAAGTTTCGACAGACATGGCTATTTTTGGTTTGAAGCAGGTAGTAAATTATTACAAACGTGGTCAAACGAGCGTTTATGCTTGTTTCCTAGATTTAAGTCGGGCTTTTGACACTCTGAATCATGAACTATTATGGCGGAAATTACAAGATACATCTGCTTCGCCTGATGTGGTTGGTTTGCTTACATACTGGTATCGTAATCAGACCAATAGCGTTAGGTGGAGTCAGGAACTGTCAGACAGTTACCAGCTCTCGTGTGGGGTAAGGCAGGGAGGGCTGACCTCTCCGGATCTTTTTAATTTATACGTGAACGACTTGATCGTAGAGCTGAGCAGCACCCCTGTGGGGCTTAGGTTAGACGACAGATATGTCAATAATCTGAGTTACGCTGACGATATGGTGCTGCTGAGCCCTACGATTAGAGGCTTAAGACGACTGATATCAATCTGTGAAAACTATGCAAAAGAACACAATTTAACATACAACGTTAAAAAGACAGAGATGGTAATATTCAGATCCGGAAAGGGGCCCGATAACGTGCCCAACGTGTATCTCAATGGCCAGTCTGTAAAAACAGTAGAAAGTTTTAAGTACCTTGGCCATATCGTAACATCAACACTAAAGGATAACAATGATATCGAGCGTCAACGAAGAGCCTTATGTGTGGTAGGGAATATGATTATCAGGAAATTCTGTAAGTCTTCTCCGGAAGTAAAAGTCACCTTGTTTCGTTCCTTCTGTCAGAGTTTTTACACTTGTCAATTGTGGACAGATTATACAAAGAAAGCAATTAATGGCATTCGAGTTGCCTATAATAATATCTTTAGGCAACTAATGGGACTACCACGCTATTGTAGTGCTTCAGGAATGTTTTTAGAGGCGCGAATTAATTCCTTCGAAGCCGTGCGCTGAAATCGTATTGCAAATTTTTTGACCAGGGTTGACAAGTGTAATAATACAATTATAGGGAGCCTGTCGGATAGAATTATTACTTCAGGCATGTATAAGCAATGGCTTGAAACCGCAGCCTGATAATAAGCGGCAATTTTATTGTATTTTATTTTCTATTTTTCTATTTTCGTTTTTGTATGTAATATGAATCTTGTGTTTTGTAACAGAGGGTATAAATAAGAAGCAAACGTATAATCACACTGATTTTTAATTATAAATAACCAATACACAATCGGGCAGAGTTACTGCTTAATCACAGTCTAGCAAACAAGAGCGCTCGAAATGAGCGCGCACAAGTTTAAATAAGCTTATCCCCACTAAGGGCATTCGGTGGCGGTAGTGGTGGCTTGGCTTGGCTACGATTGGCTGGCGTTGGCGGTGCGCTGTGATTGGCTGTGGCGATGTGGCGTAACATTCGGCCGTCCTGAAACAATTGCTCCCGCAATGGGAGGATACTCAATTAGCTTTCTAACAGGTCAATAAGATCTTCAGTTTCAAGTTGTTCATCAGAACTGCTGGCACTGTCAGATATAGGTACCGTACTATGGTAAGGCCTTAAAGAATCCGCAGCTACCAGCCCAGTAAAGGCCTTGTAACCTCGAAGGCCCTTGATACTTCGAATCCGATATCTGTCATTACCTACCACCTGGGTTACAATATATGGGCCCGAGTAAATGTCGTCAAGTTTAGAGTTTACTTTTGTCGCACTGCTCGTGGGCGCTTGCCGCCAGAGAACTAAATCCCCTTTCTTATAGATATGGCTACTTTTGCGTTTCTTATCGAAGTTACGCTTCATCCTATCACTAACTTTTTCTAACTGAGCACTAGCTTTGTTGCGTCTAACTTCCACAGGCTCACTAATACCTGCATCAGTAGTGACATCACAGCGTGACCTAGAACTTTTGGCAAACATTAAATCATAAGGCTTATAGGTTGTACTTTCATTGGTGGTGTTGTTAATACCCCACAGAATATCAGGTAAACAGTTCGCCCAATTATTTGCAGCCTCGCTAGGGTCAGTGGTGCGCAATGCATTCAATATGGTTCTATTGGTGCGCTCCACTTGGCCATTAGCACGTGGGCATGCAACAGAGGTCAAGATGTGTCTAAACTGTTTGGTAGTTGAAAACTGTTTGAAATACCTACTAGTGAAAGCCTTGCCATGGTCACTAACAAGTTTATCAGGGTATCCAAATAAACTGAATATTTTTTTAAGTGCTCTAATTGTTTCTACGGAATTGACTGATCGGGTGGGCTCAGCAATGACAAATTTTGAAAAAGCGTCTGTAATAACCAACATATATTGGTAGCCTTTGGCTGTCCTGCAAAAGGGACCCAAGTGATCAACATGAACCATGAGCATGGGCTCAGTGGGTTTAGGAATAGGGAATAATTTTCCTTCCTTCTTTCCATGATCACCTTTACCATAAGCACAATGAAGACATGCAGTTACATACTTTCGAACAAAGCGAGTCATTTTTGGAAACCAGTAGTCATTTTTTATCAGACCCATACACTTTTGGAAACCCACATGCCCTATATCATCATGATGCATTTGGACCAGCCTCCATCGAGCCAATGCTGGCACTACAAGACGATTACCATGTAATGTTTTTCTATACAATTTATCATCCGAAAGCACATAATTGTTTGTTATTTCAGTAGCAGCTGAGCCATCCCTAAGCTGGTCAATTATTCGCTTTAATTTGTCATCCTGGTACTGGACAGTATAAAACCAGTCTGACACTTCAAGTCGGTGGACATTAATGGTATCTACTGGGTTCCTACTTAAAGCGTCTACATGTTTCATGCTCTCTCCAGGTCTATACTCTACACTCATATCATAATCTTGGATCGATAGCCACCATCTAGCAATTCGCGGGATGATGTCACGTTTGGTCAAAGTGGCACGAACGGCCGTACAATCAGTAACGACCTTCACGTGTTTACCGACAATGTACACCCTAAATCTACGTAATGATTCGACCACGGCAAGCGTTTCAAGTTCATAGCTATGGTACATACTTTCCTCTTTACTAGTTACCCTACTAAAATACATAACGGGACGTAGTGAATTATCTGTTTGTTTTTGGAGTAAAATGCCTGCGATACCTGATTTGCATGCATCCGTGTGAATCTCGATTGGTAATGCAGCGTCGTATAAAGCCAGTATAGGTTTTGTACACAAACACCGTTTTAATTGTTCGAAACTATTTGATTGTTCGCTACCCCAATTCCACACTGCGTTTTTCTTCGTTAAATCGGTTAATGGGCGAGCAATTATTGCAAAACTTTTAATAAATTTACGGAAGTAACTGCATAACCCTATAAATTGACGTATTTCGTGAACGTTACTAGGGATGGGAAACTGTGACACTGCTGCCAATTTCGATTCACCCGGTTGAATGCCATTCGATGAAATTTCGTGACCTAAATAAGTGATTTTATTTTGCAAAAATGAACACTTACTCATATTAAGTTTTAAATTTTCTGATCTCAATTTATGAAGAACCTTTTCTAAAAGATCTAATCCCGATTGCACATCGAAAGAAGGTAATAAAAGATCGTCTAAAAATGCCAACACTTCACAATTATTCGAAAAGTCATTGCTAGTTTTAATGCTACCGCCTATTGATTTATTATTGGAATTTCTTATAGAATCTACAAGCTTGTTTATGAGGCGCATAAAAACGGATGGTGCGTTGGCTAGACCAAATGGAACACGCGTATATTCAAAGTGGCCCTGTGGTGTTATAAAAGCCGTTTTGTGTGTATCTTCAGGATTAATTTTAACCTGATGATAACTTTGTGCTAAATCTAGACTTGTGAAGAAATTCTTTCCAGCTAACTTTGAGATCTGATCGTCGATGTTGGGTAATGGATACCTATCTTTGACTGTAATGGCGTTAAGCGCTCGATAGTCGACACAAAGCCTACTGTCGCCGTTCTTCTTCTTTACAAGAATAACTGGAGAAGCAAAACATGACTCAGATTCCCGTATTATGCCTGCGTCTAACAATTCGGAGACTTTGGACCTAACTATATCCTGCTCACTGTGTGACAAGCGGTAAGGTTGACGGTATATGGGCTGTTCACTTGTTAATTTTATTTTCATTTGTAATAAATTCGTACATCCTAAGTCTTGTGTTTTATTCGCAAAGCAATCGCTATAATTTGTCAATAAAGTAATTAAACTATTGTAATCGTTTTTATTTAATGGGCCAGACTTTATCTCATCTAAGTTTATTTCCCCAATCCTGCTAACATTGGCGAGTCCAGTGTGAAGTACAGATGCTACATGATGGCTATAATTATTGTCGACTTTGGCAATGGAATGCAATGGTAAAGTATACTTTTGCGGACTAACCTGAACCTCTGGTGGCGGTGGAGTTTTGCAGCTGTCGGCTCTGGTGAGTACTTCACCTTGTTTCCAGACGATGTTTTGTGCGCTATTGTTGACAATCTTGATGTACCCGGTGGTGCCGCGTAGCAGGGTGGCTGGAATCGAGTAGGATATACCTTGCAGTTCATAATGTTGTGGGGTAGTGACGACATCGTTATTTTCATCATTATGCAGCACGTTGACTTTAATGATGGAAAGTCCAGGTAATATGCACTCTTTTTCTGCGGTTACAACCTTGAAGCGAGTGCGCTCTTCAATTGCGTTCATGTGCCTTGTAAAGTCAATGTCTTGCCTGAGTATGGCTTTTCCTTCACTGACTACCAGGGTCATTCCGTCGCTGTTGATAATGGGCTGTCCAACCAATAGATTGATGTTACCCATATTCACATCCGTTAAGTGGGCCCTGCAGGGCATACGTATGCCATCTATTTCTAGTTCGAAATCTACCTCCCCACGGCTAGGTAAATGGTCTCCGGAGAATCCCTTCAGAATTGCGCTACTCGGGCTGATATCAAGATCCAGTAACTTCGAAACGTGGGTAGATAGTACATTAACTTGGCTGCCGGTATCAATATAAGATTTAACATGTATGCCGTTGATTTTCACCGGTTTTTCGTAAATCTTGTTGTGGTTTTGTATGAGCTTGATCTCCTTGACTTTATCGTCGGTTACTGTTAACGGTTTTGAAGAATTTACGCAACGCGTAGCAATGTGACCTTGCTTGCCACATTTGAAGCATGTTCGTGAATCTGGGTATGGGCAGTTGCGTAGTATGTGGCCAGTCTTCTTACAACGCGGGCACGGATCAATATCTGGGTTGATAGCGGTGTATTTCTTATCGTTCACCAGCCGGTTGTTGGTATCTTTATTTGTTGCATTGCGTGTTCCAGTTGACGTTGATGGTGGTTGATAGTCATCCAGTGCGCAGAGGAAACCTTCATATAGTTCTTCGGGTCGTTCGCACTGGTATGCTCTCGCATTCGCCTGAAGTGATGGTGGTAGGCCACGAATAATGCAAGAAACAGTCGCGCTGTCAGACAACTTACACCGGA
This sequence comes from Subacronicta megacephala, assembly GCA_958496365.1. NCBI lineage: Eukaryota > Metazoa > Arthropoda > Insecta > Lepidoptera > Noctuidae > Subacronicta > Subacronicta megacephala. The sequence continues at coordinate 7,934,605 of OY292540.1, read as the reverse complement.
AGCACATAGCCACTTTGTCCTGGTAGTATTTCGTCATTGTTTCTGCGGGCAGTTTCTTCCTATTCATCATTTCTTCTAACATATTGCCGAAATCACGGTGTCTAGGAAAGGCACGCACCAGCATCTGCTTCCAATCTTCCCAGGAATAGTCGTATTCATCAAGCCGGTTGTACCATCTTCTTGCTTGACCTTTCAATCTGTGTTGTAGGTAAAACGACTTCGTAGTTTCGCTCCAACCATGAATTTCGCCAAGTTGATCTATCTTTTTGAGCCATGCCGACGCAGAAGTACACTCGTCACTGTCGGGGTCGAATTCGGGAATTAACGAGGCTGCCCGGTGTTCTCTTTTTGTGGTGACAGAGGGTAGTTCCTCGTGTAACTCACGCATCGCCTTTTGCACTTCGGTTTCCAAAAGTCTTCTAAGGATTTTCCGGGCCGGGGGAGTTGCTGGTGATGCGACTTCATCTTCTTTGTCACTTGTTTGGGATGAGTCTCGATGCTGCGATTCGCTCCATCCTTCCGGACGGACTAGGTGGCCTATTTTAGCTGCGTCGGAGTGAGTACGCTTCATAATTTCTTTATTTATCCCACTTCTGAGATGTAACAGAGGGTATAAATAAGAAGCAAACGTATAATCACACTGATTTTTAATTATAAATAACCAATACACAATCGGGCAGAGTTACTGCTTAATCACAGTCTAGCAAACAAGAGCGCTCGAAATGAGCGCGCACAAGTTTAAATAAGCTTATCCCCACTAAGGGCATTCGGTGGCGGTAGTGGTGGCTTGGCTTGGCTACGATTGGCTGGCGTTGGCGGTGCGCTGTGATTGGCTGTGGCGATGTGGCGTAACAGTTTGAAATAAATAAAAAAAAAAAAAATAAAAAAAATATGAAGAACCAGTATTGACATTCTGTGGTCAATAATACTATAATTGACTAAATGCGGCCTTTTTAGCCCTTCTGTACACGTATGACCGCAAGACCGGGATGGTTGGCGCTCTTTGGGGGAGGCCTACGTTCAGCAGTTTACGGCATTTTTTTTTTTTTTTTTTTTTTTTTTATGGTATAACTCGGCAAACGAGCAGGCGAGCTACCTGATGGTAAGTAGTCATCGCCGCCCATGGACATCTGCAAAACCAAAGGAGTTGCAGATGCGTTGCCGAGCCTATTTGGGAAAAGGGAGGGGAAGGAAAAAAGGAGAAGGAAGGGGATTGGGGGAGGAATTGGGCCTCCGGCCCTCTCGCTCACCGAACGAAGCGCAGTAACTAAACGCTACTACTCGGACGTCGGTCTTTTGCGAGAGTGTGGTACTTCCCCGGTCAAGCCGGCCCATTCATGCTGCGAACAGCGTGGCCCTACCACGACAAGATTATTATGCTAATAATCATAGGCAATAGGCATAATAATAGGCATTAGGCTAATATGATGATGATAATAATCTCTTGGCTACGTTTCCATGCTACACCCTCAACTATAGTTAACTTAACCGGCTCGATGGGTATCGATACTCTTAAATCTTAAATGCATAAGTCACTCTATCTGTTTGTTTTTACGTTATCACGCCTAACTCTAAACCGCTGAACAAATTTCGATTAATTTTTAGTATACGCACATTGGAACTTAGAAAAGGACATAGGATACTATCAGAAAAAGTTTGGGATGCAAGTACAAACTACAAACAGCTCCCTATTCAGCAGCGAGCGTAAAATGACGTACACATGGCTACAGGTCAACCTATACAAATACAATTCAAGCTAATCTCGCATTGTATAAGCTTCCCATACAATAAGAGGCCAGCGTAAACTGTTTTTTTATAGCTTGATGTGTATGTATGAATTAATATATCACCTAATATTGGCGTATACATTTAAGCTTACACGTGTACATGTGTTTTGTACATAATACTTGGTGATATTGGACGTATCGGATTGGACTGCCTCGTTAGTCCAAATCGCGACTGCCACGCTAGAGGTCTTGGGTTCGATCCCCAGGTCGAGCAAAGTGTTATTGGGTTTTTCCATGAAATTCTCAGTAGCAGCTCGGAGCCTAGATTTGTGCCCGGTGAATGGCTATAGGCTCGCCACCTATTACATGGGACCTAAACATACCGGCGAACTGTGGGTGTACATTAAGTACACCTCTGCCTAACCCTTCTGGGAATACAAGCGTGATGGTATGTTATGTTGTATTGGACGTAGGTAAGTATTACTAATAGTGTTTGATATAACTTTCTTCTTATTATATCCGCTGTCGCCGCTCACTGTGGTCCTTGGCTAAGGATAGGACAAAATAAGATCGCATCGGAGCAAAGGGAATAAAACGTAGATCACAAAGCGCATGTCGGGTGAGTTCAGGGCGGACGCCATATTTGTTTTGTTGGTCACGCCGTTGTCATTCTATATGCGAAACTTGTTGTCTACTGAAATTAAACCACTTTTTAGATATTTTATGAAGTTATATTGTATACTATTAAATCCATCCATTTTATTTAAATCCATCTTTCCATCAATCTTAAATGATTCTGGGAATTGAATGATATAAAAATATCGGGATTGAATCCGTAAAAACTGCATATACTACTATATGTCCAATATTCTTCTAACTGTCAGAAACAGTCCTATCTTTTTTGTAGCCGACACGTACACACTAAACATCGTATTTTTTTAACGTAACTTTTTGTGGGTACATTTTGGTGAAATTCGACGAAAACGAGGAAAAAAATATTGTATGTGATGTGGCTATGCACAGTAGTACACCTATGCAACTATACACACTACTCCGCGACTCCGTCAACTATAAGCTTCAAGTTTAAGAAATTGCCGTCTATTGACGAAGCTCTGATATTTGAATTATACCGCAAGTACGAATTACTAAACTGAAATTAATTAAAACCTTAAGCAACATGTCATTTATAGAACATGGAAATAGGTTCTCACGGTTTGAGCAGTAATCCTATCTTAAATAGCTTGAATGACGTAATTGCAATCACGCACGAATATTGGTGCAATACAGATTGCACCAATATTCTCCGACAGTCTAATAGTCGTCCGACTAAAAGTCGATGACGTGTCCAAGCCCTAATACCGCACAGAATGACAGTTTAACCTCAGTATTTATAAGTATAATGCTTCACAAATAAGATCAGAGCGTGACTGTTCACGACAGATGCATTCAAGATAACAAGTTTAGCTTTGTGATACAATCTGTTGAGATTCAAACGCAACGTCTGTCTGTCTGCAAATGGCTTTAGTTTAGTTTTATTTTGGATGCAATTTCATAGCTCAGAAAGAGACGTCAGAGGAAAATATAATAAAATAATGTTGCCCTTACACAATGTAAAATTTCAATGTAAAATAGTGTGTTTAAATAAAAAAGTCTTATAAACCAAATACATACTGATCACAAGTTCAACTGCTGAACGTGAGATCCTGGACTTGATTCCTATATCGAGTGTAATTAATGTTTTTTTATGGAAAATCTATTCTCAGTTGCTCGCGTCTGGAAATGTGCCTGGTAACTCGCAACTGCAGCCTGTGGGTTTCAATCAGTACACCTCTGCCTAACCCTTCGGGGAATCCAGCGTGATAGACAGGTGGGAGATACAGGATTTTAACGTAACACTCCGACTGAGAACAAATAATACCTCAATGCATAATGAATGAATCTGCCGCATTTAGCCGCATATGAGCGTATACTCAAATATGTTTAGTCACAAAACTGGTTTTCGGCGAATCACTGAACACAAAATAATTTAATTTTGGATTGTTAGATGACGTTTAGTTTCAACTCCAAGGCACCGTGGTACCGTGGGATAGTATGTAATCTTACACCATATCAAATGCTAATCTAGTTAGTTACATCGATATCTTTTTACTAGAATACCTAAGAACTAGATTGAAGTACAGGTTTGTCTGGATCGAGACCTGTCTCGGGGACAATCATTGGAATTTTAATTAACCATAGATTATATTAGTTTGTAATTATATCACTAAAGGACAAAAAAGTGGTTTACAGAAGGAGCGAGCATTAATCATCACGCTTTTTATTGCGTGGTAGTGATAAGAGTTCACGTTTCTTCATGATATTTTCCTACAATTCGCAATTCGTACGGTTATGAACCTAGAATGTGTGCGACGTACAATTTGCGAAATAGCAACAAAAGGCAATATTAGATTTGCCCTAGGCGACACGATCAATCTTAAAAAAATATATATGAAGTCTTTATAAGAAAAATACAAGCCAAAACAAATTATCTTTACAATGGTTTCTTTGTGTGTCTGTATGTTTGTAGCGCATCACGCAAAAACTATTTCACGAAATTGGATGAGGTTTGCACTGATTGCTGAAGGTATAACTTCAAATATAGTGCATACTTCAAGCCGTTTTAAGGTAAGTTAATCGTTTTGTGACTTAAGTTAAACCCCAAGCAACCTCTAGTTAGAAATAAAAACAATATCTCCCAATCTTGGTCTCCCGCTATTTTCATAAACAGTTCGCCAAAATGTCCACCGAGCGCATTAAGAGGATAGTATCCGCTCCGCGCTTCATACAAACGTAGTTTGGTCTTATCTTGAATATTAACAAATGAAAGTCTTTGGAATTTTGCAGTAACAATCTTATCATTAAAATACGTGTTCCTGCAGTATACAATTTCATTTCAATATACGGTTAAAAAGTTACACGAGCTCAAAGATTGGCAATTTTCGTTGAAAAACGGCCTAACTTTATGCTAGTATTTCTCGACAATGTATCAATACAGAAACATTCTGATTCGAAAGAAACCCAGATAATATAGTGAATATATTTTTACAAGATTTTTTTTTACGTATTAACAATATTATAGGAGTAATCTCCAAAATTCGGAACATAAGATATACGCGTGAAAATGTTGTTGTTTCTCCTCTCGGGCACGCGTTCGCATCGCGAGGGATAGAGACAGCGACAACTGTGCAACATTGTTGCGTTCGCGAGGGACACTCCTCTTAAATATTGGTGCGAAGCTCCGGGGACTTATAAATAAGCCTCGTGTCACACCATTGAGACAGGACCGAGGCCGCTCCGGAGCCGTGTGACGCTAACCTTAATGGACTCGATGGAAATAAATTGAACCTTTATTTAAAGATGTTAATTGACTATACATAATTATTGAAGCGGCGGTAGCCTAATGGCTATGGTGTCGGACTTGCGATCGCGTGGTTGCTGGTTCAAAACTCACCCATTGCACTACTGACGTGCACCCATTTGTGACACAAGCAATTAGCCTAGTACGAGGGGTTAACAAGAATACTAGTAATGTGCCCACACTGCTTAGTAAAATTTTAAAAAAAATACTGCAGTCATTTTAGTGAAGGATAAAGTCGAACTTTTCCTTCCTTTCACGCGGATGCCCACGTCCAGCAGTGGACGAGTATAGACTGATGATGACCTAACGACACTGCTTGATCTGGAGATCGTATCCTCGAACTCCAGATCACCAGTCGCACTTACGTACAATAAAGTTAATTATGACGCAGTACACTACTGGTTACCAATTACATAACGAGAATACGCCAATTAAAATCCATAAACAGAAACCTTTCTATACTTTGATAAGCACACCATTTAAAATATCATTAATTAACCATCGAATCTTTCTCAAAGCTTTCAACCCTCCGTCGTAATAACAAAACATGAGCCCTAACAGCCCCGGTATAATGGCGGGCCGCGCACCGATACCAAAGGATTAATTAACGGGTATCGATTCTATAGAGACGTTTGAAGTGATCAAAGATCGACTATACAACCGTTATCGACTTGTCGAGAAATATTAATTAAAATATCTTGTATATAAACTCGTCATCATTCAAAACTAGCTGCGTGAGTTTCCACTCACATCTACTACAATCATTTTACAATAATAATTTAATCTGTAGTAAGTACAACATTATATTTCCCACTATAAAAGTTCGCAACTAGTGATATATGATATAGGATCAACGTCCCTTAAACTTGCAAATACATAAATAATCAGAAGAATTCAAACCCTGAATTGCTATGATTTTTCTTAACACACAATCCCAACAAAGACTGACCGAGCTAAGAAATGAAGTCAGTACCTCACGATGAGCGGCCGTACCCGACACCAGTGCATCAGATCAAATGGATGAAAATGTAACGTTTTTACTTTCAATGCCCATTCCACCACAGTTTTAATTTCCAGGCTCGTTGATCTTCAGTTAAACAAACTACCCAATTAAGCTGGTTCTCAAATATAAAAGAGTCTGGTAACCGTTTAGCAAGCGGAGCTGCACTTGATGGTGAACTATGGACGATTAACTCCAGCGCTCCACTGTTTTGATTGTTTCAGAGAGAGCTTAAAACAGAAATTACTTTACAATTAGTGCGTGTGGTAATGATTACTTTATAAACGATGTAGTAGTCACGAGGGCGGATTTTGAACGTGAGGTCTTGGGTTGAATTCTGAAAAGTGTTGTAAGGTTTTCTATAAGATTCTCAATAGCTTTAATGAATGAATGTAGATGAAACAAAAACGGTATCCCAAGATCGTAGCAAGTGAATTTTTTTATAAACAACTGATGTTGCCTTTCCATGCCAAAATATAGTCACAGCCATGATACGCGACATTCGTCAAGACCATTACAGGCTGTGATGCCTTCATATAGCGAGACCTTGCCTCGCATCCTGCTCAAAGGCGTACATGGAACAAATGCGCGCCTCCCACTAAGCTTCATTGTCTGGGCAAGCAACGTAATCCCCAATCCAGCCGCCTGCACGCCACATGCAAGCATGCATGCATCACGTCGACACGTCACGTCTGCCAACTCCCAGTAGGCGTAAATCGCGCTGAGAAGACTGGAAGCTGTCCACAATTGCAGTCTTGTCAGATGACAGTAATTCTGGTAACCTCTACCAAAACTGTATAAAATAATAAATTGACCGTTCAAGTCCGTACAACGGACACAGGCATCAACCCAAACTGCTCTGTAGGTATGAATCAAATCATTAAAACCTGTTTCCAACAGCGGGGACAATCGGCACCAATGAGTTTTATGACTCCATAGTGCACACTGCGCCGTGTGCAACCGATCAGAAACATAATACACTTTTTAGGAAAAGAAAACCGACCAAGGCTTTTGTTGTGTACCGATCTTCCGTTTGGATGGAGGGACAACATACCGTCTTACCGCTACAAATATATCGTAGTATAATTAAGAACCTCTTTCTTATTTTGAATACGGTTAAAAATAAGACCAACACTGGTAACACCGGTGTTCAAGTTCAAGTTCAAATGTTTTTATTTCAAATAAGCTTTTAAAAGCGTTTATGAAACGTTATTGACTCTAGCACAGTTCCAAAAAGCTGATCCTATGGAGTCCAGTGGGTAACATATTTATTCCGATCCCGCCAACGTATAATATAAATTGATAAACCACTCGTGCTTGTGAGATCCATCTCGTGACAATCTCATCGGGGACAGTCTGATACGTGACCACGACAAGAAAAGTGATCAAAGTGACACATTGATAGTTCTCTCACACACTCGTACGCAACACCTACCATATAAAAATGAACCGGGCAGGAACTTGGGGTTCCATATAGCTCGTGGCGAATGAAAACGATGAATCCCAAGGCACTGACTATAGGCGAAGGGAAGAAAAAGTTATTTTTTTCCGGTATTCCTAAAAATATTCGGCACTATGAAAAGGTTTATCCGAATTTCATGTAGACTGGCCAGCACATCAAGTTACCACATAATGTCAAAATTTCTCAGTTGATTTCGAACTTTATCTTGAACAATTTAAGGTTAAAAATCATTTGGAGAAATTTGTCAGTTTTGTATACCTTGACCTGCTGGCGACTGTGCCTAACTGATTTATTATATCAAAGTTGACAGTTATTAATGTTTTGTGTGATGTATGCATGTTCATCATCCGCCCATGTATGTCCACTGCTGGACTCTTCGCCAACGTCACAGAGCCCAATCTTCAGCTCGAAACGTATGTGATATTGTGTAGCATTGGTAATTTTACTGCGAATCTCTAAGAGAGGCTATGTCACCAAATCGCAAGGGACTCCTCCTTTTATTAAAATTGCGATCCCGCTAGACTCTACAAACCTACAAATGCGTCCGGAAATCTCAAATGTGGGAACATTTTTCTTGTAAAAAACAATATTTGGCCGCAAATATAACTTTGTCTAGACGTGCGTTGGGCTTCAATAAGCCCGACGCTTACCAAATGATTCCTTTTCCGATACTTTTTAGAAAAAAAAACGGCTTTATGTAGGGTCACTGGCAATATAGTTTATTAAAGTGGATCGCCTTAGAATGGAGAATGTTACTAGGTATGCTAAATCGCTTGAAATGTTGTCTCCGTAAAGCCTGTATGTATACAAATACACTAGTTTTTGTTGTAGTCAAAAATACCTAGTAGTTTTGATTTTATTGGCATTCAAAGTTCGAAAAATATCGAGTCCCGCTAACAGTCACGTGACCGCTTGTGACGTCATGTTACAACGCGCCGCGCGGGCCGCGGCCCGCTTACTATCAACATAGTGTAATGAAATCTAATTACACTATAGTATCAAGTCGCCAGCGGTTATAGTAGTAGGTGTAATAGCTTGCGCAGTATTTTGTTGTGTTTTTGTCCGCGTATTAAATTAATAGTCTAATAATAGTAAATATTATTCGATTAATAAAATGGATTAAGGATTCGAAAAAGGGCAATCGGATAATCTACCCAAAATAGATGGATTAATGGTTGCGCATTATTTATCAACAAAATATAGTCATTTCGTTGCCGCCGAAATGCGAGGAATAAAAACGAAAGTCAAAATGGTCTTCACAACAAGAAACTGTACTTTTATCTCCAAATGGATCTAACCTCTTTATAATAAATAGTAGGAAATCGTGTGTTGTGCCTAAATATAAAAATACAACTACCAATTCGCCGGAAAAGTTATTTTTAGGGTTCCGTAGCCAAATGGCAAAAAACGGAACCCTTATTGATTCGTCATGTCTGTCTGTCTGTCCGTCCGTACGTCACAGCTACTTTTCTCAGAAACTATAAGAACTATGCTGTTGAAACTTGGTAAGTAGATGTATTCTGTGAACCGCATTAAGATTTTCACACAAAAATAGAAAAAAACACCGGCCAAATGCGAGTCGGACTCGCGCACGGAGGGTTAGGTACCATTACGATTTATGACGTATTAAGAAGTATGTGTGGTGTGACGCTAATAGATAGAGTGGGAAATAGTGTGATAAGGGAGCGTTGTGGAATGAAAGAAGATGTAGTAAAAAGGATTGAGAAAGGTATGTTAAGATGGTTTGGTCATGTAGAGAGAATCGATGAACGTAGATTGACGAAACAAGTATATATGGTGAGTATGGATGGACGAGTTGGAAGGGAAAGACCTCGGCGAACGTTCCGCAACCAAATTGCGGATGTTCTTAAAAAAGGCCAGGTTCCGAGCACCCTAAACCGACTGTCATGCATGAAGAGATTAATGAATGTAGATGAAGCGAAAGTAGTGTGCCAGGATCGTAGCAAGTGGAAATCTATAGTCTCTCTGCCTCTGCCTACCCCCATGGGAGACAGGCGTGACAATATGTATGTATGTATGTATGTACGTATTAAAAGAAACTACTTACTAGATCTCGTTCAAACCAATTTTCGGTGGAAGTTTACATGGTAATGTAAATCATATATTTTTTTAGTTTTATCATTCTTTTATTTTAGAAGTTACAGGGAGGGGGGGCACATTTTACCACTTTGGAAGTGTCTCTCGCGCAAACTATTCAGTTTAGAAAAAAGTGATATTAAAAACCTCAATATCATTTCATTTTATCTATCATCCATAGATACGCCACACATACGTGTGGGGTATCTATGGATGTGGGTTCGATGAAAAAAAAAATTGAGTTTTAGTTCTAAGTTCTAAAATCTTAATGCGGTTCACAGAATACATCTATTTACCAAGTTTCAACAGCATAGTTCTTATAGTTTCGGAAAAAAGTGGCTGTGACATACGGACGGACAGACAAACATGACGAATCTATAAGGGTTTCGTTTTTTGCCATTTGGCTACGAAACCCTAAAAAACAGAAAATTTTGGGAGTTCCTCATACTTAGAACTGAAATTAATTATTTTTTTACATCAAACTCATACGTGTGGGGGGTATCTTTGAATAGGTCTTCAAAAATGATATTGAGGTTTCTGATATTTTTTTTTTCTAAACTAAATAGTTTGCGCCTGAGTATCTTCCAAAGTGGTAAAATGTGTGTGTGTGTGTCCCCAGTAACTTCTGAAATAAGAGAATAATAAAACTAAAACAAATATATGATGTACATTACCATGTAAACTTCTAACGAAAATTTGTTCGAACGAGATCTCAGTCAGTCAGTAGATTATTTTAATACGTCATAAATCGTAATGGTACGGAACCCTCCGTGCGCGAGTCCGACTCGCACTTGGCCGGTTTTTTTATAGTTCTAAAAGACGTTAAAATGCAAAAAACATGGATTAAAGCTATTTATTTATTTAGTGCCATAATAAAAATAAATAAATAAATAGCTTTTATCCATTTTTTTCGCATTTTAACGTCTTTTGGAACTATAAAAAACAACTTTTTAGATGTATTTTTACATTTAGGCACAACACACGATTTCCTAGTATTTGGATTGGACATTTTTAAAAGAATTAGGTATAATTTCGACGGCACAGACGCGCGACTGCGAGCGGACTGAGTGAGCCAGACTGAGCGCGTTGTCCTATGACGTCACACCGTAACCGGCGGCCCGCGTCGTTCGGTTACAACTTGTTTTACTTCTAAAACGGAAACTAATTGACGTATCGAAGTAATTCTTTCACTAGTATTTTTTATTTTTAACAGAGAATATGGAGTGCTAATAATCAAAATTCGTTAACATTCTTCATTCAACAGCTAATACAACGCGAGTGTTTTTTTCTTCTTAAACAATTTTTTTTTCATACTATATTACATTACTTACTTATTGTTCTAAAATACCACTAAATATCCTCTAATAATACTGATTCGATTTTTAAGTGAGCATATTTGTACTTAAATCTACAAACCACAAAGTCGAGATGTTCTCTCCACCAAATTAAAATTAAAAAATTGTTGCTGACGTAACAAATTATTACAACCGGTACTTTGCCAGTTCATCCGCAGCTGTCACTGTCATTTTGACAGATGGGCACCCTTGTAATTTAACAAATTGTTTCAGAATTAATTTGCAGCGAATTATAACTTACTGACGTAGCGTAGTCAGTGATGCCAGTTGATTTTAATAAATAATTATATAAAATTGTTTAATAATGGCCAATAATAAGTATACCTCGCAGACAAAATTTATTAATGAAAAGAAAGTATGCTACTATTAATGTACTTACTTAATACAATTATTATATTATTAATTAATTATATATTTAATTATATATTATTTGTATAATAAAACTCTTTGATCTACCTGCTAGAAATAACCTTTTTCAAGCTTCATGCTAAAATAAATATACGTCTGTCTCATCACATTTCAAGCCTGCAGCGGGAAATGACGTCACAAATCCCGACGCCCCGCTTTAGCAAATTGTTGGAAATTCATTAAAATGTTTCAGGAAATAGAATGGAAGTAATTCGAACGCTCCCGCTCAAACAAAACGGACATGATTTCAAATGAGACAACTTGGAATAATTTGCTTTAGTAAGATTCATTGGAATTGGAGCTCGCCTAAGTAAATTAGGAGAGAGGAGAGGAGGTTCATTAATAGAGGCCTGCGTCCAGCTGTGGACTAAAGTTAATTATAATATGAGTTGATTTAGTACCCTGTATGTTTACAGAGCACGTTTCAAAAAGTTTCGGAATCACCCTTTCTTAGTTTGATTGGGAAAGCGCACATCCTGCACAAAATATAGGTTTATAATTTATACAACCTTAACCTTGGGTGTTTTTGTATGTAAACGCATTCAGGACTGTCGGTTATATTACATAAGAACCCAAGAGGAGACAGCCCATGCTCACGCTCATTGTACCTTATAGAGGCTCTTTAAATTCATTTTTTTTGGATTTCCAGGCAAGCAGTGTTTTTTACGTATTTGTACCAGTTTCATATTATGCTTGCGTCCTGTAACATACCGGCGAATCGTACGTGGTACATCGGGACTCCTCTGCCTACACCTGCAGAGATAAAGGCGTGATGGAATGGCTCGTTTACACAGACGAGTAGAACAACAGAACAAAATTATGGTGACTATGTGTGTTCCATGATGACTTCGTGTCTTGGTCGCTACAGCTATTAGCGCTTGTAACAAGCTGTCGCCGGTTAGAAACTTGACAAATACTCCGGTGTCGTGAAAGTTAGCACTAAGCGGTCCAACAACTGGACGGCGGCCAATTAGCAATGCTGTACTGTCTTGGATACACCTACTGAGGAGCTGCAGGTAGTTTTCAGAATGTTATACTTAAAAATTCTTGCACCAAAACTAAACTCAATATTTGATGCTAATTTTTTTTACACGGGTCAGGGTAACGAGCTGTTATTGTATAAATTTCTCAAAAGAAAAGTGCTAACCTCGTCACTAAGGAATTATACAATCTCAGCAAATATTGTTGCCGAGGACAACCATCAGTTCATTCTTTTAAATTATTTGTAAGATTTGAATTCATGTTCCATTTAAATTCTCCAATACATCCGCACCCTTACATAAATGCCAGATAAATATAGATTTTCTACATTGTCTTAAAAAAGTACTTACATACTTCAAAAAGTTCATAGCATAGTATAGTCGCAACGGAATGTGATACTCGTATATTGGTACACATTTGTATAACGTGGATAAAGCAAAAGAACTATAAGGAAGAATCAGTGCAATTGGCGTTCTTGCCTTTAGTTTATTGGTGCGCTAATTCAGAAAACTGCACTACCGTCAATATCATCCGCGCGACCTACACGTACCATCTAAGCAAGTATGTAGTATAATGATAGGATTAAACGAACTTACCTGTAAGTGAAGTTCTATCCTGATTATATGGAGTAATAAGTCAGAGGTTATTAACTGTGTAGTAGGCCCTCATCTTACTCTTCGTCGCGAAATTTTTTAGAGCTAGTCATAAAAATAAAAATTTCTGCACCTGGCAACACTGATCACATCAATCATTAAGTTTAGAGCGGAGTTAATTGTAATGGGAATCATAAAATTACATATGTAGGTACTAAGTTTGTAATTTTCGGGAGGGCGGGACCCTCTACCTCTGACTTATTACTCCATATAATCAGGATAGAACTTCACTTACAGGTAAGTTCGTTTAATCCTATCATTATATGCTGTAATAAGTCAGAAGTTATTAACTGTGTAGATGTTCAGAGAATCATAATAACACATAATCAAAATAATAAGTAGGTCTCACTTACTACAACCTACAGTAACTTTGTCTAAAAGTGTATCAAAAATAAAAAGATCACCAGATCACCAGATCCAGATCACCTTGTGTATATTTAAAGATCGCCAGAAATATTATAAATATTGATAAGAATCTATGTTATTAAAAAATAAATAATGTACTTAGAACAAAATATTTGAAAACTGTAAAGCTATAGAATCAACCATAAAAGATATAACTTACAGATCCACTGCGACTGCCCAAGGTAAAGTATTTGGGTAGTAATCTACTGTAAATTTATAGACTACTATGGCTCTTTTACCAAGATAAGCCAATGTGGCCAATGTTAATATACTCCATTAGGTTTCCATTGTTGATGCGTTTCATGCCTGCATGCATGAATCATGACCACAAGTATGTCTTACTTGTCCTAAGTACATAATATATTGTATCGAAGGTACACAATTACATGATTAACTGAAAAACAGGAAGAGTCTTGACTGACTCAACTGTTTCTTCCTAGAACAGCCAGGATAGTTTTTTTTTTTTTTTTTTTTTTTTTTTATTAAATAAGAGTGTTAACCCCTACTATATAACTTCCGAGTATTATGTTTTCTAAATGTCTTGGCATTATAGAAAGTAAGTACCTATTCTTGTTAAAAATATTTACATAAGTAGGTAACTCTTATCTTCACTTACCTATTAATTTAAGCCAAGACAACAAAAAACGAAGCTGTTGCATAGCTGATTTTAATCTTACTTGTTAAAGTATGATCTGTCTTGAAAACTGGAGATATATCTGGCACCGAAAATTATAAAAGTAGTCATTTGATTGTCATCATTAAAATCCTGATTTCCTTTTATTCACTTACTGTCTATGTCATAGGCAAGAACTATAAGTAGGTGATTTTGTTGATAGTTATTTAAATAACAAAAGATTGATAGATTTGAAATAGTCAAATCATTCTTTAAGGCTTTCCTGATCATCCCAACGCCCTTGAAGTAAATTGTTGAGGGGTGCTGTTCTACTAGGAGACAAAAGAAAAAAGAAAATCTTACAAAGGGACTGGATGTCAAAACCTCTGATACTATACAGACTATTATAAGACTATTACTAGTTTTAAAAGTGAGGATAGCAGAATTTGTGGCTTTGTTGCAAAGCCTAGTATTTTTAACTGATTAAATTTCACAATATGAAAGATATTTAGTGCCATCTTTACTAACTGGCGAAAATGCATTTATAAAGATAAATTGAGAGTACCCACCTACATTTTTCTATTAAAATCTTATATAAAAACATTGAATTATGTTTTCTATGCAAATGATAGGTAGGAATATCCTACATAATTATGACTCATAACTTAAAGAAAATTCTATTCTGCAATTTTAAACTTGTAGTTGGGATTTTTTTTTTTTTTTTTTTTTATAAAAATTGTTCTGGAAAAAATTAGAAAAGTCTGTAAAATTTATCTACATTTACACAAAAGTATGACTTTTGTGTTTATTTGAACACAGGCTAACGGCAATATTATAATATAATGTGTCTCCATCTCTCTTCAGTAACTGTGATAAAATGTTGACATTTAGTCTACTTATTTGATGCACAGTCCTATAATCCAAGTAATTCTATTCACACCATTGCTAGTTTATCTTGAGCAATTTGATTTAGCATCTAGACTATATTCAATCCATCAGATACAAGTACTGACTTACTAATATTGAAGGAGTCACTTTTAAGATATTATAAGCTAAATACAGGTACCATTTAAAATTTGTTTTATGCTTATTAAGATTTTTAAGGAAAAAGTTATGTGCCTCTGAATTGGTAGGTCTATATGTATTAGGTATCTCAACCAGAACAAAGTTCTATGTAGGCAAATCATTTTCGACCAGCATAAAAACCCTGTGGATGACATTGGCTTGTGCTCCCCTCAATTTTCAGATACCTATGTCTGAAAACCTATGAACTTAGCCAAAAAGTAGCTAAAGTTATTAGGTTACTTTTGTTAATTTTATTATAGTTATCAACTAACCACTAAGTCTATCAAATGATTTTATTTACAATTACTATTTTAGTTCGAGTACTGTTCCATATTCTATTCTACTCTCAGACCTTTATAATGGTCTCATGCTATTTGCTGAAAATGTTGTATTTGAACTACTAAAATAGTACCTCATATTGTAATTCAACCTGGTATAAAGGTTCTTAATATATGTATTACTGAATTCTCTTTTTATCTGAAGATTCCTTAATCTTTAAGTATTCCTTGATAGGAAAGTGTAAAAA
The DNA here is from genome assembly GCA_958496365.1 of Subacronicta megacephala. Classification (NCBI taxonomy): domain Eukaryota; kingdom Metazoa; phylum Arthropoda; class Insecta; order Lepidoptera; family Noctuidae; genus Subacronicta; species Subacronicta megacephala. Next base: position 7,918,916 of record OY292540.1, on the reverse strand, counting down.
AGTCTAAATAAATAAAAGTTAAGTAACAATAAAACCTTAGGTATGCTAAGATCTGTGCTGCTAATTAACAGCTAAACAGATTATAATCTGTTTACATATTACATGTTTAAACTAAATCATGGGTTGTCTAATAGTCATACTATTCTTAGATTTAGACATCTATTGTATGATGATTCAAGGTATCAATATACCTATACCTATTGAGTAGATAGATGACCTCATATACATAGTCCTATTATATATAGATATATGAACATTCCATGGTTGGTTTCAGTATTATATAAGAACAGTCCCTCTGTTCTGCTCTCTCCTGCTGTTGATTTACCAAAACAGGTTATTTAATTTTGATGGTTTACCCAACCATTAAAAAGTTACCTAGTATTAAAAAAATATATGTATATAGATGTTTTGTGTTCAATATAACACTATATATTCTCTCATCCTCATACAGGAACCTCGAGACCATATCTTCCACTCAAACCTAGCTTTCATAATATGTATAGTATAAAATAATTTGTATGAAAACATCCCAAGTTCATAGGAGTTCATCATAATACATAGTTTAATCATAACACATCATTAGATTATAACCAATAATCTTTAAAATTTGGTTAAATAATAAGAATGTCCTTTACATGAATAAACAACATTCATCTCAATATGTGCTTGTTAATTATGAACACCATAATATTATATACCAATAAAATATTTGGTTGATTAAAATTTAATTGTAATGTGATGAACTTGTTTCACATTAAGCAAAAGGACAATAGAATTGTATTCATTATCTAGGATAACTGATTAATAGGTTGGTACCTACCTCTTACAGATACTGTGTTTGGTACAGCATGTAAGATATACCTCATGGGGTATCCACCCTGATCTCATATGTATTGGGTCTGCTGCCATCATTTGTATTATTCCCAATGTACATGGATCTTGTAACATTTCTTGAATGTACTTTTGGCTTTGATTAAGGGTGATTCGGTTGTTACATCTGAATCCTCGGTGTCTTCTTTGTGTTGTGTTGTATACTTTTATAACTCATTATTGTAACTTCTGAATAGTATAATGTCTTGACAGTTTCTACCAGTTCTCAAGGAAAAAACTTCAGCCTGCTAAGTATCCTTTGGGTTATAAGGCTTTACCCAGAAAAAGGCTTAAGGGATATATTGACAAGTGGAGCTTAGATTCTATAGCTCTCCGTTGGCATAACAGTATTTTTCAAGGTATAAAAGTATCTTTGATTTTATAAATTTAGGCCTGGTTGTGTCTATAAGCCTTTTGCTTCTTATTTATTCATGTCTTTTGCCAATTTTATCCAGCTGTCAATAGTTCCCGTCCCATCATAATTATGTAATGACCATAATAATTCTAGTGATCATAGAGTTAAGCCGTGAGGGCATCTGGTATAGAATTTTAAGGCCTTGGAGTGTATATAGTTTTAAGAAGGACGTCTTTTATACAGGTACAGATTGATAAGTACTTTTGAATTTCATATTTGTGTAGACACTCTCGTTTTCACAACCTCTACATGATTCACTAGTGTTAGAGCATAATTTACCTCGAGTTTTGATTACACTTTATTGTTATCACTTTACCCAAACTAATAGGTACCAAAAGTTAATACTTGACCATAAGGAGATAGACTGAAAGCGAAAATGCTAGTACTCTGGTAGGTATTATTCCTCTCATAGGTATACTCACCTTACACCCCAAACGTTTAGAGTATTGAACATAATATATTATGGGTCAGAGAGTAGCCTTAGGGGATATCGCCTGTACAAGTCTCAAGGCGTACATTTAGTGATTTTTCCCCTAACAGGGGATTATATACAGTATATTGTATACATTTGAGGTAAATTATCTCATCAAAACTTCAGAATTAAGTAATTGTAGGTACTCTTCCAACGGAAGAGCTGCAAGATCGACACTCGAAATTGCTAACAAAATTTGTTGTCTGAATCAGTTTAACAATAAAAACTTTTTAAATATAGCCTTTTCCACGAAAAGGTGGTAAGATGTCACACATCTTACCCTTAATTTCAGACAAAATTTATGCATTTTAAATACAACTTTGATTTTTCACCTGTCATATTTCATTGACTAAAATTTTCATCCAAAAATCCAATTTCCTCCTCTTCATTTCTTCCATACTAACTCTAAAACACTTTAACATGGTCTTAAACCAATTTTACACTTGTAAAATCAAATATAAACACTTAAATATAAGTTTTTTACATTAAAAACAACTTTTTGCGCGACGTTTGGCGAGCGCGAAAAGAACGAATGATTGATGTGATCAGTGTTGCCAGGTGCAGAAATTTTTATTTTTATGACTAGCTCTAAAAAATTTCGCGTCGAAGAGTAAGATGAGGGCCTACTACACAGTTAATAACCTCTGACTTATTACAGCATATAATTAGCCGGCGTCCGCCGTCCGGCGCGCGGCGGGCCGGTCGTCCGCTGTCCGGCGCTGGCGCTAATAACGCGGCTTCCTGCACACAAACTACTTCGTCGGGTCGCTTAGTCGATGTGTTTATTAAGCTCAGCTACCTATTACCGGGTGTCATCTAGGTTTACGTATAGGATTAAATATATTTTTCTACTAGCTGCTAAAGCAGATAGCCTATACCCTTTCTCAGAATGAGATCCATATGCTTCTTAAATATTATCGAAATCTGATACAAAGTTCTTGTAGATAATGCGTTACTAGTCCACACATAGCGGTGATGTGAGTGATGTGCGAGTGATGTGTTACCGACAGCTACAAGATGCAACCACAACCAAAACCAGACTCAGAACCAGATGGTATCTTATTAGAAGCCGACGAGTGTCCCCCAGTAATTATAATACTGATTAACTGTGGGATCACTTCTGTGCCGAGCGAGTGTGGTAATTTAATGGACTTCTGTTAAACGTATCTATTTTAAGGCGTCCGTCCACCACAACTTAGCATCAAATATATATCTTACGCAAAGTGTTATTGGGTTTTTATATGAAATTCCCAGTAGCAGCTCGGAGTCTGGAGTTGTGTCCGGTTAATGGCAATAGGCTCGCCCCCTATTACATGGGACCTAAAATGTGGATGTACATTAGTACAACGCTGCCTAACCTTTCGGGAAATACAGGCGTGACAGACGTGATGGTATGTTATATATTTTAATCAGTGTTCGCAGCATACATGAGCATATCATGCAGTATTAATCAACAAGTAAATAAATTATTATCATTAGTGCGCAAAAACATTATCATGAATTTGCGACCTCTTCCTGACCGTTAGGTAACCAACCACCAATTGTTACGAAGACTGATACGGACGAACGGTATACTGGATGAGATCCTTTTCTGCGTTTGCGCACTGAAGTATGAAAGTTGTAGCAGCGGACAAATTTGAGAACTCCGTGGCAGTATGATAATGGAACCTATGGAGTTTGGAATTCACTAAAATTATTATTTCAATGCATAGCATTAAGTTAATCATACTATACCTATTTACTTTATTTATCACAGTATAAAATGTAACAGTTCTTACAAGGATAGCAGAAGAGATACGCAGTTGAATAATAAGTATAATTCATGTTGATCTGATTGTGCTTATCAAGTGTCCACAGGGTCGGGTAGTAGGTACGAACCTGTCCTTGGAATGTGACACAAACCTGTCTCTCGTACGATCTTTATCAACCAAGTGGCGTGTTTAAAACGACATGGAAGCTTTTACATACTACATCCATAGAATATCAGACCTAAATAAAAAGCAGCAATTACATTTTCAATTCCTCTATTCAATCAGATGATATTTTTAAGGCTGGATCTCACGAATACATGTGCATTATGGTAATTGAGAGTTGTTATATTGCCGTTCTTTTGTTTGGTTTATCCTTGTAAATCGTCTACCTCCAAGAGAGGCGGAGATCTCGGTCCCGTACCAACACTACCAATTAAAAACCGAACTCTCTGTCTCGAGATAACATTCGCCACGAGAAGACCCCAACATGTTATGGTCCAGGACCCCTTCAAAGACGATTACTAAAAAAAAACACCTAAAAAAACTTGGTGACAGTTATCATGTGTAAGTTCCAAAACAAAATACCATCTCTCCTCTCCATCTTAACATTACGTGAAGTATCTCGGCATTCATATTAAACACACTACACACTATATGAAAGGCGTGCAATATTGCCAGGTGTGCTCGGCATCCCTCGTTATTATTGCACATACCATGACGTGCTATAGCGTGCTATAGCGTGCCATAACGTGCCATAACGCTGGCATAGGGTCGCACACTCGCGCGTGACGAGAGTACAGATATGTTATTTTCGCTTTTCTTTCATATATTTTATTTAGAACTGAAAAGCTTTACAGAAAATGCTATCCACTATCCAACCATCCGCAATATTTTTAGAAGACTTGTTAAATGTTGAGTACCTGCGATACGTGTTGGGGCTTTGAAGAGATGTAGGGATGTGTCTGACGGCATAGTATATTCGTCCAATAGTAAAAGACATCTTCATTATTAGGTAAGTGCGTCAGTTAAACAATTGATTATAAAATATAATACATTAAAAAAATACCAAGCTACGGTTTTATGATAAGAAGCTAACATGTTAAGATAATTAATTGTTGTTTGATCTTGAAACGACGCTTATAATCCCTACGGTCAAGTTCATACATAAAATTAGAATCGATCGAATCGAACAAGAAAAATAACAGACCAACAAATGTTATAAAAACGGGCGGGGCGAGCCTATTGCCATTCACCGGGCAGAAAGCCAGACTCCGAGGTGCTACTGAGAATTTCATAGAAAAACACAATAACACTTTGCTCGACCTGGGGATTGAACCCAAGACCTCAAGCGTAGCAGTCGCGATTGGGACCACTAGACCAACGAGGCAGTCTGGCGTCAAAATGGCGTCATAGTTAAATTTTTACGATATTCCAACATGTCAAGTGAACCCAGGAGCGCGTGTTACGCTGTTCATCAATTTCCATTAACCCTACTTAAATCTTGACCTAAATACTAAAATCATGTTAATCATCCATCGACCGCTCGCCACACCGCTATTAGGTCAGCCTTCGCACCGAGCAGGCCATCTAAACGATATTGGGCCAAATATTCATACATTTTTTTTATCAAATTCGTTGGCGCCAATCATTAATCAAGCTTGATTAGGTGAACTAATCGGTTTTAGTGTTGAAAGTTAGCTTGATTTGTATGAACTTTCGTAAAGAAATGGTGTAATTGGACTTGGATTTTTGTTGAATAGGCTTGGAATTGATCATATTATCGTGAAAAGCCTTGAATCGGCACACAAGAAATCAACTTCGTGATAATAGGACTTGTTATAACCACTATATGAGCGACGAAAATGTGGCCGGGCACGACATTTTATAGATAAGGTATATTTTACTAACTCATTATTCTAATAGCCATTAGCGCGACTGCTACGCTTGAGATCTTGGATGCGATTCCCAGTTAGAATAGTGGTATTAGGTTTTTCTATGAAATTTTGAGTAACAGCTTGAACTTTGGATTAGTACCCGATTAATGGCAATAGGCTCGCCTATTACATGAGACCATATCATACCGGCGAACTGTTGGTTGACATTACTACAACTGTCCACAAACCCTTTACTAAATACAGGCGCGAAGGTACGCATATTTTTAAGCTTTTTCATTTCTACGCAAACGCTGCTCCATATAAACACACCATTAATAGGCAACTTAAACTCATAAATTAAGCAATCATAATCGTTGAACCACATGTCTACCGAGCACAAATACTCACGACAGTACTCTGTTTACTTGGACCTAATCAAACGCGAAGCTCCATCAATTTACATTGAACGCCACGCCACCCCCGGGCGCGCGTAAAATGTAAATTTGAAATTCAATCAAGGATTCGCAGTGTTGCTCTAGAGAATATTTTTATAAGAAAAGCTTTTGCTACGGACTTTCTCAATTACTGTACAAGTACAATACTGGGAAAAGTACATTGGAAAATTGATTTTGTGACCTTTAAATTGGCACAGTGGACATAATTGTGACTAAAGATTGATAGTATACCATTAGGCCTGGTCCTGTGAGGCCTGTATTAGGACAGTTCATCTGATTTTTTTAGATGCCATGTAATAAAAGGCGACCGTAGTGCAATTAACCGGGGACTAATTGTTTAGGTCCTCATTTATAGAAGTAAGAGATGGCAATGCACCAACGAAATTGTCCAAAGTGAAACGAGACTATTATGTAGTTTAATATACATACATACCATCACGCCTGTATTCTTCGAGAGGTCCCAGGAAGAAGAAGTTAGTTGAGTCCCGTAATTTAATACCTATTTCCATCACAATATTATAAAAGTGACTTGATGAGGGAAGCAGAAGATCGGGCTCTGCATTTGATCCTGGGAAAGGACAAAGACTACCTTTTTTCATTTTAACATGCGAGAAAACGCGGCTAGCAGTTAGTCTAATATAAAAATCTCGTGTCACAGTGTTTTATATAGAACACCTAAGAAACGGCTTGGCCGATTTAAAAAAAGTGTATACTTGGTAAGTCTGAGAATAGGTCGTAAGCTATTTTTACCCTCCTACCCCCACCCACCATTTTGTAATCGCGATTTTAGTATAGCAGAACAATGAAAAAGAAAGAAAAAGAAAAAATATTTATTTGCGTAGAATACAGGTGGTACCAGATATAAAATTGGTGGTTATGGAACAATACCATATTCTGCCTACATAAAGCATGCAAATTAATTTTACATTTATGTTCATTATAATTGAGTTAATTATTATTAATATGTATTATTTTTTATATAGTAATGCAGTTATTATTTTTAAACACGAGACATTATAAAATATAGAACTACATTTATACAAATCAGAGACAGGTGCATTTACATTAGATTTTTAGTGACAAACATGATTTAAAAACTCTTGTACAGTATAGAAACATTTATCTATCAACCATTTACGTAAATCTTTTATAAAATATTTGAATGGGAGTTCCCTTATGGACTTTGGCAATTTATTAAATACTGATATACACATGTGATAGACATTTGATTTATTTAAAGTTGTCCTACAAAATGGAATTTCTATTTTTGACGGATCTCTCGGTCTGTACTTTGTGTAACTGTCACCTTTAAAATTAAAAAAATCACTATGCTTTCTTACAAATTTAGATACTTCAAAGATATATATGCAGGCTAAAGTCATCAAATTAAGTTTTTTAAACAGAGGCCTACAAGAATCCAGTGGGTCGATCCCACAGACAGCTCTAATACACTTCTTCTGGAGAATGAAAGCCTTCCCTATATCTGTAGAGTTTCCCCATATTATTAATCCGTACCTAAGAACAGACTCCACGTAACCTCTATATGCTATACATGCTGTTTTTTCGTTTGACACAATACGGAGTTTTCTTAGAGCATAGGCAAATCGACTAAGTTTACTGCAGACATCGTCTATGTGTTGCTTCCAGTTACAAAATCTGTCTAATGTCATACCTAAAAATTTTATAGTTTCTGTTTTTTCAATATTATTATTTTTTATTTTTATGTTTATATTATAATTATTTTTGTCTTTACCTTTGTATGTACTAAATTGTATGAATTTAGTTTTAGATATATTAACATTGAGATTATTTGATTGTAACCATGTTAATACTGACTGTACTGCGTCATTTATTTGACTCTCATACGATGTGCTCTTATCTTCATAAGGTACTATAATAGATATATCATCGGCGAAAAGAATACTTTGACAATTTACGGCATCAGGTAAATCATTGATATACAGCAAGAATAATAAAGGGCCTAAAACGCTCCCTTGTGGAACGCCATACTTGTTTACTCTAAAAGTAGATCGGAGCGCAGTTAATTCACGATCGTTATTTAATCTGGTAATTTCAACACATTGGTGACGATCTGTTAGAAAGCTTTTTATCCAGGCTAATGCTACACCTCTAATACCATAGTTTTCACACTTGTTAAGCAAAATCTCGTGATCCACAAAATCAAAAGCTTTACTCATATCGAAAAATGTCGCTACAACTGGATTCTTTTTATCGATGTGTTCTGTTATATTTTTTATTAAAGTGAATGCTGCTAGTGATGTTGATTTATTATGTTGGAAACCGTTTTGTTCCTTTTTTATTATATTATATTTATTTAAATAATCGATTAATCTTTTATAAAATATCTTTTCGAAAATTTTGGAAAACACAGGCACAAGAGTAATAGGGCGGTAATTATTAGGCACCTTTTTATCACCTTTTTTATATAACGGTTTAACAATGGAATGTTTTAATTTTTCTGGAAATATTCCTTGAGTTAGTGAAATTTCAATGATATGATTAAGGATTGGCGCAATGACGTCAGCACTAGTTTTAATAACACTTGTAGAAATAAAATCGTATCCCACTGCCCTTGTGTTATTCAATGATTTTATTACATTTATAATTTCTAATTCTGTTGTAGGTCTCAGAAAGATTGATTTATCAGCAATCTGCGTAACTATTTTGATTGTACCTCGTTGCACATTAGGCTTATTAGAGATTTGTTCATTTGTAATATTAATGAAGAAATCATTAAACAAAGTAGCTATTTCAATGGGACTGTGAATAGTATTTCCATTTACCTGTATTGAATCTATAGTATTAATTGACCTAATATGTTCATTTTTATGTTTAATAACGTTCCAAGTAGCTTTACTCTTATTTTTTGCCTGACTAATCAACATATTATTCGTATTTCTTTTGGACCAATTTATACATTTTTTGAGAATTTTTTTATAAATATTGTACTTCTTTGATATTTCTTTTGTTTTATTTTTATAATAAGCGAACCTAATTTGTCTTTTGATGGCACTAGCCTTTCTTAGACCTTTAGTTACCCACTTTGGCGAGCGCAAATTTGAAGTCATTTTAATTTTACGATAAGGAAAACAAAGGTTATAAAACAATTCAAATTCTTGGTGAAAAAGATTGAAAGCTTTGTTTACATCCGATTGAGCATAAACCTCGTGCCACGATAACTGTGAAATGTAATATATGAAACTGGATATGTTTTCGTCACTATAATCTCGCTGTCGTGTGTACCAAAATTGTTCAATGTTCTTATATTTTCCTGCAAATTCTAAAATTTGAGCGGTTTCGTGATCTGATAGATATAAACGATGTACTGTTCCAGTTGCGGTGACTTGGTTACTCGCAATAAGATCTATGCAATTATTTTGACGTGTTGGTTCGTTTATATTTAATGTCAAATTATAGCTAGAGAGTATGTTTTTTAAAATTTCCGTTTTTTTATTGTTTTTTAATATATTAATGTTGAAATCGCCTGTAACAATAATTTTTTTATTTACAATTTTATACAGTAATTTATGTAATAATATTTCTAATTTCTTAAAAAATGAATTGGTGTTTGATAAGGGGGTTCTATAAATACATATTATAATGCAATTCATGCTGGGGATTTCTATCCCGCAGCATTCAAATACATTATCACAAGCAATTGTTTTGCATATTTCTAGTGGTTTCGACTCAAGCCCACAGTATGTTAATATGCAAGTCCCGCCTCGTTTTTGTTTTCGTCTAGAATAATAGCTGCCCACCGCATAGCCTTTAATATTTATATTTGACTCATCACCTGCTTTTATAAAAGTTTCACAAAAACATAAGACATGAATTGGATATTTATTTTTTGTTAATTCACACAGACATAGTTCAATAGAATCCAGTTTATTCAAAAGTCCTGCGATATTTTGATGAAGAAGCCTTACTTTATCTCCTTCCGTTTTACTAGATTTTTTAAGCATAAAAAACTGTCATCATTAACGACTCCCGAAATTTCCAGTGAATCCCGTTTAACAATAGGAAAATAATACGGAATTGTACCTTTCTTAGGCTTACTTTTATTGTTGGTTGGCTTCAGCCAAGGTAGTTTTCCTCTGTTTTCACCAGAAGGAACGTATTTAGATGTATAGTCCTTTGTATCAATAATTAAATTTATTAACCTGCACATATGCTCCCGAAAGTAGTGACTATTCCAATGATACTCATATAAATGTGTTACATCCAAAAAGTGACAATTATTAAAAGTGTGACATGTAAGTTTTAAAAGGGAATTTAATTTTTTTTCATTTAAGTATCTATTCTCAGTGACACTCAATACTATAACGCTACACATATTATGCAAAACTTTTAACATATTCATAAGCTCAAACTGAATTTTATTAGGATTGCAATCATTTTGACCAATACACAGTATTACCCAATCATTTTCCGATAAATTTAAATTGTAGCATGGTTTTAATGATTCATCACATTTAGCGAAAGGTTTTATGAACGAGAAAATATTGTACTGTTCGTATTTATTACTCTCCCTAGAAATTGTTAACTTTTTTGAAAGACCGCTACACTGCTGTTCTCCAGTTATGAATATATTTTTTTTTCTAATGTCGTTATTTCTAACTGTAAATGAAATCTGTTCCTTTGCTTTTTTATCCTCTTTTTGTAACACAGCGCCATCTGTTGTCATATCTTTGAACTCTTTTGGCAGATCCAGCTGTCCGATTTTCTGTGAAATTATGTTCGATTCACTTGATGATAAATCTGATTTGCTGTCTTGAATAAAAAGTCTTCTTGGTTGACAGATTTTACTGTCTTTTTCAATGATCCCTATTTTTCTTTTGGATATTTTTGAACTACCTTTAGTTGAGCATATTTTTTTTAAATTGTTTATTACGACTTGCTGTTCATCTCTTTCTTTTTTTAATGAAATTGTTTCCAGAGTTAGATTCTCTATTTCGGTGTGGGCGCTATCGAGGTCTTGTTTTAGTTTATTTAATTCTTCTTGCAGTTCAGAAATATACGAATGTTCTGTTGATAAATCTGGTAAACTTCTGCCCAATATTTCGGAGTTAGTTGAGGTGAAAGTCTCATTTAAGGAATCTACCGATTTTGTTCTTTTTTTCCTAATTGTAACGTTATTCATTTTTATAAAGTAAAATAAATCCAAGAAATCAAACTATAAGCAGGGATATAAATAAATAAACTATAAGCAAGAGTTCAGGGATATACTTATAGTTATATTGTTTTGTTTATCGCATCCATCGTTCTGCCCTCTGTATTTTTATGCTAAAATTCCAGATATGTTGGTTGGAACGCGCTAACCAGATGGTGAAAGTCTACTGATGTGTTGGTCTGGAACGCGTCCAGAATAAGTCGTCGTATTATGTTGGTAGCTCTGATGTAAACAAATGGATTTTGAATTCGAATAGGAAAAAAACGAATTAATTTTTATAAAATTTAAGAGTAATGAGATTTTGAGCACCTTTCATAAATGTTTGCACTGTTTCTCACTTAATTGTAGCAGTTTTAGATTATATTTACACTGACACCTGTGATTCACTTGATTTAGGTATCTATTACTAAGGAATGTACTGTAGCACTTTTGTTTACATTACTTCATAACTCTCAGCGAAAATTGTGAGTAGAAAACGATATCACTGAAGATTTAACGGATTTTAAACACAATGACGTTTTCTTTATTTAAATAACCCGGGTATAACACTGTTATTTTATTTTAAATACGGAGTTTTGTACTGCTTTTGTTTGGCGGTGTTGCCAACCCTCCAATGTTTGCCGGGTCATCTACTTATCATATAAATGTTCTTCGTTATTACAAAGTACTACAACGTATATTATAATGCTGATATATATAGTCCATTTGCAAGCTCTTCGCTTAACTCTCCGCGGCATAATTCTATTACTCTGAGGCACTTTGTAATTACATTAATGTTAATAGACACTAGACAGGCTCGCGCACAAGCACCAAATTTATAATCACTCGCCCTTTTAAGTCCCGAACAGATTGTGCTTTATAAAGCTAAGATAATTGTAATAATGCGAGTAACATTGCTTCAGGGCTTCAAAATTTAGATTATTATTTAGGACTGCCTCATTAGTCTAGTGGTTCCAAGCGCGACTGCTAGGGTAGAGGTGCGGGTGCGATTCCCAGGTCCAGCAGTGTTATTGAATTTTTCTATGAAATAATCAGTAGCGGCTCGGAATCTGGATTTGTGCCCGGTTAATGGCAATAGGCTCGCCGCCCATGTACATAAAATGGGACCTAAATACACTGGCGAACTTTGTGTGTACCTCACTAAACCTCTGCCTAGCCCTTCGGAGAATAGGTACAGGCGTAATGGTATGTATGTTACATGTAGATATATTTAACTAGCTGTGTTCCCTGGTGTCACTAACGATGATGGTTTTTACTCAATCCCGTATAGAATATCCCAAAATTCCGCTTTAGTGATCACGTACGTATAAGGAACCATATTTCATAAATCTGGACTCACCTGTTTTTCCTTTTGTTTGACGGTCTGATGCAAACATTAATATTATATTCGTATGAGCTACCAGGACCTCACACGGCCGCCATCACGACCATTGCTTGCTGCTTGATATTTTTTGGATCTTATTTGACAAAGGGAAACCTAACCCTATTGCAGAGGTTTGGATACATGAGTGGATAACATAAAGTTGGACTAGAAAGCCTTTCCATAACGTGAGCAGCCAGTTGATAGCTCAATTCAGATCCAATGATTTTTATTTCAAATAAGCTTTTACAAGCGTTTATGAAACGTTATTGACTCTAGTTGCACGGTTCCAAAAAGTTGATCCTATGGAGAAGAATTCGGCAAGAAACTCTATGGATACGTTTTAAATATAGAGTATTACATTAGAAGATTGAGGATATTAGAGGTTAATGTCCTGGTCTGAAGTCGCGATTATTAAAATAAGGTGAGAACCTTCTTTTAATCCAAGACATAGGAGAAAGAAAAGAATCTGCATCCGATAACAAAATAAAACTGTACACACCTTCCACTTTTTAGAGTTCATGTTGGCATGCACGCTCACGTCTGAAACCATAGCATCAGTACAAACAAACACCTCATGGTGTGTGTATAATATAACAGTGGTGATTTACCCGCGCAAATACGACGCGTCGCCATTGCAGCGGATTACGGGGGGAAATCTGCCGTATTTATTTGACGCCATGATTCTTACGTTTCTTATTGTAAATTGGACAAAGCCACCAAAGCTGCACTTTTATGATCAATGCAATAAAAGTGACTTCAAGCTGCCGTATGAACACTGACAGTTTACCGATAATTTACGATTCATTGATTGACAAGTGTTGATTCGAAGAGTTCGAATTTATTCAAAGACTAGCTTTCCGCCCGCAGCTTCGCCCGCGTGGACAACACGATTTTGCCGGTTTAGGTTTTTCCAAAATAACATGTCCTATATTTGTTATTAAATGAGCGGCATTCGTGTTCTAATAGCTAGAACGATGGTCTATCATTCTGGAGTTCTCGTAGGATAGATTTCCACGGGGAGGTACAAATAGTGGTAAACCACTTTGCTCATTGGTTGCTTTTTCTGTCTGGTATCAAAATGACCAGACTGCTATTAGTTCGGACTCTGTAACAGGCAACCTAGAATTGCTCATGAAGGAAGCAATGTTCTCTTAAATCTATGCCTGCCACCCTTTAATGACTCACCCTGAATTATTTTTATGGGCATTGCAAAGCAGAAATCGTACTCAAAAACATAGTCGGATGGTAGCAGTGGTATTTGAGGTAGGAAAAGTGATTCCCCCGAATACATCCAGTTATCACAGTGGCTCTTTTATGTTTTTGTGCAATTCGGTTCATCGCAGTCTAGTATTACATAGTTTAAATCGTTTAATGAGACGCAGCAGCATTACAGGTGTCCCAAGGAAGGTTTACACTGTTAAGGAGACTCTACATGATAGTAAATTGCTTCATCCGCTTGTAGCACTGAATCGATAGACCTGTATTCAATTTCTAAGCCCTCCAACGACTTAAGAAGTATCTAATTAATAGCAGCGACACTGTTGTTTTTCGGAGTTAGTATTGCACGTTTGCACAGCCAATCTATAAACTTGTTTGTATATTAGAAAAATCAGGGTACACTCTAACTATTTGAACTATCATAGCCACCTGTCACTACTGTATTCAGCAGAGAGATTCTAAGTAATAGCTCTGAAAACTTTCTCAGAACGTATCTCTAATATTTCTTTCTACAGATAATCATTATGTTGGGTATGGCTATAGGTATGACGATGTTAAGGATGCTCTGATTTCATCTGCTCGGGTTCCTCTAGGTATAACAGAATCTGATGGCATCCCCCCGCCTGCAACACAGGAACTCCACCAATCGCTCTATTGCTGCCTCTGACATCTTTAAGAATCTAGTGTGTGCTTCAAATCCACCTTTGTGTGCCTTAGTTATCATATCCCACACGATAAATCCGCGATTTCGGATAATTTGAGCCATGTCACTCTGCTAAGATATTATTGCACAACGGAGTTTCGACACGAATAAGACTAAGCGGAAGTTTTAAAGGCAGAGTGAGCCGCTTTCCCACCTCCCCGCCAAAAGAGGTACTATTCCAGATGCAGCTACAGCTAAATCAATTCCCCAATTACTTTGTATTTTAGCCAAAAGTAAGTGCGTGACACAAAATGGTTGGGTAAATAATAATATGTGCAACTTTTACATGATTTTCAAATATTGTGATTCTCGTATTTATTTATTTTGAACGTAATGCATAACGTATTCCGTTTTATAGGTAATAATAAAAATTAGGTGTTAATACAAATGCGATTTCTTTACTTGCACTATATAGGGGCAGAAACTCTTTTCACGCGGCTAAGGGGTGAAATGCAGTGATAGCCTAGTGATATGACCATTGGACTGCCAAGTCAAAGGCAAAGGAAAGGAGTTTGAATCCAGGGCACGCACCTCTGACTTTTCGAAGTTATGTGCGTATTAATAATTAATTATCACGCGCTTAAACGGTGAAGAAAAACATCGTGAGGAAACCTGCATGCCTGAGAGATTTTCTTGACGGCGTGTGAAGTCTGCCAACCCGCAGTAGGCTAGCGTGGCGGACTATAGCCTAATCCCTCTCGTAATGAGAGGAGACCCGTGCCCAGCAGTGGGACAATGTAATGGGTTGATGATGATGAAGGGATGAAATTGAAATTGAAATTTTGTTGCTTTAATTGTATTGTACAGCTTAAATGCATAAGGTCAAGCACGATAATAAACAATTTATTTTAAAATACGTGTTTCTTTAATAATAATAAAGAGTTTTAATACTTAATCTCAATTAATTTTAATAATAAATAATTTATTTTCGTACAAACTTTAACACCCCTTTTTAACCCTTTTAGGGATGAAATATAAAAAATCCAAATATACGTGATTCTTTAATTGTATTGAAAAGCATAAATATTGAATTTCAAGTAATTATTAAAAAAAAACAAAAAAATACTGTACAAACTTTAACATCCCGTTTTACCCATCTAAGGAATGAAATTAAAAAAATCCAAAAACACGTGTTTCTTTAATTATGTTGAAGAGCTTAAATACTGAATTTCAAGTAATTTTGATAATAAACAAAAAAAAAACCATACAAACTTTAACACCCCTTTTTACCCATTTAAGGGATGAAATTTTAAAAATCTTTAGCGACGTGTTTTATTATTTTGTATTTAGAGGCTTAATACCAAATTTCATTAAATTCAAATTAGAAATGACAGAGTTTCATACAAACTTTAAACCCCCATTTCACCCCTTTAGGGGATGAATTTCGAAAAATCCTTTCTTAAATGACGCCTAGAGTATAAAAGCAATATCCTCACAAAATTTCAAAGTTCTATCATTAGTGGTTTCGGCTGGGCGATGATATGTCAGTCGGGACATTGCCTTTTATATATATAGATTAGCAGACCCGACAGACGATGTCCTGTCTAATAAAAATAACGCGCGAAGTTAAAATAGTCTTTAAGTTTTCTATTTTCCAATTTTAAGCGCAAAAGCGCGTTTTTTTTTGTAAAAACCTCTACAAAATATTAGAAAATTAAAAAAAATGGAAAAAGAATGAAATCATTAAAGTTCTCAATCTCAAGTTAGGTGGCGTGACTAAGGGAAATTGGGATTATTTTTTATATATTTAGAGCTTCTCTTAATAATGTTTATGAATAAATAATATGATTAATGTATTCTTGTGGAATACTTTATCAAATGGTCCAAAAAAGTTTGGTTAGTGTTTTGTTAATTATGTTTTGTTTTTGCGTTTAAGTATATCGAATTTCTTTATCCGAATTGAATGATCCTCTTTTTAGAAGGGGTCACATAAAAGTTATCATTTTCAGGATTGGATGGTCTCTTTAAGTTGAAATATTCGAAAATGTGAATCATTATTTATGTACCTAACTGTCGAGTAGTGCTATAATAACCATTTACCCGTAAGTCTGCGTAGGTGACGGTATCTTTGTCTCGGCTGATTTAACTCGCTGTTACCGGCTAGATTTCTAATGCATTGTTACCACAGTCATCTTACTATAGTTGCACAGAGTATCAATACTAGTGAGCGCAAGGAGTTTCTAATACATTGCTGTATCGTATGATGAAGAGCATTAAAGTAGAAAGACATTATTGTTGCCTAATATGCACTTGACAAATACAGTAATTCTCTGCAAAAAATATAGTTAAAGTATAGTTTAAGTAATAGTATATAAATTATAGTTTTCGCAAATTATTCGTCTATAACACATTTTAGGTAGGTTACGACATCAACAATAACTTTTTCACAACTGAGTATTAAATCGTTTGCCTAAAAATCTGCAGGTTTAGTCTTAAGTTGAATGTTTTCCGTCGCCCTCGCTCCCGGCAGCATTTCAGTGTAAAGCTGTACATAAAAAAAGGATATTCCCCCCGGCTACGATACTGTTCCCGAACATCGAACGCGGTGTCAAGAAAGACCTACACAGTAGACCTATGTCCCAACATTGCTGCTGCAGCGTAACTGCCTGAATGCATTGAACGTTACTTACTGGCAATAGAATTTATTTCGGACTCGACTCGACGGACTCTTAGTCTATTTATTTATTTATTTTCGGACTCTTAGAATTAATTACGTTCATTACCATCCTTATTTTCCAAAATTTGCTCCTCCTCCGACCCAATCTAATCTCTAATCCAAGACTAATCTGTTTATTAGTATTTAACACGAAGCCGCAGCAATAGTAATTATAATTATATTGATCCTTGTCCTTGGCTCTCCGCCAGCCTGTCAGTTAGGTATTATACAAAAATCTGAATGGATTTCCATAAATATATAATTTGTAGTACAAACTTCTAGACAGTTCATGAACTTATCATGTCCATGAACTCTTGTATAACATTTCGATGTCTGGACCACCTTTAGAAGTATTTACAGAGTTTTTCTAGAGATGGGTTTATGGCACTATTTTGGGTAGGTAGAAGAGAAGGAGAAGAAGAAAAAGGAGAAGAAAAAAGAAGAGGAAGGGTGTATGGCACGTATTTTGCGCAAAACCTCTAGGTAGATACTTCGTGTGCCTCTGGGCTGAAGAAATAAGAGGTCATTATGTAGGGTCAATAATATCGACTACATTTGGAGACTTTAAAAAATAAGGGCTGATAGCCTCGGAATAGGTAACCATAATAAGGTATGGTGAATTTAAAAAATGAGGCTACGTTTTTAGGTGTTACGTCTATAACTTTAAAGTCTTTCACCCGACTTGAACGTTTCTTTATACATCGGGACCGTTAGGATCAGGGTAGTACTAAATTTCCTTCCATTCAATTATGTTATTTCGAGTATAGTTGATTTTTTGAATGACGTATTCATGCTAGAATGTGTGCCTTTAGCATGGACCTTTTAAAAAACTTGCTAAACAAATATGGTGACAAAATGGGAGTATGTTGAGCAATCAAGGAAACAGCTTATCGCCGATCGTCGATCATTCGATCGCGTCAATTCCTACATTCCTGTGCGCCCAAGCCTGCAGTATGCATGGCCAGCTACAAGAATTTACAAGACTATCTAGGTCTAGATACCTATATAACGTAGGTCGTCAGAATTCCTTGTGGGCAGCTTTCTAAATACCTACTTGGAAGCTCTAGCGCCTATTGTCAACACGATTGTAGGTAGGTACCTACTTATAGAACGGACCGTTAGAAAGATTATTTAGTTATTAACTTTGTCAGTTTATTTGCAGGATTTCTGCTATCGTTCGCGCTTTTTCTTTTGGGACAGAAGGGGTAGAACTCCGATTATTGAACACCGTGTAAATGGATCCTTACTAACCTACTTTTGGATTTCGTAAACTTGTGGGCTTGAAATAGGTAAGTAGAAGTTGGGGGCGTGTAGAATTTAATAAGTAGGTACGTTAAGGAGCTACGTAGTTACCTACCTACATATAGTAACTAGTGCTTTGTGGCATAGTTTGAAGGTGTTCGCAATTATTCTGTCTTCATAGTAGATCTCTAAGATTTTATAATCCCTAAAGATAAAGATAAAGATAAAGATAAATTTATTTGCGGTAACATGAGTGGATTACAATACAGATATGCATGCAATGGTGTTAAAACATTTTTTTGAACTACATGTTATACCATAAAAGGCGTACAAATATTACAAATATCAGCTTATAATTTTGATGTGCAATAATACATAACCGAGAAGTTGAAGAGAAAAACTAAACAAAGTCAGAATCTATCATTTAGGAAGTCAGTAGTACTATAATAACATTTCACAGATAGCATATTTTTTAACTTTTTCTTAAACAGAGTTGTATTTAATTGTTTTATGTCCTTTGGAATTTTATTGTATATTTTAGGACCCATACATATAATACTTTTGTGCAACATTGCTGTCTTAGATGGATGTATGCAGAGATCATTGTTACGTCGATTTCGGACGGCTTTGTCCGACAACCTTGGAAACAAGTGAAGATTATTTCTAACAAATAATGCTACTTCCATTATATATAAGCACGGTAGTGTAAGAATTTTGTATTTAATAAACATTGGCTTACAGCTGTCTGTTGTTTGCATCCCGAACATAGCCCGCATACAACGTTTTTGTGATTTAAATATGAGTTCTTTATGAGTTGAGTTGCCCCAAAAGATTATACCAAATCTCAACACTGATTCAACTAGCCCATAATATGCTGTTAGTAAAGTTGTAGTGTTTACAGTGGGAGCTAGTTTAAAAAGGGCATATGATGAGCTGCTAACTTTTTTACAGAGTTCATTAATGTGATTTTTCCAATTTAATTGTTTATCAATTTTTAATCCCAAAAATTTTGCGGTATCTACATTTTGTATAATATTATCTTTGTAAACTAATGTAATTTCTACTGTATTATGTAATTTTTCCTGTTGCCTAAAATGCATTATGTTTGTTTTTTTAAGATTAATTTTTAAGTTGTTATTATCAAGCCACGTAATTATAGAATGTAATGAATTATTTATTTCAGCGTTATAGTATTTTATATCTTTGGATGTTATCGTTACCGTACTGTCATCAGCGAATAAAGACATAGGTTCTATAGTTGCATTTGGTAGATCATTTATATAGAGTAGGAATAATAGAGGACCTAATACGCTACCTTGGGGTACACCATAAGTTATGTAACGTTTAGTGGAAGCAAAATTCTGTTCTGTTTTAGTTTTAATATTAAATTTTGAGATTTCGGTTATTTGTTGGCGATGTGTTAGATATGATCTAATTAATTCCAGAATATTGCCCCTTATACCATAAGCCTCTAGTTTATTGTACAATATATTGTGATCTACATAATCGAAGGCTTGTGACATATCACAGAAGATAGAACAGACGGGTAGTGATTTGTCAACGTGTGAAGAGACTTTGTATATAAAGTCATAAACCGCCATGTTGATGTTCTTATTTTTTCTGAAGCCCTTCTGTTCATGACATAAAATATGTTTTTTTTCCAAGTAGATATTAATTTCATTATAAAAGTATTTTTCAAAAATTTTCGAGAATATGGAAATCAATGCTATGGGTCTGTAATTTTCCATTAGGTATTTATTCTCTTTTTTTAATAACGGCCTTACAATTGTAAATTTAAGATCACTCGGAAAGGTTCCACTCTCTATACAGAGGTTTATAATGTGGCTTAAGTGATGAGAGATATCCTCGTGAACGGCTTTGATAATTTTAGTAGTAACACCATCAAAACCGACACTGTTAGTGTTTTTAAGGTTTTTTATAATCTTCTGAACATGACAGGGCAAACACGGCGACAAAAACATTGAGTTAACTTGATGACAGATTAAAGATGTTGGTTGTTTTCCGGCACCTGAAATAGGCTCAACTTTTTCGATAAAATAGTTATTAAACAGGGTTGCGATATCTGTGGGATTTGTGGTGAAGTTATTATTAATCATTATTTTATCAATTGATTCCCTTGGAATATTAAGTTTATTTTTATTTATAATTTGCCACGTTGTTTTACCTTTATTTATTGATGTATTTATTTTATGATTGTTTTGAGCTTGTTTAGTTAAAATTATGATTCGTTTTAACCTTTTTGAATAGTTTGTATATTTATGTTTATTTGTTATTGTCGATTTTCGTCTGAAATTCCATAGAAGTTCCTTTTTTCTCTTACTACAGATCTTAATGCCACGCGATATCCATTTTGGACGATTATTTACTTGAATTTTTAGTTTAATCTGTGGAAAGCACAAGTTGTAAAAAAGTTTAAAGGTTTCAATAAAATGACGGTATGCCTCTGTGGGATCGTTTGTTTCGTATATTTCATCGAAAGGTATATTTTTTATATATGTTTTGAATTTTTTTATATTTTCTGTACTGTAATCTCGCGTTATTTTATACCAGTACTTTAGTTTGAAGAGTTTTTTTACTGGAAGTCTTATAAATTGTGCTGTATGATCGGATAAGCCAAAATCCAATACATCAGTCTTACACTGTTTTTTAAAATTATGTGCAAAGTTGTCTATACAAGTGTTACTAGCTAGTCTTGTAGGTTGTTTTAGAGCTAACTTAAGATTATGATTTAACAACAGACACTCAAAATCTAAGGTAACATTGTTGCACTTTATGACATCTATATTAAAATCACCAGCTATAACGGTATTATGACAATTCAGTTTAGAAGTACACTTTAGTATATTATCAAGCTTATCAAAAAATAAATTCAGGTTAGTGGAGCCCGGTACTCGGTATACACAGATAATTATAATTTTAAAATCGACTAACTCAACTGCACAACATTCAATTACATTTGTTATGGACAATCTACTAATATGAGATAGTTCTCTAAACTTATGTACCTTGTTTACTAGAATACAAGCTCCACCTCTTTTATTGCAAGTACGACTAAAAGAAGCAGCAAGAACATAGTTATTAATGTTAAGGTGATGCTCATTTCCTGCCAGCATAAAATGCTCGGAAACACATATTACATCTATTTCGATATTCTTGTCCACTAGTTCTTCTAAATTAATGGACAAGGCATCGGATTTATTTAATAGTCCTGCAATGTTTTGATGCAGGACATTTAGATACTTAATATCGAAAAAATAATGAACATGATTCTTCTGTGACATTATTTTCCACTGATTGAGTTTTACAGTGAGTTTCGTTAATGTGGTTAATATCGTTAATTAAAATAGACAAATTTTTAAAAACATTACGCATTCCATTATTATTAATTAAGCCTGATGGCAAGTTAAACATAGTGTGGTCGTTACTCAAATTATAGTTCGAATCTAAAAAATATGCATGTTCATGGGTTAATAAATCTAAGTATAATAAATTGTTGAATGATTCAATTCTCCAGTTGTAAAGGTTGGTATCGTGGCTAAGTTTGTATGTGGGATAACAAATAATAACATTAGTGTGCGTAAGCTGTTTTAGTATGTCACGTATGTACACGATAGTATCAAAATAGTTACTCGTAACTTTAAAATCATTTTCTCCAATCAGTATTATGCAATAATCCATCTTAGTATAATCGCTTAACTTTGTTTGAATTCCGCAGAGAAGTTGCTGTGTTGATACGCTCGGTGTGAGGTAGTGGCATATATCGTACTTGCTGGGTAATAGCTCTTGGGCTATCGATATGATTTTATTTCTTTTATTGGTACTTAAAATACACACCTTGTTTTTATGGGAAGGTATAGTGGATGAATTTATCTTGTTACCAGATGTATATTGGGTATTTTTTATACTGCATTCTCTCGTGACGTTTGGTTCCCGATCTTTCATAGTCTCAACTCCAGTCGTGACTTCTTGTGAATACTGGACTAAAGAGATGTCTTTGGTAGTTTCGGTAGAATTATTTTGCTTCAGTCCTAGTTCTGTTTGTGTTTGCTTAGTTTTCGTATTTTTATTGATTTTCTTCATTGGAGAGGTGCATTTGTGTTTGGCTGGACTATTTGTTATTTTTTTATATAAGTTATTTTTTGTTACTAATTCATTATTGATTTCTCTAAGTTTACAGTTTTCTGAAGATAATATTTCAATTTCTCTGTGTGCACTTTGTAACTGTGATTCTATATCTAATAATTTATTATTAAGAATTTTGATTTGTTCGTCCTCATCGTTGGATAAGTCCGGCATACTATTTGCTGTACACTCGAGTGTTTGTGAAATGTAGCTGTCATCATTAGTTTTTTCCGATCGTGTTCTGTTACGCCGAAATGTTATGTTCTCTAGGAAGTTCATATTGTTATCGTTGATATTGCTGACCCTTTCTTAATAATTTATCTGACTTGTTTGCGTATAGTTGTATTGACTTGTGACAGTTATAACTTTAAAGAAACAATCACAGAAAGACTTCTCGTGTGGGACCGGGTAGGAACTCGCGACCCCAAAGACTATATTCTGAATTGCGTCTATAACCGTAACGCCGAGTGAGTGTTTATTCGTCGTTTATGTCTTGTTTTATGTTCGTATATAATATGCTAACTTCACATTCGCATAATAATTACTTCTTAATATACTTTATAGTTTTTATTAAATTGTTCATTTAGGTTCTCCAATATTAAATTAATTTCTACTAATTATGTAAGTTTTTTGTAGTGTGGTATTACCAAAATTCTGATTTTCAAATTTTTGAAACAGCAACACTGTGATTAGTGTCAACTGTAGTTCTTCTACTCATTACTAGATGGCGCTTATATAAAATTTCAATAGTAAAATTGATTTTTGTGTAGTAGCAACTCTGAAATTATTGTCAGTTTTAGTTTTTCTACTCACCACTTGGGCGCTAGTTGGCGTACATAGTAATTTTTGAAACTGTAATTTTTTCATTAACGGTTATTTAGAATATTTTTCATTCAATTCACTGTTTATTCTTGTTAGATCTGTACCATCACGTTAAGTTATTGTGTAATTTGTGATTTTTATCACTATTCCGTTGTTAATTATAGTACTCAAGGTTAATTTTTGACATTATTTCAATCTAATCACTGTTTCACATAAGAGTCTTGTAATTATGTTTTAACTTAAAGGTCAATTGCCACTAATAATGTCACTTCAATTGTTCGGTATTTCCACTAAAACTATTCACAATATACACAATAAAATGCTGTAATCATTTATTATTTAATTTATAAGTACGCGGGATATATTACAGGGCAAGTGTTGTTACTTAAAATACTACCTAGAATAAATAAAAAAATACTGGTGTCTAAACTTTTTTTTAGAAAAATAGGTTCTTATTTAGATCAGGCATAAAACAGACACTACTTACATGATTCAGTTCTATTTATGTACACACTATTTCAGTGCAGAACGCACAATAGTAGGTCTATAAATTAATCACTGCAACCACATAAACAACTTTAACCATAATGAGAGACTTTTGGCCGGCTTCCAGAGCCATTCCAATAGGAACCATTAAACTTTACAATCTGTTTACAAATGGAATTAAACCTAATTAACCCGAGGAAGTCAATAATGTAGAATTTATGTGCGTCGTTAGAATGCGAGGGCGGAGGGCCGGCAGGAAAGCCCTATATATTAAAAATACTACACGCTGCACGTCGGTTACTATTTTGCATTGGGAGCCTTTAAAACTTTTAATTGTACGGTATCGAATTCGCAGCAAAAACAAAACAGTAAATAAACCCCTTGCGTACTGCATGGCGT
This sequence comes from Subacronicta megacephala, assembly GCA_958496365.1. Classification (NCBI taxonomy): domain Eukaryota; kingdom Metazoa; phylum Arthropoda; class Insecta; order Lepidoptera; family Noctuidae; genus Subacronicta; species Subacronicta megacephala. Next base: position 7,894,856 of record OY292540.1, on the reverse strand, counting down.
TCAACTTGCGAACAATGTAGGCACAAAAAGGCACCTATAGTTTCATATAGCTAAAAGAAATCTACTTCAACTTATAAAAGCGTTTCAACTAGTTATATTACATTCAGGTATTTAAATTCCATCCAACTGGGTGTAATTTTCTACATAATTACATAGATCCTGTTATTAGCGACAAGTCCAGCGATTGAGAGTAAATGGTAATATTTATTAAAGCTTACCTTGAGCGTATGTAAACAAATGGAGACAGACGAACAAGAATATCCAGTTCCCGACACCGAAACGACACATCCCTGTCCGCCACATGTTGCAAAACACTTTAACAACACCACACAATATGTTTTAATTCAAACGAATCACATCTTCACATAAAATTCGCGAATATTTTAATATAAATTACACAAAGCGTTAAAGCGATGTTACTTCAGACGATCCGCCATTTTCGAGCGGGCACTGCCGCGTTCAGAAACACAACTCAATAATGAAAAGGGCAATGTCCGGGTTTATATGACTTGAAGCTTGCGGCTTTTGAGGGTTGTATGCATTGAAGCTAGGCACACTACTAGTGCATACAAAAGCTTCAGTTTATCGATAAAGCTAATCGCATTCGTACTAGTCGATAAAATTAAGTTTACGTTACGTAATTACGAGTTTACGACTGATTTTATTGATATTAATCTCGTCTTAATTTATAAAAGTGATGAAGGAGGATAATTAATGTAATTATTTTACCAATAAATTGTATTAAATACCATAAATGGTTGAAAATAATATATGTATGTGGATCTACCTTTGCAGGTTACATTTTGAAATGCTTAAACCAATTCGGGGCCATAGATCACAATGTTTGATGTAATTCAATTTGACACCTTTACCTTTCTGTCCAGGATATTAAGGGTCTTGACTAGTAATACAAACAGACATAAATATGAACATTGCAATTATTGAATGAGGGTTCTGTTTTTTTTCCTTTTTAAGTACGTAACCCATAGTAACTACATTAATATCCGTGGCCTCGTTGTAGCAGACTTAGGGTTGACACTTTGACAGACGATTCTTGATTAACATTGACATCGCTGACAGTGACTTAACTTTTATTCACAGTTCAAAGTTGTTGTGTTGTAGTTTGTAGTGTTGTATGTTGGTCATTTTTATTTCTAATTCTCTATATTAATTGGATACTCAATAAGAATTGGTGACACAAAACGAATAAATAAAATGGAGCTAATATACTCCATGAGACGCAAGTCTCTTAAATGCGAGCCACCGCACTTTGAAAGGTAAACAATTTGTTTGGGCTTACAAAACATTGTCCTAGCCACTTTTCATTTATTTATTATTAATATTAACACCTTCAATGATAGGATGCTGTGTGCCTCTAATTTAAAATAGCTATTAAAACTGACGAAGTACCTTATATTCTAGCTATGGAGAGAGTCGCCTCTCATAGATGTTATTTGATTTCCAGGGTATCGGATCATGAAGTTGTGCGACCGATCTGCACGATATCGACATGCAATATAATTGCGTTTTCGTCTCCGACGGAACTGGACGACGGCGAGGGAGACACATGGGGAGGGCATGTGTACGTGTGCGACCTGGACACTCCGTGGGACAGTCACAAAGTCACCAGCACTTCATATCCTGTAAGTGTGCCTAGTTTTTCTATGTATTTATTGATCTTGTGCATCATGAAATGTCATAGGTTTATCTACGGAATGTTTACTACAAAGTGATAAGTGTCACCAAATTAAAACAGTGGTTGGAGTTAAACGAGACCATGATTCTCTGGATTTGTTTCAGCATTTCATTTAAGAAGTCATAATTAGTGAATTATCTAATAGCTCAGGCAGTCAGACATTATTCTTCTTGAGAGTTTAGTAGTTAATATCAAATGTTTATTCTCTTTTAGATATCAGCCATAGAATGGGACATAGAGGGCAAGCAATTGCTGGTAGCAACCACAGTGGGGGAGGTGTCCGTGTACACACAGAAGGATTATTTACTGAATGAGTGGACCTGCATCTATACTGCTAACTTCCCAGGTTTGTGCACTCAGAAACATCTATTTGTAGATGTGGATTAATTCTAAACTCTTTGTATATTATTAAAAAGTTTAAAAACATAACTGCCTCTTTAGTCTAGTACTCTAGGTAAAAAAGAAGCAAAGAAAAAGCATTTAATGATACAGTCACAGACAATGCACACAAAATATCAGTAGTCTACAGAAGCATAACTATTGAACTTGATTGGTTTTGATACCTTAACAGTGACCAGACCAAGGTATCCAAAGTTAAGACTGGTCAGTCTTAACTTTGGATACCTTCTCATCATCAACCCATTACATTGTCCCACTGCTGGGCACGGGTCTCCTCTCAGTACGAGAGGGATTAGGCTATAGTCCGCCACGCTGTCAAGAAAATCTCTCAGGCATGCAGGTTTCCTCACGATGTTTTCCTTCACCGTTTAAGCGCGTGATATTTAATTATTAATACGCACATGACTTCGAAAAGTCAGAGGTGCATGCCTGGGATTCGAACTCGAGACCTTTGACTTGGCAGTCCAATGGTCATATCTATGGCTATCACTGCACTCGGATACCTTCTATTTCTGCCTAATCTTGCTGGAGATATAGTAGAGGAGTGATAGTATCACATATATGACATATTTATTATGTTATGGATATGTAAACTGGGAACACTGTTTGTTCTGTTACATTATGAAAATTAATGTGCTTCTTATTTTTACTTATATTCTTGCTTATATTCAACAATCATACATTAAATGACCAGGTGAACACATAATCCGCGCCACATTCTTCCACAACGGCCGGCGACTGATCATGATGGACAAGAAGCCGGATGCTCCTATCACAGAAAGGATCCAGATGCTGCGCTCCGCACCCACACTCAAGGGGTTTGGGTGAGTGTCTCTGTATTCCTCTAACCCATGTCATTTAAATTTTGTTTTGCCATACTTAAAAAATCCTGTCTATAACTCAAAATATTGGTTAGTCTTTACAAGGTACAAGTTTCACCTTCCGCTTAATTATTTTATCAGATTATAGACAGTACTGATCTGTAAGTGCCATTAAAAGATCATATGAGACAATGATTGAGAGACAAAAACATATCCTGTGGACATGCACATGACATATTTTTGTTAATTAAAAACCCTTCTTCTGTTGTTGCAGTGGTATAGCTTGTGAAGGCGCATGCGTCATTACAGCGACCGGCCTGATTGGTGTACTGACCCCGCCCACAGAAGGGACCCGCGCACACGTGGCGACAGATTGTTTGCGACCTACTCGCGACCACATTACTGCTGCCAGTATTGCACACAAGAGTAAGTTTAATATGTCCACAATCACAGAAGTGATTTAAAATTATCGCCAATAAATAATGACCTATTTGTTTTTCTCAGATGGAAGTCTAGTAATCGCTGCTATCTGTCGGTCGGGCGGTTCGATGGGGCGCTGGTGCGTGCGCTGCGTGTGCGCAGTGGTGACGTCATCGTCGCCCGCGCCTACAATAGCTCTCTCACCGCTGCCCACTATATACCTGCCGCCGCAGGACAACCAGCCGGTATGTGGTCATATAATAAGGACGAGAAACATAAAAAAATATTATTATTTGTCTTTAGAGTTGAATGGATGTTACAACTACCCACAATTACTTTTAAAAGAAATTTTGTTTAGTCTAGATTTATGTCCGTTAAAGTTCCCACGATAAAGAGTTTTGCTGTAGGAGATGTAGAGAGAAGGTAATAAGCACGTGAATGTATCGTTCTAGTATCGGTGACATGGTGCCAGCGCGAGGACACGGAGTCGCTGCTGATCGCGGGCGCCACGCTCACGCTGTGGAAGTGCTCCGAGCGCGCGCACCACGTGCACAAGCTGCTCGCCAAGGGTCAGTGCTACACTCTACACAGGGACACCTCCCCCCCCTCCCCCCTCCCCTTCCCCTCCACGACACACGGAGTCGCTGCTGATCGCGGGCGCCACGCTCACGCTGTGGAAGTGCTCCGAGCGCGCGCACCACGTGCACAAGCTGCTCGCCAAGGGTCAGTGCTACACTCTACACAGGGACACCTCCCCCCCTCCCCTCCCCCTTCCCCTCCACGACACACGGAGTTGCTGCTGATCGCGGGCGCCACGCTCACGCTGTGGAAGTGCTCCGAGCGCGCGCACCACGTGCACAAGCTGCTCGCCAAGGGTCAGTGCTACACTCTACACAGGGACACCTCCCCCCCTCCCCCTCCCCCTCCCCCTCCACGACACACGGAGTCGCTGCTGATCGCGGGCGCCACGCTCACGCTGTGGAAGTGCTCCGAGCGCGCGCACCACGTGCACAAGCTGCTCGCCAAGGGTCAGTGCTACACTCTACACAGGGACACCTCCCCCCCTCCCCCTCCCCCTTCCCCTCCACGACACACGGAGTCGCTGCTGATCGCGGGCGCCACGCTCACGCTGTGGAAGTGCTCCGAG
>OY292540.1:7714853-7890173 GCA_958496365.1 Subacronicta megacephala | reverse complement strand
CGGTAATGGAGAAGAAATATGCAATCTTTTTAATTCACACTTCCATTCTGTTTTTGAGGACACGAACCTTAACACGTTAGATACAGAAAATCTAACCCCCCCTATTAATGCTTTAATTGACATAAATTCAATTGAAATTAACGAGAATATAGTATATAAACATCTAAAATCTTTAAATATTCATAAAGGGGCCGGACCTGATGGTCTGCATCCTTTATTAATCAAAATGTGTGCATCATCATTGACCATACCGATCACTATACTCTTTAATAAATCAATGCAAGAGGGTTGTTTTCCTTTGATCTGGAAACAAGCTTGGATTACTCCTATACCAAAAGGTCCGATCAGTAAAGATATTGAAATGTATAGACCAATCTCAAAACTATGTCAGTTTAGTAAAATATTTGAGAAAATTATTACTGAGCAACTTTTTGCGGTAGTGCGCCGTTATATCACACCGAGCCAACACGGATTTTATAGGGGACGTTCAGTCGATAGTAATTTATTGGTTTTTACTAATGAAATTCTTAACGCAATGGATGATGGCTACAGTGTAGACGCTGTATATGCAGATTTTGCAAAGGCCTTTGATAAAATCTGTCACAAAACCCTATTACTTAAACTTTGGCGACTTGGTATACATGGTGATCTTTTTCGTTGGGTAAAATCATACGTTGAAAATAGAAATCAGTGTGTTGTTGTCTCCGGTTTTATATCACAAAATAAACGTGTTGGTTCTGGGGTCCCACAGGGGTCCCATTTAGGTCCGTTGTTATTCACGCTGTACATAAATGACTTAGATAAATTTATCTTACATTCAAATGTGTTGCTATATGCAGACGATACAAAAATTTTTAGAATTATCCGTGACATCAAAGACTGCGAACTACTGCAAGTAGACCTTGATAATTTCGTCAATTTCTGTAACGATAACAATTTATTTTTAAATTTTGAAAAATGCCATGTCATAAGTTTCTCTAAAAAACAAAACGTCCTGCATTATGACTACCATTTGAATAACAATCGTATAAATAGAGTAACACAAATTCGTGACCTCGGAGTCATCATGGACTCTAAGTTAACATTTATTCCACACATTGATTCTATCTTACAAAAGGCATATAAGCAATTGGGTTTCATATTGCGTGTCAGTAAGCCCTTTAAAAATGCTTTAACCTACAAAATTTTGTACAACTCTTTTGTTCTTAGTCGGCTTGAATTTGCCTGTGCTGTTTGGAGGCCATTTTATAAACTGCATATTGACCGAATCGAGAGAGTCCAGAAGAAGTTTATCAAAGCACTAGACTATAGGACTTACCACACTTATTCTAACTACGAAGACTCCTTAAAATATCATAAAGTCAAATCTCTGGAATTACGTCGTGACTGCGTAGATTCTGTATTACTTTACAAAATTGTTCATAATCTTTGTGATGCCCCTTCACTACTACATAATATTTTCTTTAGAGTGCCTCGTGCATGTGAACGTCGATGTCGTAAAAAAGATTTATTTTACATCCCCAGCAGCAGGACAAGTTATTCGAAGAATGTGTTCTTGAAGCGTGCCTGTAGACTTTTTAATTATAGTGACAAATTAGTTGATATAGATATATTTTGTTCCTCAATTACCTCACTTAAGAGAACTTTTAAAACTTAAAAAAAAAGAAGAAGCTAGCATGTAATTATTATATATTTTTTTGTTAGCAAATACAAAACATAAATTAACAGTGTATCGGTGATTAGATTTTAAGATATTTCAGTTTATATAAGTTACATTAAGGAAACTATAGGTCTTTTTGTATTATTACTTATTTGAGTTTATTGTTTTATACATGACAGTTTGTTTCTTACCTAAATAAATAAAAAATAAACATTTACAACAATTTACACCTAAATCTCCTACGATAGCAATTTTTAAGCAAAAGTTTTAATACTCAATCTTGCATAACTTGTGTTTGATGTCGCAATTTCTAATGCCAGGTACCTAGAAAGTACACAGCCGAATAATTTGCGAAAACACAAGAAAAAAATTGACTTTCGCGCCCAACCCTGACGCTTTAGCTTTATTAAAATGACTTCTTCTTTTCTTCTTCTTCTTCTTCTTTCTGAAAACGCCCGAAGCTACTATGGTTCTAATTACTAACACCGGGTCAATTACGACATAATTTTATACAATTATCCTATCATCATCAGGTCTTAGCTTGATTTTTTATTATCTGGTATCATCATCATATCAGCCTATTGCCTATTGCGCAATAGGCTGATATGATGGTGGTGATATCCTAATAGCTCTATTGGCGGATAAAATACCAGCAAACTTACATAAATACAGCAGAATAAAGATTCAACATAAAAAGCAGCATCTTTGAGTTGGTAAACTAATCTATGACTGTGGTAAGTTTATTTAGAATATTTTAGGTATTTCAAGTTTCAAGTTCTTTATTGCTTTCATGTGTTACATTATAGGTGTTATATTTATATGGACAGGTACAACATGAAACCCCGTAAGGGCACTGTAACATTATGTAACAAATAATACTTAAACTTTACGTTTCTCTCGTCATATAGTAATATAAAAAGTTTTACATTATAGGTACTTAGGTATTACTAGTAGGTTTATTTTGCATTAATAAGTAATAATATTGAACATTTATATATGGATTAAACTAGTACTCAAAATAAATATATAAATTGTGTTCTTATCACAACAAAACACATTGATTTCTAGAAAGATTATAACAAGCAGGATGGAAACTTCAAATAATCGCCTATTTTTTTTTAGTTAGGCGATTGACAGGCTGCCATAGAGAGATACTGACAATGACAACCATTTCTGTGATGTATTGATTTTGATCGAAATTGAATTACATCACTAGTTGTCGTTGCGAGAATCGTTGCGAAGCGTTTGCTGCGACTGCGTCCAAATTAAATTGCGAATTTCCTGTAATTCTCGCAACTTAAACACAAAATATTAACGTTCTACCTAGTATTCATATCATTGTTATATAAATGGCAGACAAAAAAGGTATTTATACTGTTGATTCTTTATTTTCTTTGTTCTTTTCATACTTTATGTTCTGACATGTGTAACGTCACGGCAGGGCCTTGAAATAAAAGATTTCGCCAATAAAGCAATGATTTAATCCCCGCACGCGAGATTATTGCTTCGGACGGGTGTTATTTTACGATAATTTTGTTGTAATATTGACGAAAAGGTGTTGCGCGGTAGATCGATACTTGCGATAAATCAAGATGGTCGACTACCCTTAGGATTAGCAAGGCGGGTTCTAATAGTTCTAATTTTAGGTCAATTCATTACTACAACTGATTCATGAGCCCTCGTTACACCGGCCTACGTTAGCTTTTAAGATGCATTTAATTTGAAACCTATTTCAATGAGATCACCAACATCTGTTTCATATTTTACTTTAGATAAATATCATGGTAGTAAAAATCTACCAGTGAATGGCGTGAAATCCCGAATCGATATTTCACACAAATATTTTATCCAGGTTTGACCTTTTATAAGTAGGTCACAGTTATAGGCACCTACATTAGTCTCATATTTACTATTCAAATTCAATTATAACAATTAAATATACACAATTATGCAAATAATATGCAACAAATAACGATTCTTTCGCCTTAGGAAAGTGACTAATGCATTATGTGATCATAATTTTGACAACTATCATGGTTTCTCAAAAATATTTATAAGGCTCCGCCCCTAACATGATTTTTTGACCAGTGCAGTATCCAATTCAAAACATAATATTAAAGTTTATTGTTTTAGATTGAAAAGATTCTATCATAGAACCTTTTAGTAATTAAACTGAGTGTTCAGCTTGTGTTCTATGATCTTTTGATCAATGTAACACATAGCTTAAGACTTGTAAATCTGGGAGGAGGCCCATGTCTAAGATAATTTAGTAGCATCAAACTGAATTATTAAAATGGTTTTGGTGGTCTTCAATGAAGATGCAGACAAAATCATCTAACTTAGCATTTCATAAGCATATTAATATGCAACCTTGGTGATGTTACAAATGTCAGAACATGCGACCAACTCCATATTATATTAAGCTTTGTAGTAATGTAACATTTCCGAATATACAAACATTATGTATATTGTGAAATTAATAAGACACAAGACGTCTGGAGAATTGTGTCACTTAAAAAAAGGGCCATAGACAGAGTAAGGCTGGCTGCATTCTGAGTAAAACTGTCTTAAAATGAGATTCTTCTTGTGTTAGAAATGTTGGGAACCAACTTTAAAGTTATGTATTTCAGAAATCTCATTGATACTGGTGACACAAATGCAGAGAGTTGAATGTATCTAAGCCGGCAAGTTCATTGATAGAGGCAATTTTAGAGACCAAATCTGAGTTTTATAAGTTAGATAAATGGGATGAAATTTTCATGCCAACTCCACTTCACTGGCTGTTAAAATAATTCAAAACAGTGCACCAATAAGTCTGAGGTTTCTCGACTACTACTAAGAAAATATAAGCATGAGACAGTTTTGACTCTGGTGCGGCAATGTAAGACATGATGATAATACAAAGTTACCCACACCCCTCCTCATCCCAGCCGCCGCCCCCCCTCTACAGGAGCCGCGAGTCCGACGGCGCAGACCCCGCGCTGCAGTCGACTAATCGCTATCATGTAATGAAATCATATAGAATTTTTCTTTCTTTATTTTTCTTTTTTTTGGAAACATAGTTAAAGAGAGACAAATATATGATATGTGCGTATCGGCGTGTGGACGATCGTATGTGTTATTAATTCGATTGTAACCCGTTTGTTTTGGTTTGGCTGCTGTAATACCTATAAAATATACTAGCAAAAATTTATAATACTTGAATTTGATGAGTAGAGATCATTGAAGAGGATGATAATTTCTCAAATTTTAAATATACCACTTGGATACATTGCTACTTTTGAATTCATAAAGACAAACACAAAAAATTACAGCGCCCAAGCCACTATTATGTTTTTCTATACAATCTGACTAGCATCTGTGTTTTGAAAAATCTTTTTTGCTTTACCATGTTTTTGTACAACCTAGATGTTTAATAAATACTTAGAATACACAAATCCTCACGGACTGTCATGAAGCTAAATGGTTGGCTGTACAGTAGATGTCTTTGGCTTGATACTATTTGTAAAATGTTACTAAAATTCCCTGGATTTGTGTCAGAAAAAAGAAACATAAATGCTTAGCCGATTTTTTAGTTAACCATGTCTTAAAAAAATAAGTTGTTCTAAGTCACAGAGTCCTGTCTAAAAAAGATATTTTTTTCCAATTCTTCTTATGAAGATGGGACTCTTTCTTTATAAATATGTGTCTTAGCTGTCATTATTTTTTATTTAATTTCTTTCTCAACATTCAGTTCACAGCTTATTTTTTTATTATTTTTAACACTTATTTTTAAATTGTAATAATTACTGGTAACAGTTTGGAAAATTGGTATAAAAATAATTGAATTGAAACTTTAAAATATAATATAAGCTTATTATAATATAAAATTATAATAAGCTTATATTAATATAGCTATTTATAATATAAGCATGAACCAGTAATTATTGTTTGCTAGTTCAGTGCACCTTAAATAACAGTGAAGCAATGTTTTATCCTTCTTAATAATTATATAAAATGGATCTTAAAAAATGGATCTGATAAAATGGATCGGCCTCACTAGTTATGAAGCTTCCCTATTGTTTAAATTTTATTAATAGGGATGTCTTGTGTTTGTTTTATTTTTGTTTTCCTTTTAAAGATTAAGCTAACTTTTTAGTAATGATGTTTATCGAAATGAATGACGTATATACAAACAGAAAAATATTGCAATAAAATAGGATAATAAATAAATTTTAAATACCTAGTGTTGAAATCCGTCATTTATTTATGTTTTGTATTGGATTCTTAATATAATTTTGAATCCAGTCACAAAGGCACAAAAAGCTAGCTGCTCTACTTTTTGTTACTGACAAACAGATGCGACTTTTACAGGTTAACGGAAGGGTAGTAAGAGTTGTTAATTACACTATGATTAAATAAACTGTTGGTAGAAGTCGTATCCATTACTGTTTAAGGTCGTGTGTCTAATACTAACCAATTTAAATGCTAAAGAGATATCTGAATAATGTTTTAATTATAATAAATCAATTCTCTCTTTTGCATTTACTACAGTGTCCACAGACATTGTTTGTAGACATTTTAAAGTAAGGTGATGGTAAAATTGGCACTAAAAAAGCTTAATTTATTATCAAAATGTTTAATGCCAATTTTTCTAGTTGTATGTATAAAATACACTATGTTTAACAATTTTTTTGGATTCGGTATCTATTTATAGTGGTACCTGATCTAAAATATGACATATAATCCTAACCATTTTTCCACATTTTTTATTTAATTATGTTTAAGATCTTTAATACGGAAAGGATTTTAGGTCAACACTGATTTATTATGTTAACAGGAATGACACAATGTTAGTGCGTGTGTGAATATGTTTAAGTCAACAAATATGTATTACCAGAACAAATATATATATATTGACCATCAGATGTTTTTCTGCCATAACATAAAAAAAAATAATTATAAGATCTGGTGATACACATTCGTTTTATGCTGCCTTTAGCATTGTACCAGCGAGTGCTACAGGCAACAATGCATGCAAATATAAGCTTAATCGAAGGACAGGGAAGTATGCTAGTTGTGAGGGTCTAAAGTAACTGGACGGCTAGTACAATACACCTTAAACCACGGATTTTATATTCAAACACCATTTTTATAGGATCCACAACTTTATTAATTTTATTTTTTACTTTTTCTCAACTTCTTTTTGGTCTTCCTTATGTCGGTTCTTTGAGTCTTTTACAGGGATCTGGATGTTCAAATGATTTTAATAAACTAATTGATTCACAGCAGTCATAAACATGCGATTTTCAGTTTGCTGTTGTATCTTATGATATGACAGTAATCTACCCTGCTTGTTGCAATTAAATCTATGAAGCTTTTACAATATTTGGAAGTATTTTGTGTCGGCCATATTGAAAAGTTTGCTCTTTATAAAATTGGAGAGTAAAAACAACCAGAGAAAGCATCCTTTTCGGTAGCGGTAATAATTTAGTAATTAATTATTTTTTAGGTGACGGATGTTACCAGGTTTTTTTGTGGTTTGCCAACATCCATCTATATGAACATTTTGCTGTTACATTGCAGCTGATTTCTTGTTTTATTTGGGACAAGCATGCGTTGCTACCGGTTTAGTTTCTGGATGCTTCTCAAGTTGATTATCGTTAGATGTTTTAGTGTTTTAGAAATAGTTTTTGAAAATGCATTTTTAATATTAATAGGTACTTACATAAGTTTTTTTTTGTAGTTTTGTCGAGTTTAGTATTGCATGTATAAAAATGTTTTTAGAATCTTTGTGTTGTCACAATTTGCATGTTCCTGTGTCCTTCAACGCACTGATATCATAGATCTTTATTCGTTTTTTTTTTGCTTTTCCTGCATCAATATGCTTTTTAGAATTGAACAGCAAAATATCGTATATGAAAGTATGAAAAAAATCAGCAAAAAATCTTGGTACACTTGTTGAATAGCTAGTAATTGAATAGAACATGAATATATTTATTTTTTCAAGGAATGTTCACATCATGTATACACGTTTGGTCGTCGTTTTGACGATCAATATTTATGACTCTGAACTTGGAAAAATTTAAATAACAGGTATAATACAGTCAAAATAGTAGCCAATGATAACTTACACATTGCCTTACTAGTTTTATTCTTTTATAATATTGCATTACAAAAACTAACAGTCTAGACAGCAGTGACAAACAGGCTGCTGGATGTAAAAGTTCAAGGTCATATAACAAATAATAATGTACTTTTTAAAAGGTCCCTTATCGTGTGATGATTGTTTGTTATTTAAGAATTTTCTTAATGAAAATACGTTTGGATGGTCACACTAGCTTCTTATGCACAAGGCTTGAAGTTAATATTACTGATTATATGGAAATGCGCCTTACTGCGTCGTCTAAGGCTATTTGCGAATTGAATTCTGTCAACTGAGTTTTACGGAAGTGTACAGGTTTTCAGTGACAACCTTCAGCTGTATAAATGTAAATGTCTTCATATAGTCAGTCCAGCTAGGGTGACCATTAAAAATAAGGAATGCATTGTAAATAACTAATTTGGTAGGCTCTCAGCACTCACACACTGTGTTGAAACATAACTTGGCCTACCAAATTTATTGTAATTTTCACCCTAGGCACGGAAATATAAATATTTCTTTTTTGAAAAGTGATATTTATTTTTGTCGTTCCGGAGTGTTGTCACCACATTGACGGGTCTTTCTGGATGCAAAGTATAATGTTAATGTTGTTGAAAGACTCGGTTTAGTGGTAACGCGTTGTATGGGCATCGCTTGTCGTTAACACTGGCGTTAGTGAATATTGCGTGGGTTAAATCATAGAAAAGTAATAACATTCACTTTATTTTCACGTAACAAAGTACCTAGTTAACCTAGTATGTTATTTGAATACTTGTTTTTAAGAGTTTCTATTTCACCCACGTTCTAGTCATGCTAAAAATATTGCTATAGTATTTTATGTTTTTATCATTGTCTCATTTTTACATTCTTCTTAGATATGTAAGAAAGAGGCAAGACTTAATTTCTATTTCTTTTTTGTTACTGTGACCAAATATTTTGTTCTGTTACTGGTGGTGAGTATTCTGAAATATTATTGTGACTATAGCAGTATAGACACTAGCATGACTCCACCACTGCGTCAAGCGTGAATGCTCGGGCTTGGGTTGCGGCGAATATGCGCACCGGACACACTGAAACACGATCACAATACTAAAGTTCTATAAAATTTGGGTATTTTAATTAACCCACTATAATAAAACGAATTAAATTATAATTAACTTTCGCATTTTAAATTTCGAATTCCATAACGTGTAAATATTAAACTACCCATTTCCTAGTTTGATTTTTTAAATTAACGAACATAATGAGAATGTTCTGAGTAGTGATGTGATCTATCCGTGTGTTGGGGGCGCGTCCACTAGTGCAGGGCACCGTTATAGCTGTCGAGTTGTTGCAGTGACTCCCCCGCTGGGCGCGTACCCCCAACCTCAGCCGCCGCAGGGACCATTCCTGCCGGCGCCTCCGCACCAGGCCGCGCCCCAGTATGGAGGTTAGTTATATCTCTCTAACATATTACTTGGTTGTATGTAATCCTAAGCATACAATATTAATACATACATGATATGCCGGTTGTAAAGAGGTCGAGTTAAATACGCTGAAACTAACCCCTCACGTATGCACACATACTACCTTTTTTACGTGTACTAAGGCTTTTGCTTAATATCAAAATTGTAGAAGGCATCAGTATAGGCGCGGCGGTAAGTTTCTTTGGAGCTGCATTCATTTTATGTTACTGTAGGAACAAGAAATGTTGACTGATAGTCTTGCAGCAGTCAAATAATGCTACAAAGGTAATCCAAGGAGTGAATTTAGATCATAATAACTTCAGAATAATCGTTCAGAAGCGTCAGTTTCTTTTGAGATGACTTAACTACTGTTTTTTTTTATTTTCTTAAGAAAATTGTTACGTCACAGTGGCAGGTGGATCCCCGTACGGTGTGACTTTCGGTGGAGCCGGCGCCGGTGCCGGCGGAGTGTACGCTCCTCCTCCGTATGAGCAGCTACAGCACCATCAGGCGATCCCGGCGCTCAGCCAGCAGCTACCGGTGAGCGCCCAGCAGCTGTAACCTTGATACCGTCCGCAGTGATCCATATATTCCTAGACTGCAATAGCCTAGTAGGCTAACCACAACCAATATTTGTGCACACAGATGTACAGCCCCGCGGCAGCCATGTACGCGGCGGCGGCCGGCTACCCTGGCTACATCGGCTACCCGGTACAGTACTACCCGTACTATCCGACCGCCGTGCAGCCCTCTATCCAGCCGCTGCGGCCTACCATCATGATTCCCGTACGTATAACAGTTAAAACAATTAGAAAGTGATCTTTCCAAAGCCTTTGATAAGATTGATCACAATAGAGTTTCATAAAAATAAACTGAAACATGATGTGCTAATAATGTAACCGCAGCTTTACGTTATCTTGAATTTAAAAAAATAAGATACGGTATTTTTAAAAGAAGCCACATTTGGGTTTGTCAGGTATTTCGTAGGAGTGCCACAAGGGTTAATACTCGGTCCTACAGTGTTGTGTTGTGTGGTTGTTAGAACGGTTTCGAGGCGGGCGGACGGTTCGAGGGCCTGGCCCAGACCCTGCTGCCGCCCGCGCCCCCCGGCGTGCCCCCCTCCCCCGCGCACCTCGCCGCGTTGCAGCCGCATCAAGTGCTGTGAGTATATTGCGCAATACACATACTATGGAACTATTACTTTAATAAAAAAAAGGTTGGATTTGCATTAGGTTCCCGAATGCTGCAACCCATTTCTTCGAAAAGGAATCGGCTCTGGTCGTTGGAACAGTCCCACTGTTCTCTCTTCTCTGCCTTCTGTTCAAACTTTCGCCTTCTCTTATTATTTTAAGCCTGATCTAGTAACACAAGGATGATAAAAAAAAGATTTCTTTAAATGTGCTTATTAAGTATCCAGTTTTATATTGATTTGTGTAACATTATATACTAGAGCAGTAACACGTGTATTTTGTATTTATTCTAGCTGGCGTTAAACAAAGGCCAACCATCCGTTCCGACGTTGGACATCGCACCTCCGCAGTACGTTAGATGCCTTACCCTTAGAGAATGAACGAACTTACTATTTAGTTCACTCACTCTCTAACCTTCATCATAGCAACCTATCCAATCTGTGAGGCGACTGACAGGTACCTTGTCACCATTTCTGTTGAACCATTTCTACCTTGTCGTTTATATTTTGAACTCAAATCTTAACAATAAAAATAAAAATTTGACTTGACAGGAAAAAAATTGGATTATGCGTAAAATTTGTAAAAAAAACCGGTCGTCTCACCAAAACGCTGTGATTTTTCCAAAATTAGTGGAAAAAGCCATTGTATGTACGTAATCGTACTTTATTTTTCCAAATGTATTTTAAACTTATACATATTCATGAACACAACTTATACATATATGAAGTGCAGGTTATCTTTGTATGTGTAATACTTTCACAGGTCAGACCTGTATATTACCATTATATACTTGTACTGTGCAAGTATATTAACAAGATTAGTCGGAATATACTAGATACTTCCGTCAATTTCTGATTTAAATCGTGTATATTTCCATTTTGTTTTCGTGATTTGTATTATTGAGACAACTGTGCCAAGAAATATAATATACTAAGCTGAGCTGTATACAGGTCCTTTATAGGTACAGGGTTATAAAAAAATGGCCAATAATTTCTGCTGTAACAGCTATTTTAGTTACCGCCGCGCACAGAGATGTCCGTTAGATAATGATAGATTATCTTTCACAAAAAAATATTAATGTATTACTTATTGATCAGTATATTTTGACATTTTCCTGTAGTATATTTATTACCATTCATTGGTGCCGGGGTCATTCAGCATGAGGGTTTTAATAAGGTAGTTTTCTAATGACTTCTCTGAGTGTAACGGTGTTAGTTCTTTATATTTCTGTACACATTTGTCTCACATTTGTAATCTATATACAGGATTATTGTGAAAACACTTACAAACTCAAGACATTAACAACTACTTTTGTTTGACTTTTTAATCATCAGACTTTATTACAAAACAAAAATATTTAAATTGAACCCTCTAAATATTACTCTACGCTCAGCAAAAGAAGGCACTTGTTAGTTAAACAAACTGCTGTCTACTGCAAAAGGCAGGAGCGTGATTCGGGCGGCGGGGGAATTTAAATATTTTAGAACAATGAAAGCAAAACCAAAATATAGTTTGTTTTTGGTATTAAAATGTATTATGTTTTTAAAAGGGTGATAGAACAAAAGCTGTTGTTTGTGATGTGAGCAAAATTGTTAGTGTATTACCAATAACTCTTTGTATATAGGTGTATATTATATAGTTATATATAGGAGTGAGTGCGAGTCACTTCGTCGGTATCTTAGCCCTTTTTTGACTGTGATGGCGCGCGCGATCGCTACGCTCGCCGCTTCTATAAACATTACCTTATTTTTAATGTTATGCGAGTTTGAAATAAAATTAAAAACAGATAATGAATTAGAATATTCTCGTAATCATATCAGCTCCACTGTTCAGGCACAGTTGGTGGATAAAGGGTCAATCGTCTTTATTTGAAGTATATAGGGTTTCAAATTAAAGGAAAAGGTTTTAAAATAATTAGAATTATTTTTATTCTTCAGCCACTCCTTACTAAAGGAGGGTTTACCAAAATACCAAAAATCCATCCATCTTTGGTGAATATTTAAGGTCCACAATACTACCTTAATGGATCATAGGATCTTATATTATTAAATTAATTGATTTTAAATCTATCTCGATATTGACAAAATATAATGAACTTGTTATTATTTTGACTACATGATCTGAATGAAGTATTGAAATATCGATGTTATTATAGCAATAAGCGTTAAGTTTAAAATCGATTCAAAGCAATGCTTTTTTTTAAACAACAGTTAAATTATTTATTTAATGAACTTTTTACCTGAAATTACGATCTGATTCTATTTCTATTAAAAAACTACTTGAAATTAATGTGGATATTATGCTCTCTAATTTAGATGTAAGCGTAATAGAAAGTCTTATTTATCATTATTTAAAACATCAAATAACAACTTTCTGCAGATCTGAATATCTTAAATAGACTTTCCTTTTTGGACAAGATCCGATATTTTTTCATTCCTAAATATGGCATTTTTATAAGCTTAAATATATTATATATAATATAAGAGATGTTTAGTTTCCATAATTATATATATATATTAGATAGTGCGGGCGCGGCGAGCGAGGCGAGCGCATGCGCGAGCAGCCGCCGGCTGTCGCAACGCTATAGTATTAATGTCACCGGTGACGCCGGAAACACGAGTAACACTAGTTTAGATTCGTCGACGGCTAAGAAAAAAAACATGAAGCGAAGATATCGCTACAGACGTCATATTTAAAATTTGAGCCATTTTAGGATTAATAATTTACCATCTTGTACAAGACATAGTTCAGAAATCGTTTCAGATACGCAAGTAGTCTTCAGAAAAAAATATGTCCGGAAAGAGTTTATAAACAAAATTTTAGTAAATCATTAAATGCCCTTGGCTCCCTTTTATGGCTCCTGATTAAAAGGGACACACACAATTATATAAAATAATTAAACACAAGCCGTCGACGTTGTTAGTTATTATAAATAAATAAAAAATATAAACAAAGTGGTTGTGCGTGACACAAGTGAGAGGTGAGCGTGTGAGCGAGACACGTCTTTCTGTTACGTCGTGGTGAGGGCGTGGCGGAGGGTACATGTGAATATATATCACTCATTTTCTAGTCTAAAATAATATTTTAGAAACATTAAAATATAAGATATCAACATAGCCTAATCCGAAATTATATCCGAATCACTACAAAATCTATTGAAAATATTGTTATAAAAATAAGTAATTTCATAATAAAAAGTCAAAATCGCTTTTTTAATGTTCAACATTAAGTTTTGGCCCCTACCCACGCCCCTACGTACGCAGCGCAATAATTTAATATGTGTATATTTCAGTATGTGAGACTATTATTAGCCAATCACATGTCAGTTCGTCTGATTAGTCCGTCGACTGCCAGTTTTCATTTATGGCAACACTTAAATAAGTTGCCAAAAAAATCCACTTGAACTCTGTCGTGAAACAAACAAACAAATCATTTTTAACTTAGTTTATCAAATTCTCATTACATTTTTTTTTATTATATCAAATGCCAAAACTTGAGAACTATTCCAGTGTTGCCATAAAAAACTATAATTATTATCCAGTGAGATGTATATTTCCAATCATTTCTGCTTGTTTGCATGAGCATGTGATGTATGTGCGATAGAAGAATCTCACTATATATTATTAAAGTAGGTACTTCTTTACGGTGAAATCGGTTTGTTTCTTAAATTAGTACAAACTGGTTAATTTCTACTGTTTTTATGACTCACTACGATATTATATTGTGAGAACATGTTTACACGCCTCCAGTATTTAGTCAAGTTCTTATTACTAAATTTTAGTAACGAAGTACTAAACTATGGAGATTTAAAAATATGTTGTAAGATTTATCATTTCGAATCAAAGATGAATATTATGGCGCTCTGCCTTCAAGTTCAAAATATCAGCAAAAACTTTGCTGTCGAAATAACGGTTGGCGTTAAAGAAATAGAATTAAGGCGTCATACGACACTTGGTCGTGGACGTAGATAAACGTTCTCACTATATTAAAGACTTGTATATCGTACCATACTAAAACACCTTAACATAAAAATACAGTATACAATTATTGTTAACTTACTAAATAGTCAAATTATCAACTGCCTGGCCTATTGTCTAAATACAGCATCTCTTTTATATCTGTTATGTCCATATTATGATCATCGTATGGTACGGTAGGCATAATGTAACATCACCAAAATAGAATTCAATGATTATTTTCTCGAAAATAATGTAATGAACTTCAAAATAATGAATTTGTGTAAACATTTTTATGCTATTTTTATCCAGTTTGAATATACTTTGTGTATTTAATTAATGATTGAAACTGAAAATATGGGTTTATTTTACAACCATGAAGCTGATGTATTCCACCTTGTCTTAACACTCGTCTTCGTAAAACAGGCTGTCTTATGCAATAACTGGCCCAGTAGGTCTCATAGTTCTGAAATAGCCATATTTTGATGTATTCTCTCTCCGAAATTCTCGAATGAAAACGGCATAAAGTCCAATATTGTCCAATATGCCATAACTAATTGTTTTAAATGTGAGATTTTGGGCAACTATGATATTGTTTCGTGTTTGTTAAGGGCGAACACGGCCTTATTTGCCCCGTAGTGCTCTTTCTCAAAAAGGCTTTGATCTAAGTTGTCTAATTCTACTTATTAAAATTAAACTATTTCCGACTTGGTTCATTCCATTTATCTTATAATGTAAGCAATGTTTAAGACGCATAAAAAATAGGGAAGTACCTATGTAATATGTATTCAAGTGCATATTTATTTTATCATATCAGCCTACGTACGTCTATTGCTGAAGAAAAGCTTCATATCACGTACTCATCATTGTAGAAATAAGGTTCCGACTGATTAATTTATATGAATACATATTATAATATTTCTTACATTATAAGACACCCGAAAAGTTATATTTTCGGCGTTTATATTGTTCAGATAACTTTTTTCAATTCACTCCGGGGCAAAGTTGGTCTCCTTGCCCCAAACTTGTTTGCCCAACGCTGGGCGTGGTAAGATCTTTTTGTACTAGTTTATATATTAAGCCTTTTTTGATTATATTGCATTTTTGTTGATGAAATCATGTTGTTGCGAAGTTGTGATGTGAAGTAATAAGAACTATTTTGCGACATTGTTAGTGTTGGCAAGCATGGCAACACTGTTAAGTCAATGTTTACCTGAGAGCTTAGCAAAGCATCCGACATTCACCTCAAGAACCAACGTAACAAATCGTTCCAGTGCGTTGCGCCTATTCTTTTTTAATAACATTCCAATTATCGATTTATTACATTTTTTAGACATAGAAATAAAATCCCCGTCTAAGTAATTACATACTTTAACTTTTACCTGACTGACTTAGAAAGAGGGCAATTGCTTTTATTTATTTGTATTGCACTCTTTCGACTGGCTCTGCCCTGAAAATCTGCTCGGATCGCAAAGGCTTCAGTAAAACTGTGATAAGCGTCATAAAATTAGTTCAGTTTCTTACCAAATGTGTGATCACTAGCAATGTCGCATTGGAGTGTACCCACAGCGGTATATATAAGTTCCCAGTGTTTAGGGACCAGCGGCCGCGCACTGTCGTCACAAAAGCTTGTAATTTTGACGCTAGAGAGGTTTGTTTGGTCTATATTTTTGTTCGACGTATATCTGTTCCATTGTCTCACTCGACATAGTGAGATTACTGGTCGCCATTTTATTTTTGACACTTTGTATTAACAACAAAATGGCGCCCATCATTGGTTGAATGCGGGTTATGATTAGATATATTCTTTCTCTTTCACAATCCTATGAATATTCTTGTGTGGTAAATTCTACAAAATCGGTGATATTACCTTTGTGACGACAATGCGCGCTTCGCCGCCTCATTGATCGAAATTATTTGTCTACAAAACCCCGATAACTCGAACATTTTCACTTAAAAACTGCATCTTTTAACATCTATTGAACGATAAGAAATATTGCCAAATAATTTTGACATTGATCATTTTTATTTTATTTTTTACTAAAATACAAGTCCATATATTTGGCGATATTTCTTTCTCGAACCTTGCCAAAGTTGAATTTTGTATATATAATGCATTTATATGAATTAGCAATTCTTCAAAACTGTGTTGATCTAGATATGCTGAAAGCCCTTTTCGTAGCGTCGAGAGTGTAAAAAAGTATCAAACAGACTTGTAGCTACATATATCATAAATGAGTATTAATAAGTATTTTATATAACCAATTCAACTTCAGCGATAAAGATGCTAACTAATCATAAAACCTCTTATAACTTTTTGCTAGAAAATATGGTGTTTATAATAAGGATTTAACAAATGTATGTTATCAAGCATTTTCTATTAAAAATAATAAGCTAGGTATTGCTACATTGTCATTAATGTGTGTATGGATTTATATTTTTTAATTGTAAAGGATGATAAATCTGAGTATTTTCAACCAACAGATTTTGCATACATTAGTGGGAATATGGAAGTCCCTTTCAATAAGATTTTCTTGTAACGAGTTATAAGTGAAGATGCGAGGCCTTATGGAGAATATATTATTGTACAGATAAACATTTGTAGTCACATTATTAAGAATAGAGTTCGGTATAGCTACTGACCCATAAAATATTCTCTATAAAGTTTCATATATGCAGTAAAAAGTTTTTGTTGGTGTTCACAACTACTGCGTATATCAATAATGTCGAGCGCGAATTCGACTTGACGTTTTTAAGTCGCTGCGACTTGTCGGGTACATAAGTAAGTGAAAGTGGGTTTTGCTCAAAGTGTGGATCTAGACTAGCGAGTCACGTGCAATATATAGCATAATTATTATTTTGTTTCCAATAAAACTATTAAAATTCGATTTTGTGTTTTTTTTAAAGGAGTATAAGGTTTAATTTTATAATTTTATTGTCAGTAGGTAACGCGTACTACTGGCGTGCGCTCCAAGGACTAAAGCATTTTACTAGATTGCTAGCTAGACTGAAAATGCTTATAAAACATGAAAGAACAGCAGGAAACTTTATAGGAATATCTTTGCCCAGCAGGCCATAATATTTTTTTAAAATATCTATTTGGCGTTTTACAAAGTTGTTAACTTAGGGCTGTCCATTAATCACGTGAGGCTCGAAAATGGGGTGTCAATAAAAATCACGAAATATAACAGGGGGGGGGGGTGTAGTAACATATCCTTTGTAGGTACTAAAAACACAAACTAGGGGTTAGCCTTAAACTTCACCATGTATTTGGAAGGGGGGTTAAAAATGCCAAAAATAACATCACGTTATTAATAGACATCTATTCACTTATGTCAAACATTATTAAAACTGGTAAAGAAATAAGAGAATGCAACAAACTAACAACAATACCATTTATTTGGTTATACAGATTTTTACATATAGCAACAATAATAGGATAGTTTTACTAATTTTGTCACATTATAAGTGATCGAAAAAGTGAACAGTATATTGCGTCTAAACACTAAACCTTTCGAAACACTAGTCTAAATTACCATAAGATACATAAATATATTGAACACAAACATCAATAAACGGAAGACTGTTTGGAAGACTTCGAAAATGTGGAATATATTGACATTAAAAATATATTCACATATCATTATTTCTTATAAACTATATGGAAGCACTGCGATTTTTTTGTTATAATTATTTTCAAATAGAAAATTGTGCTGAAAAACTAACTAGCGCACTGCCATCTATTGTCGAGTAGTCAAATAATTCTATTGAGGAAGGGTTCTTTTTACTTTATTTATCATAAATATGTAATTCAGTACCAGTAGCTCACTAACGCAACACACTACATATTTACAAATAAGTTTTTAATAATTTGACTGATAGTGTCATTTCAATTTCAAATTAAAATAAGTGTTTACATAACTTCTGCTATTGGCCACAAGTGCTACTTTTAAGTAGTAATAGAATAATATTCGTTAAAAGATCTTCGTCGTCTTATTAATACCACAAACATCTACATCTAGTAACATTAACCCACTTTCTCACCGAACGGTCATTTCTCCCTCACAAACTATTCTACTTTTTCTATTGTCATCGTCACATTGTTTTTCATATATTTACATACTTATTTTACTAGTATTATGACTATACAACCAAATAAACGCAATGTAACAATAAAAAATGTGTTAAGATTAAAAACTCTTAGATAAATTAATTTATTCAAGAATAACCATTATAATTTAAATCCTAACATATTTAAAATTGACATAACATAATCTCAGTGAAAACAAATACATAATAATAATACAACTATTATGCTATGCTATCCTACTATCGAAACATCGAGGAACACACAAAATCTAACATCGAATGCGTCACGAGAATTTATTGCAATATTACACGAAAGGGCAGCGCCATCCATTGCCGAAAAGGTTAAACGTTTGTTTAAACTACTTAATACGAGATGGCACCACAATATTAAATAGAAATCGTTTCCAAGACATGCCTTTGGCGATAACTAAATCTATTATCTTTTTTATCAAGCACCGAAAAGCCATAAATTACAATGCGCTTCACAAGACAGAAACTTTAACAATACTCTTTAATTGGCAAAACGGGAGATGTTTTGTTATTGTGATTTCATATATTATATTATGCACGTTACGTTTTAAAAACAGTAAATGACAAAAAATAATGTTTTAGTTTATAGTAGGTATATTAAAATTTGGTATTTTTATTTCTCTGTTTTGTAGTAACGCTAACGCTAAGCGTTGGTTTTAATATGATATGATACGTATATAAATATACTACATATACTTTAAATTTTTTGCTGAAAATAACTTTTAGCTTATAACAAAAATAGTTCCTCACCAATTATATTAGCACTACATATAGGAAGTATAGTAAGAATAAAAATCGATGATTGATATAGATATGTAGTGCTAATCTAATTGGTGAGGAACTATTTTAATTGTTGTTATTTGTTAACTAATTTAATAGATATCAACCATTGAATTCAAGAGTTATAAAATGAAATCTCTACATCAATCATCGATTTTTATTCTTACTATACTACCTATATGTAGTGCGTAAATAGACATTTATAAATTTATTCCTTGATACATTGTTCTTAAATCCTAACTTACCTATTTCATAAACTTCAGTCACACACATATGAGGGGCCCAACTCTTCTATTAAAATTCTATCAGAATTAGTCGACCGATTGCACAAAATTACAAGAACTGACAGATTTCGTAGGTAACAGTCAGAAATTGTCAGATATCAATAATTCTGAAATCATTCAATGACGATTTTGACACATTATAGTAGACTTGGAGCCCTGTTCCAAACATACATACATTTACTGACACGATCTAAATACTTTTTTCACAAAATTGCCCAAATTCAACCGAGATTACTACAATACGTACCGGCCAATATATCTTGAGCGTTCAAATCTCATTTGTTCACATTTAAAATTACCTAAACCTATTAGTGAAAATATATTTTCACTGTCAATATTTTAAATAAACATATTACATATTTTATAGAGAACGACCAACATTTAATAAATATATTTATTTTAACATTTAAATACTAAGTTCAGAAGAGACGGTTCGTACACTCTCATAAAATGTTTCTGGGAAGACAGTGGACCGCTAGTTAGAGGAGTCGAAGAAATTTAAGTATGGTAAACTGTTATATTTCTAAATAGGCATAGTAATAATATTATTGTAGTCTCAAGTTATAGCTAATCTTGTCACTTGTTCGAAGGACTGTGTTCGAAGAAAGGTGGTATGCGAATAAGCGATGCTGAACTTTTAATATGATAAATTAAAAAAATGTGTCGTTGTTTATTTTTTTTACTAAAAACGCTAAGTAACTACAATGACATAGGTATATGTCGAGATTCTAATAAAAATCAGAAAATTCCGAATAAAGTTCTAAAATTGTTCCTAAAATTAGCTAAGAATTTTAAATTACTTATTCGAACGAACAAGACACACTCGGTCAATGTATAAATCCATTAAAAAAAAACAATGTCATTGTTATGTAAAAATTCCAATTAGACATTATTTAATCCTCGATTTTATTAATTTATTTCAGCTACTCCCCGATAGATGGCGACAGTGAAGCATGTAGTCGACAAGATTTTACTTACAATAAATGAATGTTCCTCCTCAAGCTCATACTAAGATTGCTATGCATTTTTACAGCAGATAACGCCTAGACAAATAAAGTATCTACTAGATGTTCTGATACATGGTAACATATTATTAAACATTATTTGAAATTACATTTTAGTCCACGGCAAGGAGTTTTTGTAGGGCATAAATGTGAATTAATAAAAATATTTGATATATATCTTATTTGGACCGAGAATAAAAGACGTTTAATAAAAAAATACACTAAACCTCAATAGCTCCACTTGTAGGTATTAGGTATTGTGAATAGTGCTTACATATTATATAGGTAGGTATATAAAATATTCATATATGCAATAAACAATGAAGTAACATCAATAATGGACGACATATTCTTCATTATCTCTATAGGAAAACAAAAAAAACTCCCGCCGTTGCACCAAACGTACAATTTAAAGCTTTTAGTCAACGACAATATCGTGTCCCAGGCGGTCCATTTCTGACAGCATGAAATCGACGTCCTTCTCGGTGACAGCGGCCGAGGAGATGATGCTGCGGAAGAAGTTGGGGCGGCGGTCGTCAGGCTGGTAGCCAACCATCAGGGTACCCGACTGCATCATTTTACCCTTGAGTTTGGCGCATACCTGGAATATTTTCTCTATTAGATACCAGATGGCGCTGCACGTTTGTGTAATGACATTTTTATCGGGTCCGAATAGTCGATTTGTAAAGAGAGAAAATAAAATATTGATACATATTTAAGTTCACAATTATTATGTAGTTCTGACGGCAAAGCTTTAGTATTTTACCTGCACACGGCTACACATCGAGTTAGATAGGTATCTATAGATAATGTTCTTCCTTTATTTTTCCGTCTTGTGAACCGCCCGTAATTTTGTAGTACAACTGGAGGTATAATTTGAGACATTGCAGTGGGTACCTTACTTATGGACTTGCGTGAGCTACCATTCTTAATTTTGACCTGATAAGCTCTGTGTGTAGGGAGGAAATACATAATTAGATACCTATATCCTAAACTTAATAAGCTCAGACGTACCTACATTTTCATGAAGGACCTAACGACCCACTCGGTTTCCAGATGATCATAAATTATAAGCTTTTACCGTCCTGGATAATCCCTTTCTGTATTGGTGTAAACCGTATGAAAATTCGTACATTTCTAAGATAAAACAAGAAATATGCAACGACTGTATGCGACTTTATATTGTAATATTTAAATTGTCGAAAGTTGTACTTAAGAACCTATACTCGTATGAGCACTCACCTTGCCCAGCTTGATCTCCTTGTGCGCGTCATGCGGCACGCCGCGCAGCTGCTGCGGCAGGTACCAGAACGACACGTTGACCAGCTCCGGCTCCAAGATCAGGTGGAACTTGTCCGGCTGCTCCTTGATGCGCCGCACCTGGTACTCCGCCAGCTCCATCAGACGGTCCATGAGACGCTCGAAGCCGGCGGTACCCTGAGCGAACAATATAGGTAGGTATGGCGTATATTACTTCAGCCTAATTATGACATTAACCTCCAATGCCCTCAGATCCAATTATGGCCGTAAAGTACTAGTGAATGAATAATATAACAACTTTTATTTTATTTTAAAAGACTGACTGCCTCATTACTCTATTGGTCCTAAGCGCGACTGCTACGCGGTCCTGGATTCGATCCCCAGGTCAAGAAAAGAGTTGTTGGGTTTTTCCATGAAATTCTCAGTAGCAGCTCGGATTCTAGATTTGTGCCCGTATTGGCAATAGGCTTGCCCTCTATTACATGGGACCTAATCATACCGGCGAAATATGGGTGTACATTTAGTACACCTCTGCCTTACCCTTCGG
The DNA here is from genome assembly GCA_958496365.1 of Subacronicta megacephala. Taxonomy (NCBI): domain Eukaryota; kingdom Metazoa; phylum Arthropoda; class Insecta; order Lepidoptera; family Noctuidae; genus Subacronicta; species Subacronicta megacephala. Next base: position 7,867,807 of record OY292540.1, on the reverse strand, counting down.
GGAATACAGGCGTGGTGGTATGTTATTTTAAAGGAGTGTTCATGGAGTTTCTTGCCGGATTCTTCTCTCAGGATCAACCTTTAAGATCAACTAGAGTCATAACGTTAAATTAACGCTTGTAAAAGCTTATTTGAAATAAAAACATTTCAACTTGAACTATTGGCAGAGAAGCCAACTGATGTTAAGAGGTTATCGAAGCTCATGCCCACGTACAACATCAGAGGAGTTCCTACTACGTTGGGTTTACCGCAGACTGGACCCACAGCAACCTTAATAATTGGTTCTCAAGCGCAAAGGTCCAAAAACATGATGGTGGTGCTTTACGAGACAGAAAGGTGTATGTCTAACTAAGGACAGTTCTGTTTATAATAATAACATAAAATAATCTGTAATCAGCCAATTTACGAACGACAATAGTTTCTTCTATCTAAACACGTTAAGCTAAGGCATACAACTGTTATATTTTCTATGTAGTACAGTACAGAAGAATATTTTTATTTGTTTGGAAATGACTGAGCTGACCTGAATGAAATTTATTTAGATAGGATCAATCTGACGCAGTTTCCTGCAAAAAAAAACAACAGAAAGCGGCCTAAAAATTACAAAAATATGAGGAGTTTTAAAAAAACTTAAAACATCCTTTTTCAATGTTAAAAAATAGACGTACCTTTCCGCGCCACTGCAGCCACAGCTTGAAGATGTCGTTGTGTCGTCCACACTGGATCACCTTGTCGCCCGTGTCGTACTTAGGATCGTAGATCTTGTCCGTCATGAACAGATACTCCGCAGACATAGCGTTGCAGTTCAGTAGGATGCCCTGAAAGGGAAAGGGATTGTTATGATTTGTTTTTTGAAAAATATGGCCCGCCTGATAGTAAGAACCATAGCCGTAGACGTCAAAGTGTTAATTGAACGGCTATATTATTGCCCACGGTTTCACTCGCATTATCTATATGAAATATATAGATAACTAGCTTTCCGCCCACGGCTTCGCCCGCGTGTTTTCTCATACAAACTTTCAACCCCTATTTTAATCCCTTGGGGGTAGAATTAATCAAAATCCTTTCTTAGCGGATGCCTACGTCATAACATCTACATGCATGCTAAATTTCAGCCCGATCCATCCAGTGGTTTGGGCTGTGCGTTGATAGATCACTATGTCAGTCAGTCAGTCACCTTTGAGTTATACATATATCAACAGAGCTCTTTTTGTTGACCAGGATCAAAATCTACGCGGACACCACATTCTATAAATATTTTTATGGATCTTGAGTAGAGCGGACGAGCATACAGACAAAATCGAAGTAAATATTAATTTGTTTTAAGAATCGTTCAATTAGTCATTTATTTCCCAATAATTTTGCAATTACAGAGATTTTCTAAATAAAGGTACCTTTTTGGTAGGTTAGGGTGCCAGATCGTTAAAAATTAAACAAAGTTTTAAGAATATTTTTACTCGAGTTAAAACGGTTTCATAAAAGTTAGTTCAATCAAGTTTGAAAAACGTGCAGACAACATTACGATGATATTAAAAAATATAAAAAAAAATTCAAGTTCAAACCATTTAATAGCTAAATAATTTTAAAATTCAAAATAATGTAAGCTTCTCCCTTAAATCTCTGTATGAACAGTTAACCAAAGAGTTTGTGGAGTATTATGCAGATCCGCTATCTGTCCCACACAGATGTTTGTGCATGATTTATATGTTAAACAGGACACCCTACCCCTACAGTTAGTAGTGGGGACAAATATCAGTGCCTCCAGTGAAAAGAGGCATAAGTCGAGTTATGCCCTTTTGTTTTTATTGCACCATTGTAATCCCCGTGTTCTGTTACACAACATATCAAAAGGACATAACTCTAGCTCAATCGTAACCTGGTTTTTTGAATTGCATCAAGGACATAACTCGCCGTTTTTTAAGGCATATCCACTGATATCAAGTAAATTTCACAGCTAAAAAGATACAACTGCAATAAATCCGAAAACACAAACCAACAAAAAGACATAATGTCAGTTATTTGAACTACTGACATGACAGAAAAGACACAAACCATTTTGTTCCGAAGCGATTTAAATGTAAAAAGAAATAAATGCAGATAATACCTTTAAGTGAGCATGTGTATATGGGAACAACTCGATTTGTATCGTTTGATTCGCGTTATTTCAAATGTTTATCTCCACTTAGCGCTTTCGCTATTGGTGGATTGGCACGTGTACCTATAATGAATAAGTCGTTTCATTCTTTATTTTATAATTTCTATTTTGTTTATTTTTCTTTTTAAAGTAAATACTGTTTCGTGTTTGTTTTAAATAATATTTATATTGCAGTCAAAACTCTAGCAAAATCAGTTAAAAGTAGTTTTAACTGTATGATTTAGACAATAATACTTTTGACTAAATAACAGTCAAAAGTAGTTTTGCCCAATGGACCTGGTTAAAAGTACTTTTGACTAACTGAATCCGTCAAAAGTGGTTTTGGTTCTGTGGTCACAGTTCTAACCTAACCTAACCGATATGTGTATTTAGAATTTCGCCGCGAATTTTTCGCTTCTATAATGGAAATAAATGAATTGACTGCAACATATACAAACATTTAAAAGTCATTTCATATTTTTTGAGCTAAAATTTAATTAAAGCCAATTATTAAGACTTGTAACTGTTTAATGCAGTTTTGTTGTTGTACTCGACGCTAGTAGCCGTGGTAAGTTCAGTCAAAAGCGTAGTGTTATTTGTGTGTTTCCTTCAAAACTAGGGAAAAATGACACGCAGTCAAAAATTTCTGAATTTGTGTTAAAACCGGCTAGAATTGTAAGTACCTATTTTATTTATGTAGTTACTTTGACTTTGATTTTTACTAAGACATGCTCTTAATACATCAACTTTGGTAGAAATAGGTATACCAGGCCACTCAGAAAGTTTTGTGACAAAAAGTTTATTTTGGAAACTTCGATTACTATTTAAAGTAAAAATACCACTGTTCGATTTCCAAATTTCCCTCTGCATTTTTTTGAGAGCCAATTCAAAATGGATCTGCATCGAGAACAATATTGTTCAATGATTTCAAATGTGGCTTAAAACCTGATGAGTAATTTGATCGACTTTAAATTGCTTTTATGGATGAAGGACCTTCAAAATCAACCATCTACCGCTGGTATAGCGGTCGTCTTACTTTGGCGAATGAACAAAGGAGTGGTCGTCCTACGACGGCTGTCACCGAAGAAAGTGTGTTGGCAGTAAAAAAAATAATTCAAGAAAAGAGATGAATTACTTACGAAGAGATTCAGCATACTCTGCTGACTGGTTCAGGAAGTGTTCACAAGATTTTGCACGAGCAACTACGCGTAAGGAGGACAGTTCCCCGCTGGGTAACGCACAACCTCACCGAAGCCCAGAAGCAGGCCCATGTGGATTGGTGCCGTGATATGATACAAAAATTTGATGCAGGCTCGTCACGGCGCGTTTACGACATTGTGACAAGTGACGAATCCTGTATTTATCAATACGATCCAGAAACAAAGCGTCAGTCGAAAGTTTGACTGTTTCAAAATGAACCAACGCCTACGAAAGTGAAGCGATCGAGGAGCGCAGGAAAAGTTTTGTTCGCTAGTTTCTTCACTTTGATGGGGTACCTAGTTTCAATTCCACTTCGAGACCAAAGCAGCATCAACGCCGAATGGTATAGCACAAAATGCCTGCCAGAAGTTTTTTCTGTAATGAGCAACAAGCGCCCGAACACCGGGCTCCACGGGGTCGTTCTTCACCACGACAACGCGCCCGCGCACTCAAAACGAGGGACTTCCTGGACTCCACGCCGGTCAGAGTATTGAGACACCCTCCTTACAATCCTGATTTGGCTCCGTGTGACTTCTTTTTATTCCCTAAAATTAAAAATCAGCTCAAAGGGATACAGTTTTCATCGCCGGAAGACGCGCTAGCAGCGTTTGAGAAGGCCGTGGAAGAGGTGTCTGCGGAGGATTGTAATTATTTATTTATTTATTTTTATTTATTTCAAACACAAGATTCATATTACATACAAAAACGAAAATAGAAAAATAGAAAATAAAATACAATAAAATTGCCGCTTATTATCAGGCTGCGGTTTCAAGCCATTGCTTATACATGCCTGAAGTAATAATTCTATCCGACAGGCTCCCTATAATTATTTTTTTTAATTAGTTCAGACACATGAAACTTTCTATAGAGGCTGGTGGAGAGTTCCTTGAAAAGATTTAATAAAAAAAAAAACATAGAAGTTAGTTTTTTAGTTTCTCAAAACTTTCTGAGTGTCCCACGTATTTTATATGTATCCTGTATTCAGACACTTGCGGCGGCCAAAATAAAAAATCATTTGTAAGTAAGTGCTGTAAATTCATTTTTTTTATGTTGATTCCTCGTTTTTTATGTTGATTATTTCAATAAATAGAAGTATTTAATAGTCAATTTATTTTATTATAATATTAGATAAGTTTATCATGTATGTTTGTTATTGATAGCAGAAAGACATTAAGTCGTATAATCGTCTTAAAAATTGATAAAATAAGGGAATAAGTCGTAATATTCCTTTACAAACAAGCAAAATTACAAGAACAAAAGACCATTAATGCTTCGTTAATAAGGGCACAACTCAACAAAAAGTAAAAAATAATATAGAAGGAGTGGTTGAATTGGTAAGTTATTTACGTTAAATAAAAGAACTATTTATTATCTAGAATGTGCAATAAAAAAAATATAATAATTTAATCCCGAAATACTAAAAAACATCAAAAGTATGGTTTTTTGGCTCTCCTGAAAAGTGCCCATTTTGAGTTGTGCCCTTTTTCACTGGAGACACTGATATATTAACCGAACTTTTTACTTTACTTTCTGCTCATAATAAAAAAAAACCTTTTAAACCTTCGTAAATCTCATATTCGGGGCTGCCGAGGTGAGGTGATATTCCCAGGTTGGGCGTCGTTATTTAGTTTTTCTGTTACACCGCATTTCTACTAACGCAAACAAAACATGTTGCAAACAGCAACCTATCCTACTCACTCTTTGGGAGTTAGTTAGAGTAAAATAGATGTTTGCAACATGTTTTGTCGTCAGTGGAAACGCGGGGTTAGGAATGATTTAATAACAGCCTTGATTATCATGTATAATGGTTCACAATGTTTAAAAATAAAAATAATGAAACACAAAAAATAGCATTATGTATTTACGTATTTTGACTCTTTTAATTTGTAACAAAAAAAGTTACTGGAATCGTAAATGGTCGTGTCACGTCAACACAATATGCTTCATGATAAATTCCCACGGACCCCGCCTACACTTCAAGTTTAGACATTTGGAAGGGGACAATGTCGATATCGATAAATTGGATTAGATTTGAAATCCTTAATCCTCGTGATGCTATCTAGGACTAAAAATATTATAATCATATGTGTTTATTTGTCGATCCTAAAAGCCACTTGAGAAGCTACCATAATGTCTTATTAAAATTGTGGTTTTCATTATTTTTTTCAATGAATATATTTCATAAATATATTTAATCATAAATTTGTTACGTGTCAATAGTTTTTGAGACAATGACAAGCTTTGAAATGTTTTCCAGAAAAGTATAACAAAATTGATGAAGTCTTAAAATTTTAGAGATGTATCATCATAATATCTGAGTTTATTTCAAATCTTTCTTAACGTTGACTTACTTAAAAAATAGAGTTCCACGTTTAAATTAGATTATGATTACCTAAATATTCCAGGATAGTATTATATTATCGATAATACCACAGTGACTTCCCCTAAGCAACTGTCAGGCACGCGGCACATTTAATTAAATTCCTCTTGGCAACACTTGCGAACATATGTTGCCAATTTGAAACAACCCTTATTACGGTTATACACCAGATATCAACCTTATATCTAACGAGATAAGTCCTTAAATCCCTTGCAATATTATTATTAAGTTTCTGCAAGAATTATGAGTTTGTAGCGTGGCAGAAAGTAGACTCTACTAATATGAGTTAAGGTCTTAATTGTTTTAAACGTCTACATGGTGAAGGAATTCTAATTTTTGGCCATTTTACGCTTGAAATATGAAATAATATACTATCATTTATATGAAATAATATTATTTCTAAATGGATTATTGGTGTTATTATTATTTCAAATTGCTGTGCGTAAAAATAACATAAAAACCTACATACCATCACGCCTCTATTTTCCCACAAATTGTCCGTATGATTATGTCTCATGAGGAGGCGAGTCTTTTTACATTCACAAGGTACAACCAAACTCCCGAGTTGCGAATCAAACCCAGAAACTCAAGCTCAGCAGTCTCGCTTACGACATAAGAGAAATGAGGCAGTTAACGTCATTGATGATGTTAAAAATTCTAAAACATATAAGCTCGGATTTCGAACAAATATTTGTACGGCAGGTACGCGGATCAAACACAACCACGTATAACCATATCCCGACGAATAATATAATATAAAGTCTGTGAAGTAATTCCAATTAATTAAAAGTACCACTCTGTAGTAATAGCTACAGCTTGATGACAAAATGTTAAAGTATAATGAAGGCTATTACTGGCAGACGCTCCGCGCGCTGTGAGGAGTGCGTTTTATGGCAGTTTTATGGTTAAGTAATGTCATTTCCAGACGCTGACGAGAGGCATCATAATATTTAATGATTAGCTGGCCACACGGTTTTACCCGCATCTTACAAGTACATTTACTTAAGTCACTGCAGCGATGGTTATATACAAATATCTTTACATAGATAGTATAAAACAAACTCGCGCCCGCTGTTTGTACGCTTAGATCTTTTAAACTACGCAACCGATTTTAATGCAATTTTCAGCAATAGATAGAGTGATTCAAGAGGAATGTTTATATGTAATATACATGCATATTATAGTACAGAAAATCTGAGAAACTACGCGAGCAAAGCCGTGGGCGGGAAACTAGTATTATTGTACTTCAAACTTAACTTACTAAGCATATTAATAGGACGAATAGTGCTAATAAATTCATTGAATTTTGCACACGTATCATTGGTTCCCGTTTCTGTGTCAACCTTAATTCAACCTTATATCGTGAGTTACTAAATCTTTTATTGTGTATCCCGAAAGTAATAGCATGATAATTATAATTTATAACTTACTAGCTACTGTCAGACGTTATTCTTTTTTACCAATTTTCGATTTTCCAATTTTTTCTTTCCGCAAGAACCTTCTACAAAGTATTAGAAATCGGTAAAGTCGTTCTCAAGTTATGGCCTGACGAAAGGAAATAGGGATTCATCTTTATATATAAAGATGTAATAACACCAAAGACATTTAATACACTACTATTAAATCTCTTTGAATGACACTAATGACATTTTATCAGATATTTCTATAATTTCAACTTGATCGGCCTAGCGGTATTGGTATGAAGGTCGGACAAGTTCAACAGAAATATAAATACACAAAAATATGATTTCAGCATCAGCGTCCATTTAAGTAGACCAATGCATGTTCTGTCGCCAGCACATCAGGTTATAAAAAACTGTCAAATTTCTCAAAATGATTTTTAAACTTTAAGACGTTGATGATTAAGTTCAAAATCAACCGAGAAATTTTGACTTTTTGTGGTTCTTTGTGTGCTGGCTACCGTACCGTTTTTAGTATTCAATACACGCAACTATTGTATCGTGATACTCTTAAGAATAGTACAAAGAATAGGTGACTGACCTCATACTTGAAGTGTACGGTGGAGCACTGCAGCAGGGTGCCCATCAGCTTGTGAGGGTTCCACGTCACCGAGTCGGCCCTGCAGACAAACACACCAATATTAGTATTATATTATTTTTCTATGCTTAGGATCAGAAATAGAACAAAAAAAAAACATTGATATTGTAGCATTGTCTACGTTATTTCTACGTTCATAGTACATGCTACGGGATGCTACGCAGTTGCTACGCGGTTGCTACGAAGTGCTACGCGGTTGCTACGAAGTGCTACAGAACTTTACTTTGCAAAGCAGAACTTGTGTCTTTCATATTATTCAAATTCATTTATTTGTAAACAAACATAGGTTATTATCAAGGACATGACAATACATTATTCTTATTTATTAACGTTCTTTATTCAAGGGACAACTGAAGTTAGTAATTTTTACATTATCTGACTTTATCAACATGAATATGACGGAGACAGGACGACTGATAAAATATTGTAAAATCAATTTTATTAAGAATAATTTGTTATAAAAAAACGTTGGTATTGTTTTATATGATAATGTTTAATAATAGTCATGCGCTTCGTACAATCTTTCCGATATTACAATTTGTACTCATATTTACAACCACACTCCAGTAGCTACTCATCTACCCTCTAATTTTATCCCACAATTATTATGGAAATTGAATGTAAAATTCAATGTTGATTTTTGACTAAACTGAGGTCATTAGTCAGTGGCCGGGGTGACGCGGGGCAATTTGCATAATGCCGTAATCAATTGTGAATCAACGCACCCCGGTGCACCCCTTTTATTTGTTTGTGGAGGATTGATTCACACTTGTGGGGGAGTGTGGGATATTTTATGGCAGATAGAGAGTACTGTGAGATGGGTAAGAGAACCGTATATTTGAAGTTGAACTTATTTTCCCGATACTCGTGGGGAATTCCTTAAATTTCATATTACATACAAGTTTTTCTCTTAATATGAACCAATATGCTTAACCCTAGTTTGGCATCATGCTGCTGTACATTCACAATTTCCCGATATGTATCGGCATTCGGCCCCATGTCATTTATTACATCAACAATAAAAACATAAACACTGATAAAAGCAATTAGTGGGATATGGACTATATGTTTAAGATAGGTATATTATGTAGAAAAACAGTATCCGCAATTTAACGCTCCATAATAGAATTTAAAATTTAAAACCACACAAACAAATATATGTCATAGAGGGTTAATAGTAATAGGCTCGCTATTACCATTAACTAGGTGTAAATTCAAACTCCATACTCCCTGGAGCTCCATACTCCCTGGAGCTCGGCCGCAACTAAGGGATTACTTTGTATCAGCTGTGGGAGTACATAAGTACACCTCTGCACTCTCACACGACGAATACAGGCGTGATAGTATGTTTAAAATTCATGAACACTAAAGTACAAAGTCAAACATACTGTATCGTATTGACACAGCAGCGCCCTCTGCCGGCGCTTTAGTTAATCCTCTGTTTTTACAGCTTCGAGGGTCGCAAAAGAACTGCGTTTACACCGAAGTGTAACAAAATAAACAATAATAGAATAATAATAATTTTTAACAGTTGTAAAGTAAAAGATTCAGTTTCTTAAGATATTTCATACAATAACACCATTCTATACAGGGAGTCCGTACATTTCAAAAGCTTTGATAAATGAAATAAGATAGATGAACAAATAAATAGATAATAATGATAACAAGAAGTTATCACGTAAGCTATGTATTTTTCAATTTTTATTTTTCCTTAAATAACTCCATAGCTAACTACTTTTGTTACTTTATTTCGAAATATAGTAGCTAAGTAATATACAAAGAAATATATATCAGCTGCTCAAAAAAAAACTTAAAATAGTTTACATTACGTTACATGGGACCTTAGCATAATAGCATATTGTTTAAATATAAAAATATAGAGGAACGATACGGTGTAACAGTCGTCCAACTCACAGTACTTCGTGATAAGTGAACGCTCCGAAGTGAATACCTATGTACCTTTTTTTTGTTTTTTGTTGTCGGTGCGGGAGGGACTTTTAATTAATCTTAAAAGAGGTTTAATAGTACGCGAACGCTTATGGGGACGGAGGGCTTAGTGTGCTGGAGGGAAGTGAGCTGTTCTTTTTTTGAATTCCTTTTTACTTTTTTCTAAGTTGGCAGTGTTGATTGATTATATTTTTGTTGGCGATGAGGCTGTGTGTATTTATTTATTTATTTACTTGTTTTACAGAAAGATTACAGACTAATAACAAATTTAAATAATATGATATGCTTGTGGACAATTGCTTGAAGCTTGTAATTAACAAGCTTCCACATATATATATTAGCAATTAGCTGACATTTAGAGATTTGTTGAGCATAAAAAGTTTCATTATCTTAAGAAAAGAAGAAGATACAAACAGAATAAAAAAATAATTGTGTCAAGCTGTGCGATACCGTCAGTTCTTATCAGAACTCGTTCAGTACCAAAATATTCCTTGTTTAGGATGTCTCTAATTTTGTGTGCACTAGTGTTAAATACATCGATTTCCAAATGTGAGGGTAAATTATGCGTAAAGCGTAAAGTAATGCGTTGCGCCTGTAGTTTGTAGACGCGGTTGGTGCGTGTAGTAGTAGCCGTTTTCGAAGATTATTTTGATTTGTTCGAATAAGTATCTTACTAAGTAAATCCGGGCAGTCAATTGAGCCATTTGCAATATTAGGTAGAAAACAAATATCACTGATATTACGTCTTGTTTCCAATGACAAGAAATGATATCGCTTACAACGGTGATCATAATCAATTGAAGATTGTTTAGTCTTAAAATCCAAGTACATACATACATACATACACTCTCGCCTTTTTCCCACAGGGGTAGGCAGAAACTATGGACTGTCACTTGCTACGACTCTTGCATATCTCTTTCGCTTCTTCCACATTCATACATCTTTTCATACACACGCGCCGGTTGCGAGTACTACGCACCTGACCTTTTTGGAGAACCTCGCCGATAAGATCGGTGTACAATCAATGTACGGTGTAAAATCCAAGTACCGCATGTTTTTTTTCTGGACAGACTCAATACGAGATTTGTAGACCTCGCACTGAGGATTCCATACTTGAGAAGCGTACTCAAGGTGGCTGCGCACGAAAGAGCAATATAGGACTTTAATGGGTTTAAGAGAGAGAAAGGTTGAGCAATTTCTCATAACAAAGCCTAAGGCTTTAGATGATTTATTAACAATTAATTCTATATGGCTATCAAAAAGAAGTTTGCTGTCATGTAATACGCGAAGATCTCTGATACTACTTACTTTACTAATGACGTTGTATGTAACAATTATTATTGAATGATTTTAATATATCAAGAGTCTTATATAAGATTACATACATATACTCAAACAAATTATTAATCACTAGCTCACCCAGCAGACGTTGTCCTATCTAAGCTTAGTAATTAAATGCGCGAAGTTCAAACAATCCATAAGTTTTGTAATATTTTCCAATTTCTGGCGCGATTTACTTAATTTTTGGTTCCGTAAGAACCGTAAAAAGTATTGGAAAACTTTTAAGAAAGATGAATGAAATCAGTAAAGTCGTTTTAAAGTTATGGAATGACAAGAGAAATAGGGATTAATTTTCTATATTAATAAAGTTAGATATGGGGAGCGATAAAGTTGGAGCATTCGCTACGTTTCTCGCTACTGACTTTTTGATGAATGACAAACTGAAGTGCTTTAACTTAAATAAGAAAAACAAAGTGAAGCATCTAAGAAGATTACTTTGATATTATAGAAGTCTGCCAACCCCGAATCAGGCCAGATAATTGGATAATACTATAATATTTAATAGCAATATCGATATTGAATAACACAACACCTTTTTCTTACAGGTCGGGTAATGGATTAAAGCGATCAGCTGTAACATTTTACCCCGGATTGGAGCGTTTACCCTACTCGTAAGATTGACATGTGAACCGGCGGCCTGCTACGAGCCTACGACTGCTACGCGCGTAGGCGCGCTACGAGCTACGCGTAATCCTTAATATTGAGTGTAGGGTTGGCAGATGTGCTTTTTATCGTCTGTTGTTTTATAAATTCTAAAATACTTAGTATCCGTAAGGTATGATGAGGCATAATACAGGGTACAGCTGCTACAACATGATTGAGTGCTAATTTAAAGCGCGTGAAATAATATGGGCTTTTTTCAATAAAAATATTACGTAAAGATTTAAAAAACCAACAATGGTATTAATGACCAGTAAATAACTCGGTGTGACGATGGCAAACGACATTTTAAAGTTGCAAGAAGAAAACAATCATTTAATTGTAGTATTTGCTATAGTTTTTGTAAGAATAATAATAATATTTTTGAATCTCTATCTTCATCAATATTTTAGGAAATAAAATTTGCTCCTGCCACCCCTATATCATATGTCACACGCTCTACCGCGCGCGTCTGCTGCATTTAGCTAGATTTCCCCCCTCCCCGCCGCTACACCGCGCTCCCCCCTTGAGGGTACCTCGCTCGCGTCTTAGTTCGACGGCATTTAGCACCGAACACTCATGATTGATGGACGCTAATGGCGAACCGGATTAATAACGGATAATAAGGAACTTTGCTACTTGTTTTTGGGGCTTTATAGACTACTTTGTAGAGAAAATGGAGTATCAAATAGGTATTGATGTTAAAAAAAAATTATTAAGCAGATAATAGATTCGATGCAATCTGTTTAATTTTATAGAGATTACAAGACGCTTATAATTTGATTGTAATTAAGTAATTGGATTAGTTTTGAAATAAAACTACTTTTTATACCATTATATTGATTCTATAAAATAAAATAAAATTAGTAATTTAATAATATCAATATAACGCAATGAAATCTATAAAAAGTAGCATTATTTCAATGTTAGGTTTGGGTATGAAAACGTAACAAGCAAGCAAACAGACAGAGAGATTATAGATTAAGTAGTATGGATAATGTGTTGCTTACCTCTCGACGCCAGTAAGACGAGGATGGCGATACTTCTTGGAGAACAGCAAGCCACCGCCCCAAGCAGCCTAGACAAGAAAATGTATAATTTAAAAAAGTAAAATAGAACTGAGTGAACTCTTGAACCAATGCTATCTAATACCTCCTGAATACTGCCTTAAAGTTTATATTGTCAGAAATATTTACTTTAGTTTCTGAGTTTTTTTTCTCCGAGAAACGAATAGTCACCTGGCCTAGCCTGACCTAACAAAATAACCATTAAATTGTGTAAAAGTATTACACAATATAATGGATTTATGCGCTTTTTGTTTTTATACATTTACAAAATATAACAAGCTTTTAAACTATTGATTTTAGAAGCATGAAGTTGCTTATATATTATTGTGACTGCTAATACGAGATATTGGGAAATTACCCCGGAATTATAAAAACAAGGCGTGATGGTAGTATGGATGACTTACATCGACGTGCATCCACATGTCGTACTTCTGGCAGATGTCGGCGATCTCCTCGAGGGGGTCGAAGGCTCCCAGCACCGTGGTACCTGACGTCGCGTTTACGAAGAATGGCACCTGATGACAGAAATCACATCTGAAACTTTTGCACCTGATGATGTGTTGGTTTCGAGGACACATATGTGCATTAATTTCGTATTAAGTATACCTACTCTAATGCAGAGATACATTTGAAAACCCAATCTTAGTGCACAAAAAATTATAAGCACGGAAGTAATCCTCCTTTAACTAGCTTTTATGCACATTAAAAGCTTTTTTGTATGTATTTTGTATTAAAGATTTATCAAATTAGTTAGCACAGCTCTATATCACAAAATTTTAGAATCATATGCATGACAAGATTTCAAAAATCGTTGTTGGGTTTGACAGCCGAATTGTACTAAAAATATATTTATAGCAACAACAGTTCTATTGCACAAACCCACATCAAACAACAACTTTTTTGCTCATACACTCATATATTAACAGCTACTCACATTGCCCCTGTCCTTGTGGTACCGGACGAGTCGCTCGAGCTCGGCGGGGATCATGCGCCCGCGCTCGTCCGACGGCACGCTGATGCAGTAGTCGGTGCCCAGCCCGCACACCGACGCGCACGACTTCACCGAGTAGTGGCACTGGCAGGGATATAATAATAAAATAAGAAATAATGAACTCATGTAAAATACTAGACTGACCCGTAGATCTAACCGTCGTAAGCGTGAGTGGATTCGATTCCCTGATCGAGCAGTTGTTTTTCTATTTAATTCTCAATAGCAATTCGAAGTTTTGATTTGAACCCGGTTCGGGGAATACAATCTGATCCCTCAACCACTGCACCATTGATCACATATTATACGGATTATACGAACTATTGACGTAATATGTCTTATTTTCTAATAATGAATAAGTATTGAGTAGCAGCTCGGAGTTTGGATTTGTGTCTCATTAATGGCAATAGCCTAATCATACCGGAGAAGTGGGGTGTACATTAGTAAGCCTCTGCCTGACCCTTCGGGGAATATAAGCGTCATAGTTATAAAATGGTTGAGCTACACGATGACTGACGTATGCGTGCCGTCAGTTAGGAGAGCTCAACTCATAGCTGCTAAGTATAGCTCTTTCTTCAAAAGGCCTGTTCAGATTTTGCCCTACATTGTTTTTTTTTTTAAAAAAAAAGCCTATGTCTAATGATATCAGTGATTAATGAGTTACCTGGTCGGAAGTGAACATGACGAGGTGTCCGGGGATGCTGGAGAGTCCCTTCTCCTTGTACTGCGGGAACTTGTGGTGGCGCGCCGCAAGGAACGCGTACAGGTTCGACACGGAACCACCTGGGTAACGATAAAAATAAAAGTTTAGATGAAAATAAATGGCTAAAAGTGTTGCTAAACGCAAAAATGGAGACAGCTCGACCGACTCGGTTATTTTCTTCAAATATTCTCGTCGCGACGGCGCAGGCGGCGGCGGAATTTATACCCTAACACTTCTCATGCTAAGACGAGAGAAGTTATGTGTCAATGATGATTCTTTTGTTTTTGACACTTCTCAAGATTTTATTATAAATCTTTCAATTTATACCCGTCCACGAATTACTTACTAAAACTTCGTAACAAAACTAACCAGGCGCCAAGATAGAGTCTCCGGTCCTCCAGCCGATCATGTTCCTCATCTTCTCCAGCACGACATTCTCCATCAGGATGAAGACGGGCGCGATCTCGTAGGTGAACATGTTGGTGTTGGCGGCCGCCGTCAGCCACTCGCCCGCCAGCGAGATGATGTCCAGCCCGCACGACAGCTGGTTGAAGAAGTGGGGGTGGCCTGGGGAAAGCAGCTACAGGTGTATAGAAGGAACATAATTAGACACACAACGACACACTTGACCATACATGTAGGTATACACGCACACAAGCGCACAGACACATATGGCTACATATATTGGTAGATATAAGTTGCCAATACAGGCCGAACTGTTATTGGGAAGCCTATTCAATATCATAACATATCATCACGCCTGTATTCCCCAAAGGGTTAGGCAGAGGTGTACAAATGTACATCCACGTTTCGCCGGTCTCTTAAGGTCCCGTGTAATAGGGGGCGAGCCTGTTGCCATTAACCGGGCACAAATCCAGACTCCGAGCTGCTATAGAGAATTTCATAGAAAAACTCAATAACACTTTGCTCGATTTGGAAATCGAACCCAGGAACTCTAGCGTAGAACTCGCGCTTGGGACCACCTTGCCCAGTTAATGGCAATAAGCATGCGCCTTACGTGGGACCTAAACATACCGGCGAACTGATGGTGTACACTAGTACAGTTCTGGATAATCCTGCGGGGAAAACAGGCGTGATGGTATGTTAATGTCATCAAAGTGGACATTTTGGCTTCATGATATCAAAGATAACATGTATGTATGTTGTATCATTGATAATTAAAAACATAAAACATAACAAAACGTCGTAACTACCCGAAGAGTTATGCCGAGGTGAAGGTATTTTACATAGGTAGGTTACATAGTTTCTGCCTACCCCTATTGGAAAAAGGCGTGAGTGTATGTTATGTATGTATAACTAGACACAATAAAAAAATATTGCCCCTTAAAGTATTAGGAAAAGAAAAATTCGATCACCTATGTATTATATGTTTTTAGTTGACAATGACATTTTCCTTTCATTAATTTTTTTTCAGTTCATTGGAAGGTTATCAACGTTGGTCCTGCGATCAAGTGTCAATACCGAGGAAGCCTTCGGTCCGGTGGGCATCCGATTCGGATGTAATATCACACATCATTACACCGCACGGTCACCGACGCCCGCGTCGGCTTGTTGCCGGAAATAACCGTCTTTGTGGCCAACGGATATCATTGTTTTGTGGAAATGAAACTATTGCTTATTTTCACCCCATTTTCTTTTTTATAGTTAACTAGCAACCCGCCCGTATTTGCACGAGTAGATTTACACGTTTACAGAAAACCTTAACACATTATACACCTAACCTTCCTTTGAATTACTCGGTCTATTGGTGAAAACTACATGAAAATCCGTTCAGTAGTTTATGAATTTAACGCGAACAGACAGACAGATACAGCTGGGAACTTTGTTTTATAATATGTAGTGAAATAGAAATAAAATACGACATGTGCAATAACTAGCGTACACGGATTTCACTGAATAACGAGTGTTGTTCAACTCAATAGAAACTAAAATCTTTAAACACGCCATCACCCCTGTATCCCTGATTGGTTAGGCAGAGGAGTACTTAGGTACTTCTAGGTCTAATAAAGTGATCCTATTGCCAATAAAACTATATATTTAAGCTAAATCCAAACTCCCGAGTTACACCTCCGAATTTCATAGAATAAAACTTTCACTTTTCATAGAATAATCTGGGAATTGAACTCAGGACCTGACGTTTAGCAACGCGGCAAGATTACGCAGCATTTAAAATAAAATAGGGTAAAGTTCAAGTTAAAATACAATTCGATAGTTTGATAGGCTTGTCCCCTATAACATAGAACTTAAACAAACCAATAAACTGTGGGTGTACATTCGTATACCTCCGAACATCATCATCATCATCAGTATCGCTACAATTTACACAATCGTGATGTTTTTTATCAAAAATAGTAGAATATTTTCCAATTTCATTCGTTATCAAGAACATTACATCACTTTGTAATTCAATCTACCATATAAAAAACCGAGATACGTGTCTATGACAACCTCACAAATGAAAAAGATAAGACCTCTTCGGTCCCTCCAAAACGCAGTTTATCAGAAACACATATTTTTTTGTGGCATCGCAGAGGCGGGACCACAGATAAAATAATATAAATGACAGCATTGAGAATAGCGCCCTCTAGGGACTGTAAAAGGGAGCGTTGATAGACTGTATGTAGGGCTTTTTATGGCAAAATAGATAGCTATAAAAAGTACGGTGAAAAACCTATCATAAAGATAACAAAATATTACCACTCGTCGAAATAATGTTAACACCTAAGAGTATAGATCTGTAAATAAAATATGACTGAGTTGGATTTGAAATTGGTTTGTGCTTGCTTGACTCGTCAGGTAATTGTACTATCACAATGCAAAAAGAATCGAATAATTCAGCTTTATTAAAACTATTGCCTATACATTTGACATCACATACCTAAGGTTGTTTTTTAAATTGTTAGCGACACTGCGATCTACGATGGAGCGCGCTTGCCTAGCAGAAACCGATTTACTTCATTCTATATGGAAAACACCCACTCGGGGAGTTCGCTACGTTTCAGGGGTACACATGATTTGTAGGTTCGATATGCAAAGGTTGTGACAATAATACTCACCTATACATACAAGCATACATACACTCACGCCTTTTTCCCATAGGGGTAGGCAGAAACTACAGAACGCCATCTGCTACGATTCTTGCATACTTCTCTTGCTTCGTCCACATTCATACATCTTGTCATACACATGCGCCGATTGCAAGTACTACGCACCTGACCTTTCTGAAGGATCAACTATAAGAGACCGTAAAACCGTTGGGTGTCCAACAGTACACCTCTGCTTATTCCTTTAGCGAATACACTCGAAAAAATACTAACTCTAACAAATTACCGTCTTTGTCTTGATTATTCTATACTCAAAAACCAAAAGATACAAAATAATTTGGGCCTTTTAAAAGTGTGAATAGATAAACCATATTCCCTACGAGGGGCGTAGTCCCCAGGGATGGTTTATCACGCCTCGCAGGCGGGGGGATCAACTGCAAACAGAATTAAATCCGCTAGGATTATGAATTAGGGGCACTTTCATTGTTTTAAAACTGATTTTTGGGCAATGTGGTGGAATTTAAAAGGGATCAGTGCTGTTTTTATTGTCCGGGCTCGAAGTGGCATGGCGGTATTGATCAAAGTATCTATCCGTTTGTTAAAGGCAATTTTTTCTTAACGTTATAGATATTGAATATGACACTTTCTTAAATGCCATATTATATGTGGCAGGGCGATAAATATTAATCATACTTTCAGCAGTTGCCAGTTATTTTATCTGTGTAACAAAAATAAATATTTGTATTCCTTTTTTAAGGCATAGACTCTATCTAGATCTCTATCTATGGCCTCCAAATCTAACTTCTTCAAAATTTTATCGAAATAAGTCCAGCAATATATTATGGCATTACACGAATAAATTAATAAGTTTCACAGTTATAATATTAATGTAGTAATTACATAAAGTTAAACAATGTATTTGCAGAGTGTTCTATACATAATTGCTAGTCTGCCAACCCTTCAAATAAAAGTTCATTTTATTTCTCGTCTCCTCAACAAAACTAATCTCAAACAAAAACAGAATACCCCAACATTAGGTTTTATAAAGATTCCCCACAGCACCGGTGGCGCGCTCTACGATTAAACCAGCATTACGCAACACCTGATCGGGACCCCATCTGTCGGTAGCCGAGGGGATTAATATTAAATTCCTCTTGACATATTAATATCCATTGTAGTGGGTAGCTTGTTGGAGTTTTGGGAGATACTCCACGAGAAGCAATATAATTATATGCACTATCACTATTTTCCGTAAAAAGTTTAAGGTTTCATTCAAAGCTATTATATAATTTTTTCGCGTTACAATAAGCGTAAACGTATTTCGCGTAAACAATATTTATTTCATTGTCTAATATCGCGAATATTAATTAATTATCGAAAACAACACTAGGAAATATCTGATTCTACATTGGTCAAACATTCCCGATTTTTCTGATACATTACAACCTCCACAGTCTCGGGTAGAGTTAGGTGTTGGGCGTCTTTGTAATCATATAAATATTATTAACAATCCGATTCATGTAGGGTCTTAATAGTGTTACCATTCAATATATTTACTTAAATTATTTTGGTCAGATTTGATATTCTATGACCATTGCCATTAGGTCCTTTTTCAAACAGAGTCGATTAAATTACCGTATTTCCGGAGTGATATCAAAAAAGTTTAAAATGGTAACTATCTGCGGACCTCAGTAATAATCCTTGACCGAATTGTTTTGTACACAATTAGCCTTTGCAGCTAGTGACAATAAACCACAAATTAATACAGTGTATAATAGTGGGGTAACCACGCAAGCCACTCAGTATGCGACAAGTCCTCAATTGATTCAATTTGTGGCGGCACGTGATCGCTGACGAGAGTATTCAGTGAAACATCCGAATATATCCGGTTCAATCTAGTTTGGAACAGTTTCAACTAGCGGGAACAGCAATCAGAACTATTGTTCGACTATTTACGCGTTTTAATTGTGTCGAAGACCTTGTTGCGCGGAAATTAGTAACGACATCACGTTTGGTGGAACATTCATAATTATGTTGATTTACTACGTTCTATATTTAGTGTGCAGGTCAGACGATCATAGCTTGTTAATCAATATCTGACAGCTTATTTCAATTAAGACTTATTTCAATCATTCAAAATATAAAATCCGATCCAAACTGGCGAAGTATTCAAAAGCGAAATAATTTATTCAAAGTAAATTCTTATAACTGGGAAGTAAAGTTTTGATATCGTCAACTTTGTATCCGCCTTCGAAACCTTTTACATTATAACCCAACGCATACTTGAAAATCTAAGTACGTATAAAATTACCCCCGCTGGGTACAAAATCCCACTATTATCCCTCACTCACTCCACACAAAGAGTCTATAAAAATCAATCCATAACAGTGGAATCCTAATCTAAATTCAACAACGGACAGGGATGATCCATCAAACTATGTTAATACGAGATGATGGGGGATGGAGTAGGGTGGCCAGGCTTTGTGTTGTTTGAAAGATAGTGTCGTGGGTCGGAATTTAAAATAATCATTTCAAGGTATTCATAAGTTGGGATTAAGCTGAGTTATTGCTATTGGAATTGCAAGTCTGTTTACTGAACTTGATGTACTCGCAGCTCTACTAGTATCGTAAATAGTAGAAAATCTTGTCGCAGCTAGAAAGTATTAGTTATGTCCAATAAATCAATGGGCTCGCTTCACCATTTATAAGGCAACCAGAATCGTACATTACGTTAATGATATATAAAGCCAGTTACAATAAATAAAAGAATTTTATTGAATTTAAAAGAGGAAAATGAAAAACAATTATAAATATCATTATTAACTCAACTGGGTATTAAAATAAAACCATACAATGTTATTATAAAACTTGTCCAACATTCTTGATACACAGGCCCACCCTACTCGGCGCTCTAATCCAATGATTTGCGTAATATTAGTGGTGGCGCTGCGGGTCGCACGTGAATCTCTCCGGGCGGCGCGGGCGCCACTTACGCGCCTTATTTATCGTTTTTATGGCCAATTCTAACACTTTATAGGTGCAGGGATTTTGCTTGTAAGCTTATGTCTCAAGTATAATGGAATTTTATTTAAAAAAATGGTGAAGATAGCTGGGAATCGTAAAAAAATCTCGGTATACGTAACTGGGTAATTGGCGTGTTTCGTATCTCCCAAAAAAAAGGCAAATTAAAAAAAACTGAATACGTTTTTTGTTTTTTATTTCGTCAGCGTTATT
Source organism: Subacronicta megacephala (assembly GCA_958496365.1). Taxonomy (NCBI): domain Eukaryota; kingdom Metazoa; phylum Arthropoda; class Insecta; order Lepidoptera; family Noctuidae; genus Subacronicta; species Subacronicta megacephala. Next base: position 7,847,052 of record OY292540.1, on the reverse strand, counting down.
TTCACATCTTTTATTCATTTTTCAACCTATTTTTTATTTTATTTTACTAATTCATGGCTATGAAATAACTCTAGTCGAGTTATATTATCAAATCAAATCAAATCTAATCTTTTATTTGCGAATATGGGTACTAAATTATGGTGGTAAGTATACAGTGACGTCCCAAAATATATTCAAAACATATATTAATTGTATATTTTTTTAATGTTTTCTGAATATTCATTGTACTTAACATACTGCAATATTTTCCATCTGAAGACTCCTTTCCTTTTCCTTTGTATTAATTCTGCCATCGGGAAAATCATTATATTATACATTCTTAAATTTTTCCTCTCTGTAACTCAAACATCAGTAATGGCAGGGTTAAACTCGACGTCAATCCATTCGTCGGGCTCGAGCTTAGACAAGCGATTGTCTCATGCTTGGCCGAGCGCATGATACGTGCGGGCGGAGGGGGGTGAGTGTTTTTGATGTTTTGTGAGACAAATGGATGAGGAATGTTTTTGATGGTAGTGAGTGTTGGAATTATTTTTCGTGAGAAGTTTCAAAAACAGTTTGGTGTACCTAAGTGCACCCAGTTTGCAATTTAGAAGTCATAACAATACATTTCATGTCTCGTTGCCTCACTCACTAAGTTTGAATGAAACAAAACATTAATTTCTAAACATCACCTTTTCCACGTCCTAATGTTTCGATTTAGAAAAGATTTTGAGATACAATTTAGATATAAGCAAAGCGAAACAGATATAAGCGAAGCTAAACACTAATAAGCGAAACATCACTTATAAAATTAAAAGAAAATCGCTTTACTCGGGAATCGAATATTAAAGATTTATAAATCCAAAATAAATTCTCAAAAATGTTTCTATGAAATCCAGAGTCATATAGTAACAGCTATAGTAGTTATACCCGAGGTTGCTCGAAGCCGCCGGGACTCGGGACCCCTCGACCGCGGTATCAAACAATTCAATTATGTCCTCAAATGTATCGGAATGATTGCCCCTCTACGTTACAGGCATTGGAACAGAGGATCGGTGACTTTTCTATGCAAAAAGTAGCGGGTTCAATGCCCGCACGGATCTTCTTGCTGTATAGTTTATTTTTCCTAGTTGTCTTGTGTTTGTGTATAGACGTATTCACGATTTAAGAAAAGTGCAAGACGGTGAATGCATTTGATTATATTGGCTAACTGAAAATAATTAATTAACAGTTTCGGAAAACGAAAGGTTTTAAGGATTTTATGGTATATATTCAGATCCGACAAACAGACACAAATAATATATATAAGTAGGGTGATCTAAGAAATGCATTCTACCAGATAGAGAAAGGCGAGTCGAAATTATTTGGCGGAAAAAAATACAATCGAATAGAGAACTCGTACCTTTTTTGAAGTTGTCAAAAATACTACTTATTTGATAGAGCTAATAAGTATAAAATAATTTATTGGCATAATTTGTTGTATTCAGAAGAGCTTAGAAAAAGCTACACCCTGTTCCCTCGCTCTCAATTTTATAGTCTCCGAATCCACCCGAGCTCTCCCGACCTTTCCCGAACCCTCCGCCACCAAACAATTCACTTACACACTCAAATGTATCGGAATGATAGCCCTCACTCGCACTCCGTCGAGCGGAATACTGCACATATTTATAATTGCATTCCTCACCGATTTGATACACTTGCTTGTAAAAGGGGACGTTTAAAATGGAAAATGGGAAATGGGAAAGACTGCGTTTGCGAGTAGAAATAAGAAAGCAAGTAAGGCTGCGCTGAAGAAGAATAGGATGAAGAGGTTCGCTTTTTGGGATGGTCCGAGTAAGAAAACAGTACAGTTTAGTCGAAATACCTCTGCGTGTCTAAAGGTGTCATTGCTTTGTGATTTATCTCCACTAAAATAGTTCCCTGATCGTCCACGTTTCAAGAACGTGTTCACCACGCTACAAGTTAGCCGTTCCGACCGTATCATACATAAATAACGAAATTAGTAAGGAAAATACACCCTTGCCTAACTTTTCGGGGAATACAGGCGTGATGATATTATAAGCTCGCCCCCTATTACATGGGACCTAAACATACCGGCGAAATGTGGGTGTACATTAGTACACTTCTGCCCAACCCTTCGGGGAATACAGGCGTGATGGTATGTTATGTTATGATATTATGTTTACGATGTTTTAGTTCATTTTGTAATTCCAATAAGAGTAAGAGTGCGTTTTAGAAGCAGTGGCCAGATTCCTCTTTTGTTACGCGCCGGACCCTAGGTTAAAAGTGCTTCATAGATAATTGGTCCTAAGATACGGCAATGCGTCTTCCTGTACTTTATAACCAGGAATCATCACTCACCAGTCTTGACCTGGTGCTTCAGTGCCACCTTGCAGTCCTCGAGCAGCTGCTTCAGCGGCAGCGGCTCGTCGTGCAGCTGGAAGTCCAGCATCTTAATCATCTCCTCCGGCATCTTGAATTCCAAGATCTAAACGAGATACGGATTTATTAATAATTACTTTCGACGATAGTATGTTTTTATTTTGATCTGTAGGTACTACATAACATTATGCCTGTAATGGGTAAGGCAGAGGTATAAAGTGGCCCAAAATTTACACTTTTGATTGATAAGTATGATAAATAGGCACTCGGCAATGAAGTTATTCAAGAGAACTAATGTTACCGACATAGCTTCAAAGATTAGCAAGCTGAAATGGCAATGGGCTGGTCACATCTGTCGGGGACCTGACAAACGCTGGCGCAAGCGAGTTATCGAGTGAAGACCGCGTCTAGGCAAGCGTTGTGTAGAACGCCCGCCGGCCAGATGGAGTAACAACTTGCGGCAGGCAGCTGGCAGTGACTGAATGAGGAAATCCGAAGATCGGGCTCTGTAATGTTCACTAGGAGATTCATACGTCTAGGAGTGGACGAGGAAAGACTGATGATGATGGGCACAAAGCGTGGGGTGCTTTGTGCCAGCATGCTTTAACTGTTCCAGTTGAGGCTCGGCTTATACTGGATACGCATAGCTTAATGTGTAGCCATGTGTACCGAGTGGCGACGATGTTCGGCGCACGGTATCAACGCTAACTGCTACCCTCTGTAGTGTCTTCTTAGAAGATACACATACATACATACCATCACGCCTGTATTCCCCAATGGGTTATGCAGATGTGTACTAATGTACACCCACATTTCGCCGGTATGTTTAGGTCACATGTAATAGGGGGCGAGCCTACTGCCATTAACCGGGCAATTATCCAGACTCCAAGCTGCTACTGAGAATTTTATAGAAAAACCCAATAACGCTTTGCTCGACCCGGGGATCGAACCCAGGACATCTAGCATAGCAGTCGCGCTTAGGACCACTAGACTAATGAGACAGTCTTAGAAGATAGACATCAAATATTAAGTAGTACCTTCTCGTTCCGGTCGTTGACCTGGTGCACGAAGTCGAGCAGCACGTCGACGACGCGCGAGAGGAACTCGCGCGTCTGCGGGTGCGCATCCTCGCGGTACGGGAGAATTGCTGCAACAAATAATGGAGGGTCAACTTTTGTTTTTAATACTGTTCGGAATGGACGTTGGTACAGTTTTGTTATAGATATTTACATAGGTTCACTACTGTATCTTCGCATGTTTTTATTTTGTTTTTTTTTTTTAAAAAAAAAAAAGCTTACTAGCAGTGTGGGTCACACATTACTAGTATTCTTGTTAACCCCCTCGTGCTATGCTAAATGCTTGTGTTACGAGTGGGTTCACGTCGGTAGTGCAATGGGTGGGGTTCGAACCGGCAACCATATAATCGCAAGTCTGACGCCCTAGCCATTAGGCTACCGACGCTTCAATTTATCTTTTATATGTAAATATAAAGTCAACTAGTCTATCGTCTTTCATTATCATCATCATAATATCAGCCTCTTGCCGGCACTGTTGAACGTAGGCCCCCAAGAGCGTCAACTATCCCGTGTATTATTTTTTGCACCGAGATAATTGTTATCGTAATTGAACACTGCGCATCTATTTGCGCACAACGTGCTTCAGGACTGTAGGTACACCAATTAATTTGGTTGGATATTTTCCCAGAAACTTTACTAAACATAAAGAAAAGCCAACAATTTTTCTTATTTTTCATCTGGCGTTCTGTCAAAGGGCAAGCAATCCTTCACATGAACAAAAACCCGGCTGATCAAAACACAATGGTTTCCCAAACAATACCATCATTCACCAACTTATAAATACACTCACAACACACAACATTCAACCTTATTGCTTGATAATTAGAGAAGAATAGAGTTTCGTGACCGCAATACTCAAGTATGTTTTATAATATCGAGAATCAAAATGTAAGGTATTGTGGGCCAAGTTTCGTAGATATATTGGTATGTTGTGTTTATGTGATATTGATTCTTATAGCTTTGAATTAAGGTTGAAGGTTGTTTGAGATGTGTTTGAAGGTATAATCAAAGGCATCTGTGCTTAACGTGCAATATGATGTGACTTTTGTAAGGTGACCATGTTTAGCGACAAAAGAAGACCTTTTTCAAGATTTGGAATTTTCTTCCATATAAATATTACATAAAAAATTATTAAATTCAAACCGAAACTATATTATATACTACCTATATATTTTTTTAGTACGTCTATGGTGGTCCTGCCACGGTCTTGGTAAATAACGTGAATAGCGTGAAATAACGGAGCTTATAATAGACGCTTACATCGAAATAAAGATGGCGTTGTCTCGTGATTTCTCAAATGGAGTATAGACATATTCAAATCCCGCCATTTGGATGTGCACCCTACACGTGCCTGGACACAGAAGGGCGCCTATATTAAAAGCAGTGACTTTTTAATCAGCGCGCTCACGACTCAACTGCGGCTAGGGTGGGCACAGATGTTTGTAGCTGCAGGATCCTTGAGACGAAAGACGATAAATGCTTCTCGAGCAAACCCTGGGTTACCAATGAGAGGAAGATATTTGAAGGCTCATTAGTCTAGTGGTGATAGCCGTAACTGCGACGCTAGAAGTATTGATTCGATTCCCAGGTCGAGCAAAGAGTTCGCCTACAGTTGCAAGCAACAAAATACTGCCCATAAGCTGTATGTACAACCACCTGCTGATGCAACTCTGCATAGACTTGAATTCTATATCACCGTTGATCATAAATTGGCAAGGAGCGGCATGCCTATTTCACAGTAGAGTACTCTTGTCTGTCTGCATGACTCGTTTACTTGTAATTTATTTATTTTTAGAAATCACAGATGCGAAAGATAGTTAAATAACAATACCCTGTTCGCCGAAAGAGCAATTTTTTAAAACGTATAGATACCTGCGGTTCACCTAGCGTGATATATCCGACGCGTTGATCTTCTGTCACAACTTGCAATGATTTCTTGCTGCTGCCCAAGGTATGAGATGCCCAAAAGACTTGGGGAAGGGAGAACACTGCTTTATGTCTCTCAAAAATATCAGTCATATTTTTTACGGGATCCTAACTCACTCAAACGTCAATATTTTTCTCAAACTACCCTGAAGTCAAGAAAAAACAGAATTTGTTGACAGATTCTTTGGACAGAACTTAATGTTAACTTTATTTATTTCTAGACGAAAACATTTTATATAGGTACTACACCTATATAAAATGTTTTCGTCATAATCATAATCATAATCATATATTTATTGCATTCATGTAGTACAAAGGTGTTACAAAAATGTAGATGTTTCATACATGACCCTGCTAGGGCACAACAATATGTACTTATTTATTATCATAAGTTTATAACATTATTTATAATTTACTTTATCTAATTATAAACATTATTATTTTCATTATTTATTTAAAGTTTATTTTATTATTTCTAATTATGGCGTTGTTGTTTTTATATATTTATAACATTATTTAATTATCTATTATAACATTTTATATATTATAATTATAATACTTGCTAATTAAAATTATTATATTGGTATCATAACTAGTAGTAGGTTATCAGTGTTGTGTCTGGTATAGGTGTGTTCAATTTTGTATGTTTTTCAAATGTAAATTGCATTTTTTCAGCTATTTATTTATCATCAAAATATTCGTTTAGGGTGTAGTATGACTTGGATATAAGATATTTTTGTAGGCTATTTTTAAATTTATTGTCGTAATCCGTGTTTTTTATAGAGTTTGGAAGCTTGTTATATATTTTGACACACATGGCTAAGGGTCCGGAATGAAACATTGTTAGTTTTGAGCTAGGTAAGGCTAATCTATTTGTGTTTCTAGTATTGCGTTGTTGTGAGCGTTGGTCTTTTGTTAGTGGGAACAGAGATGGGTGTTTTCTCACAAATTTGCCAGCTTCTAATATATATATACTAGTAAGTGTAAGTACTTTATATTGCACAAAGAGCGGCCTGCAGCTTTCTTGGTTGTGTATATTTGCTAGGATCCGTATACATTTCTTTTGTAAAAGAAAGGGTCTCTCGATATCCACACTATTTCCCCACACTACGATTCCGTAATTTAGCCACGAGTATGCGTAAGCATAATATGCTGTTAAGGCAGTTTTGAAATCAGTGGCTCTTTTTAGCTCTCCTAGGGCATATGTGAATCTTGCCAGTTTATTACATAGGGCGTCTATGTGAGCTTTCCAATTTATGTTGGTATCTACAGTGAGACCTAGCAATTTAAACTGGTTTATGCATTCTAGTTTTTTATTGTTGTATGAATAATTAATATCTAGTTTTTGTTTTTGGTAAGGTCTGTATTGCATTAGTTTCGTTTTGGAGTAATTTATTTCTAAGTTATGGTCTTTTAGCCATGTTATTGTTTTACCGTCTAGAAATAAATAAAGTTAACATTAAGTTTGTGACATGGTCCCGGTCACCGCTCCTCCCCACACCTCAAGTCTCAGCCCGCGCGTCACTATAAATAGCTCTGCAGACGACGCGCGGCCTTCTTCTTCTTCCCGCTGCAGCTACAAGTTAAGTGCCGCCCTCTACCGGTCGGACCTCGCCTCGAAGCCTTCGCCGAACCCTCCCTGAGCTTAACTCACTACTTTGTACTTTAAATCTTAACCCTAGTCTAAATAAATGTGTATATTTTGTGTTCTGAGTGTAATTTATCTCCTCTACTTAGTTCCCGGTCGGCCACGTTCCTAAAACGTGTCCACCACGTTACAAGTTGTTAAAATCAATTCGTTCAAGTAGTTTTATTTCAAAATCAATGTTGTTTTAATATTAGTAAATAAACATACTTAATTATCAATTTTTTTAACAGTATTTGAAGAGCAATCCCTTCAAAATTCAGTCGGGAGTTGGAGGTTAATATAAATATTAATTATTGAGGAATATGGTTAAAAAATACTTATGTTAATGTGTTATGTTTAAGAAAATAGTGCTGCGCGTTCTGCCATAGCATCGACATGCAAAATGAAGTTTTTTTTATAATCTTCAAATTAATTATTTTTATTTTTTAAATTAGGGCAGCGCCCGCCCGCTCATGTTAATTATCATATTATCAGTATTTTATTGTACGCAGGGCGGACAGCCAGCAATGTTAGAGATAGCAGTTTCCACTTAAGACTCCCTTAAGTTAAAAACCTTGTCAACAGGCGCCATCCCCGTGGGTTCCTGGCGCTGCACGGCAACCCACTCGCTGTCGGTGGTAATCCCTCAATGCCACGCATCGGCTGGCAATGTCTAGTGCTGTCAAACACAGGGGTCGTTATGACCCCTCGGTAATGATGGCGCTGGGAATTATTGGATTAAGTGTCTATGGTAACTATTTGTATTGAGACTTCTCTGGCAGGCTGAATGAAGATTTTCCTGTGCCTGTTTTGAGTGTTCGCGCTCATTTCAAATTTCATGATTTTTGTTAGTCCCTAATGAATACATAAAACGATTCTTTCATTATTTTTTTAAAATATACTGCTATCCTATTCGGCCAACCTAACCAGCCAGACTCCCATAAGACTTCCACAGCCCAATTTCTGATCAATACCGATATTCGAAGGATAGACTGTTGTCAGTTTTTTTGTACTTCTGACTTCTAGTAAGTAACGTTTATGATAGTTGTTCGTATAACAGCCAGGACCGAAGGCTTTACGTGCCTTCCGAGGCACGGAGGACGAAATTCCTCCGTGTTAAGCAAGGTCATCCATCAACAGACTGACCGCGGCAAGCATAGCTTGTAAATAAGCGTAGTTTTTATAACTTAACCACGAGCGTCTCCTCCTTACACAGTACAAACAGAGCAGTCGCAAATATCAAAATATGTTCCCCTGACATTTTTTTTCATCCCTTATCATTTTAACCGACAATATATTAAGAGCCACTCACGTCATTTTCAGGGAAAACTTACCCTCAAATATACCGATCTATGTAATGCCCTATCTTCAGTAAGTAGAGTTTATATTCCTAAATCACCAGGCTTAAGCCAAGTCGCTTATGTTGCCATTCAAATAACAACTCTATGTAGATAAGTTAGAGTGTATTTTCTAATATAGGTAAGATTTGCAAACAGTAAATGCTTTCAATGGTATTTGGAAAGCATTACAACGCATTCCAGATGTTATTTGCCGTCCAATATAACATGAACTCTGTGTTATATGATTCTGAGCTCTACTTATTTGTAATAACGGTTGTGTAACGTGTAAAAGGGCATTGGTACAGTCGGTGAGATTGGTGCGAACTTTGTGTTGTCGACGTCATAAGCCGATTGTCGGTGATTGTACATTTTCTGGACGTCTGTCTGTTACAAGTGTGCCGTGGAATAGTGCTACACTCGAGTGCAAAAAGGTTTCAATATAGTTTTTTATAGTTTTGTAGAATGAAAGACAGACAATACAATTATTATTAGTAAAGTCGAAATTAAAAGTAACTTATAATAAGAAATGGAAAATCGGAGGACAGACGTTCGCATCCAGTTTGACAATAGATAACCCTTATGATATATTGTGTGGACGATAAAAAAATGTACATACTATAAAAAATATAATCTATTGAATTCATATTTTTTTATTACAAGAATAAATTCAAACAAAACTACATTTTTAAAATAACACGAACCACGATATCTGTCTTCTATTTCAATTAGTGCAATTCACTGTCGGCTAACCCTCCACTGCTCGGGTGCAGTAAATACCCGCGGATGGGACAAGTTGATCCGCGCGGTAATGACGCAGTATTACACTGAAGCCCTCATTTGTGAGGATCACTGCGCCGAGCAATGTGGAGAGGACTCGCTTTGAGTATTTAAGAGACGGGAGAATGGAAAACGTGTTGTAGTTTTACTTAAAATTACTATGAAGAACCTACAACTCGCTCCTAATTAAATTAGCCTAATAGAAACAACGCTTTATGGAATTCCTTCGATCTCTGTCTGTTATGTACCGTGAAGTGTAAAACCGTATTTGAAATTGAACACAAATGATCCAGTTATTGGCGATGAAATATCATAGATGAGTTTTTATTCTGGGCTTAATTTTAATTAGAATTTAAAAAGTAAGTTCCTATATGATTGAAAATTTATAAACGAAATCATAATTTGTAGGGACCGTATAAATATTTATCAACGAAGTTATTAAATAATAAAAAGAAATGGAACACTCATCTTTCTAATATGTGTTTACTTGTTTGCTACAAATAACCTATAAAACTAAGTATATTCTTCTAAATTCAAATAAAATCCGTCTCCACATAACTGCACCACAATGAAAAATACACAAAAAATATTCTATTTTCCCAAGTGAATCCCTTAAATCCCCCAGTCTATCAATTGTAGCCCACCAAGCTAACGTATGGGCTATCTGCTCCACTCTGGCGTTGGGATGGGCTTTTAATACCTCTCTAAAAATGAAGATGGGCTCCTGTGGGCGATTATAAATCGTGGGCTTACGAACCTGACGGGTCGGTAATAAAGAGTGTTAAGATTTTATGATTCTAATTTGTTTGGGCTATTTCAGACAGTTTTATATGTAGCTGTGTCAGGTGAGGGTTGAAAAGTGTATTGTTTGTGATATTGAGTTATCAATTTCTAGATTTGAGTCGTCTCTAGCAGATTTTTGGTTCATAGTACCTTCTAGCATGTTTATTCTATGTAAAGATTAGATACTATTAAGTAATTCAGTTTTTATTTTTACGTAACCTACGTGTAATTAAGTTACTAAGTAATATTCTCGAAGACAAATACGCAAATCCAATTTTCAAAAAGAAACAGTGAGAATACAGATTAGTTTATAATTGTTATCGAAAGGCAGCAGCTTTTGGTATTCATTTGATTAAAGATTAGCCGAAAATGAATAAGGGATTGTGTTATAGAAATATGCACTGCTAAGCCTAATAGTTTCTTACAAGCCCAAAGGGTTGACAACCGTATTCGATAGCTAAGCCAACCCCAACTTATATTACAAAAAACTGCTAGAAAGTTATTCAGCGAGAGTGTTCAAACAACCACACAATAGTATTATAGAGGATTACAACACCACTCCCGTGTTATCAACACAAACATACGCGGTAAAGAATTTTTAATTAAATTCCTCGCAATAGCTGTAAAGCGCAGCTGTGTTGTTCAATATGTAAGCGGCACGCGCGTGTAACTAATCGGAGGGGAGCAGGACATTCCGGTCCAAGGAGAGCTGCACAAAAGATCCATTGGACAAGGAAATGGGTACAAAAGGTCCAACATACGCAAACCTAAAAACGTACGAGTATGCCGTTTTGACGTTGCTGTTCTCAAAGGTGTATAATAAAAAAAAAAAATTCGGCAAATCGCGTAAGTTTCCCAAGACAGAGGAATAATAGATTTAGCATAAAGCGTAATTTTTAAGTTGACGGGTTATATGATTATGATGCTTCCCGTTACTGTTTCTATTATAAAAACACTTTACCAATACATGTTTCCACAATATGATCTTTATTTTTGAACAATACAACATCCAAATATTGTGATATAAAAAAAATCAGGTCAAAACTCATCTTTTCTCTTAAAACAATTTAAGTTTTATGTAAAACAATATCTATTGTGAACATAAAGTTAAAAGAGTTTAGAGTTAAAAGAGTTTAGAGGAGATACTAAGTTTTTTAAAACATCACAGTGAGTGGAACTTTTGAACATATTTATAAGCTAATCCGCAAATGCCAGTGCACGGTCGTCGGGACTCCGTGGCAAAAGAGGGTTAAAATGAAAATGATGAATTCTTGGCCGGAATTATTTTCGCTTCGGATGCACCGAATAATTGTTAAGTCAAGTATTCAAAGTTTGAAAATATTTGTTTTGTTGTGATTTTTTTATTAAGAATGTAGTAGCCAACCCTCCCGTGCAATCTGCAATCTACTTTTCTTTGTATTTTTCTGCCTTAATTTTAAAACGATGTCCTTGATCCTATAGCCTCAAAGGTCTAGTGGTTACAAGTATGGCTGCTAAACATATGTGTTACGACTTTTGTTTTTTTTTTTTTATAAAAATGTTTAGTAGCCGATTGGAGTTTGCATTAAAACAAAAATAATGGCAATACCCTCGAACTTTATTCTATGATACCTACCTAAAAGTACCGTCGAATTGTGTGTGTAGCTAAGTACACTTCTGCCTTCTTGTTTGCAAATCATAATGATATCTTCGACGTTATCATTCAACCGCCGCCTAGTGTCAGTTTTCGGAAATTCTATACAGTTACAAAGATCATCTACCCCATAATGTGATTTGTTGGGTGTGCGCGTCATTTCCTGTGGCGGAAGTAGCGCCCTCTGCCGCCGGATGATGTCGATAAGGCGCGTGTAGCTCAGTTTTAATCAGTTTAAAGTTAAATTTGGATAGTCGCTAAGGGTCATTTCATAAAAAATACTCCATGTTATAAAAATGACATTTTACAACTATAAAGTTAGAATAGTCCTTCAATCCGACTTAACTTTTCATTAGATCAATATTCGATGCTTTCACAGCTTATGAACTTCAGGCATGTTAATTTAATGATATTGTACCCGAGCAGCAAAATGTAGTCCAGTAAGTGTCCTGGAACCACCATTTCATTAGGACTATAACGGAATAGTAAGCAATTATAACCACGGAAAAGGGCCCAATTTATAGGCGTATTTAACCTAATTAAATATCTATAGTAGACTTGGTGAACACCACTTTGACCAATAACGACCTTATAGTTGGACTATCAGCGCTTAATGGAACCAAACACGACAATAACGGACACAGTGAATCTCTCACAAGCTCATACAACGTGTTTTGAATTGGTTAAACTTGGACTATAACCTCGGGACTCGTGCCCAGCAGTGGGAAAGTAAATAGCTTGACATGATATGCAAGTAGTAGTAGTAGTTTGTAGGAAATTAGTAGTAGTTTGTATGGAAGCGTCTGTACTCGAGTCAGACTCGCACTTGTTCGGGGTTTTTTAATGATAATTCTTTACCCAAAGGAAAAAGACCCGCTTTAGGTCACATGAAGGCAAATACAGGTGTTTTTTTTTGTAATCTTACTAGCAATGTGGGTCACACATTAATTACTAGTAATCTTGTTAACCCCTCGTACTAAGCTAAATGCTTGTATCACGTCGATAGTGCAATGGGTGGGTTTCGAACCGGCAACCGTCGCCCTAGCCATAAGACTACCGCCGCTTCTATTCTATAGTTTGGGTATATCTTTAATTCCTAAATTTATATAATTGATTTCGAAATCTATTTCAAATTTGAACGTCATTCCCACAATTAATCAACAGTTCAACATTTTAAAACAGCACCCGTGTCGTGACGTCATTAGTGTGTAATTAATTACACTGTAAAGTTCACTTCCATGTTCTCGGTTGTAAGGGGTTAATTGATGCTATGTCGCCATTGACATTGACATTTTGATATTTTAAAGGCAAAGTTTATCTCAAATCCATTGAGTAATAAGACACATTTAATAAAAATAGTGGTCGCCCGGTGGTCGAAATTCGACCGCAATATTTTTCTGCACTCCTTCTATATATGAACTTTAATTATGCCATTTTTTTTATGGGATAACGCAGCAAACGAGCATGCGAGCTATCTGGTAAGTAGTCATAAATAAATCTCACACTCCTCGTGCGTTCCGTAAAATTATTGTATATCGCGAAAACATGAAATCGGACTCAGTTTTCATTTGTAGGTACATATATATCTAACAATAAGTCAATGTAGTTATTACTTAGCCACGCCCCCTTTTCAAATTATATTTTGTAAAATTCTTAATATCTCAATACAGTTTTAATATCTCAATACTCACAGTCATAGTAGAGGTTGCCGACGGAAGAGGTGAGCCTGGGAGTGCCCTGACCTGATAGAGACGCCATCCTCTCGCCCTGTGGCATACAAACATACATAAATATACTATGCTGAAACAATATCTAGTTGAGTAAACTATTATTATAAACTAGCTGACTCGACACACGTTGTCCTTACTTTGAATATTCAATTCAAACTGAACGCATAATAAAATAAATGCGTGATGTTAAAATAGTCGTTAAGTTTCAGACCTCCGCAGTCCAATTACTGGGCAATAACGAATCTGAGGATAGACTGACTGTCAGGCTCAGATCAAATAAAAGTTAAGATGAAACTTAGCGAACAAAGAAATGAGGCCGACTAAAACTACGCCTTGCCGTGTACAACACACAATTACACGCACACACGTATACCGAAACTACGCCTTATCTTGTCAGTCGAGCTATCGAAAGCTCGACTGACAAGATAAGGCGTAATTAACTAATACATGTGTGCGTGTAATTGTGTGTTGCACATAGCAAGGTGTAGTTTTAACCGGCCTCATTTCTTTGTTCGCTAAGTTCCATCTTCACTTTTTATTTGATCTGAGTTGTCAGGCTTGTGGTCTTCTGCCTACCATTAACGATTATTATAGGTGTTCGTATGATACCTGGGGCAGACGGTTTTACGTGCTCTCTGAGGCACGGGTTGAACGCAGCTTAAGATCGGTTGACCAGCTGAGTCAACATCATTATTATAGTCACATAATTATTATTTCTAGCTGTTACTCATACAACTTAAATAACCTACTAAAATAGAATGTTATCAATTAAAATAAACCAAATTCTACTAAAAATCATTTATTATTTTATAAACATGAAATTATTCATAAAACTTACATGCAATAATGGCGATTAGTAAACTAAAATAATAAATATAGACAACTGAATAAAAAGCAGCCTGTATAAAAAATAAAATAATTGATAAATATCAAAATAACTCATATTTTTAATTTTTTAATGTAAACTCGGCACGCACTATAGAAAAGCCACATTTAAATTCATGCAATAGGTTATCAAAAGAACAATTAAACAAAGAACAGAATTCAAGATGGCGGACTAATATATGTATGGTGGATTTGAACGAACCAACTGTATATGTTCTGCTATTTGCTTGCAGTAGGAAAAAAAGCCGTCCAAACTCAGCTTTGACATTACTCTAACTTCTAGAAAGTTCTGTGAACAGAAAAAAAGAAGAACGTTAATGAGTCAGACACTACATTGTTGTCAGACTAAAAAAATATTATTTTTTAGTAGACAATATTATAACGAATGAGTGGTTTCTTTCTGAAAACTTTACCGACGGCAATATTTTGTTTTATTAAAAAAACATTCATATTATTTTATTAAAAAAATATCAGTGAAGAAAATGACAGAAATGTATCTAGAAAAACAATGAAATAAAACAACTAAATCTACAACACTATCGATTGATTTCTTAAGTTTTTAGACACATACCTTATATTACGGAGTATTCGCTCAACACTACTTGTAGGAGATATTTTTCGTCGAAAAACGAATGACTATATGCCTTTGATTGAAAATATATTTATTGAAATACAGATTGCGTGCTACTGAGTTAGAATTTCTCATAAATGTAAGAGGAATTTTGAAACAGAAATAATTTCAGCCTGAGCGCTGAAACTGGTTCTGCTGCTGTGGTATTAGGCAGACTGAAATCTGGGCTCTTCAGGGGGAGGCTCCAGGCTTCAGGGGCCGCGCATGCGTGGTTTAAAGGTCGTGGGGGGTGACATTTAGAGGAGCCAGGGTATGGGAGCTGGTCAATAATGAAAACCAGGTCATCTGTGGTGGGAGTAGCTCTTTGTACATTTCTGAACGGTAATTTTAGGGGATGTAGTAATATTAACGGTGTTTTGGCTAACGTCAGGGTAATTTAAAAGACATGATTTGAGTATGCTATTGCGATGACATTAATATTAAGAACTTTCATTGACACAAAAGGCGAATTATAACATACCATCACGCCTGAATTCCCGGAAGGATTAGGTAGGCATTTAATTCAAACACCTTATGTATTGTATCTGTTTTATACATTCATATATACACTCACGCCTTTGTCTTACAGGGGTGGGCAGAAACTATAGACCGCCACTTGCTACGACTCTTGCATACCTCTTTCGCTTCCACATTGATACATCTTGTCATACACACGCGTCGGTTGCGAGTACTAAGTACGCACCTGAAGGACCCCACCTATAAGGTTGTTGAGATACCTATGTCTTTCTATCATTTTTTTTATTTATGTATACTTTAAAAAGACTCCAAGGACCAAACTCGCCCGTCTCGGAGGACTTCACTAACATTAAAGCATGCAATTAATGGACACAAAGTACTTACACCGTTGCAATTTATACAAAGCATTTTTTTCTTATTCAGTGAACATTTGTTTATCTAGTTTAGCTCTAAGACTTACTTATGATGTAAGAGCTCTTCAATGTAAAAAGGTCAAAGTTGACGAGTGATACGCCTACACTCATTGTTCTACGCCAACGCTTTGACGTCAGCTTGCGCTCAACTCGAAATATGGAGGCGTAGGTTGTACATACATACCTAACATTGAAGATTCCATTTTAGAAAGGTTGTTTTTCAAGCTTTTTTTAAGACTGGCTCATTAGTCTAGTGGTCCTAAGCACGACTGCTACGCTAGAGATCCAACCCAGGACGGGTTCGATCCAGGTCGAGCAGTGTTATTGGGTTTTTCTATGAAATTTTCAGTTGCAGCTCGGAGTCTCGATTTTTGCCCGGTTAATGGCAATAGGCTCGCCCTATTACTATTACATAGGACCTAAACTTACCGGCGAAATGTGGGTGTACATTAGTATACCTCTGCCTAACCCTTCGGGGAATACAGGCGTAATGGTATGTATACAAATGTTATGTTTTTTTAGGCCTCTTAATCTGTCCGAAATAAGAAATGTTTGAGCACTTAAGATTTAAGTATGTTTTAACACTTACAAAATAAGTAGGTGTTTAATTACTTAAGTTTTTTTATTCATACCTTGTTTGATTTCGTTATTCTATAGATAAGAGCATTGCAGATATGAAACTGCTTAGTTATTTTTTGTTTTTACATTATTTAGTTGATGTTATAAGTATTTACGGTGGAAACAGTGAGTACCTTATATGAAACGAAATCTAAGATAATGATTTATCATTTACAATAAGGTAGAACTTTGTTCCTGAAAGCAGCTAAGGATATTTCAAAGAATAAAAAATAAATATTTCTTTCTTAATCTATGATACATATATACCTATATCGCTTCTTATTATTTCCAAAGGTTTTCTGTATCTACCTACCACCCTACAGTTTCTATAATAAAATAATCATACCTGGGGGCCTAGACAATGTGACATTTCCATATCGAAAACGAAGTTAGATTATTCTGAAATGTATGGAATTGGCATAATCTTTCGATATGTCACGTGATGAAATTATGTCAAATCCATACATTTCGGATATGTAACTTCGTCATCGATAATGAAGATGTGACATTGTCTAGGGGCCCTGCCTATCCGTCGTTTTTTAGTGAGAAACATGGATAAAAGAAAGAATAAGTATCATATCTAACTGTCTATTCGAAAAACAAACGAATTCTACCAAAAAGGTCGGAGTTCACGTTACAAATGGCACCCACACACGTCCGTGACAGGTTTCTGTACTGTTATATATTCTGCCCACATTCTGGCATTTTGTATTCGGTAAATTGACGTTGGTGCTGCACTAGTCTTCGCATTATTGGTAATTGAAATTCAACAATCATTCTGTCCACATTTAACGTTTATACCGTCGACAAAATAAGTTATAGGTACAATCGGTTAACGATATCTGTATTTACATTTTTTTAAACTAGATGTCGCTGACATTTCCTATCTTACGATCTCTGAGAAGAAACGCCAAAAAAACTCAAAGAATCATGGTCCCTTTTAAAATCCAGGCGTATTATAAAATATGCGAGGATTACAATGTAGGGAAATGTAAGGCCTTTTGAAGAAAGAGCCATATCAGTTTTGAGCTGATCTGTCCTACCTGATGGCACGTTTGGAAGTTAACCCATACTTCTTTAATAATAAGTATAATTGACAGTAGCTGTTTGTCAATTTGTTTGTCATGTTTTTACACCTAAACCTAACTTTAAGTTTAGTTAAATGATGAACTTGGGCAATAGGCTCACCCCCTATTACATGGGACTTAAACATGTAGCGCACAGTGAGTGTTACATCAGTAAACCTCTGCCTTACCCTTCAGGGAAAATAAACGTGATGGTATGCGTGTTATGATTAAGTTTGGTATAGAGATAGATTAGATCGGAAAAGGACCTATCTTTTGTCTCAAAAGTCCTTTGGGACGCCAGAGAAAAACCACGAGAAAAAGCTAGTTAGAATCATGTAGATATTATAGTATATCTAAAAATGTGTATCGTAAATTTTCTATCTGTATGTGACGGAATTAGGTCGCGATCAGGGTCGACTTGGTTCCGCCCTTAATATTGGCAAAGTTCCAAATTCGGAGCCCAAGTAACCTCCCTACGCATTGACACAATATATATAGACCTACTTAGGCTACATTTCACCAACGCCGAATAATTTCTCGATAAAGTACTGAGCA
This sequence comes from Subacronicta megacephala, assembly GCA_958496365.1. NCBI lineage: Eukaryota > Metazoa > Arthropoda > Insecta > Lepidoptera > Noctuidae > Subacronicta > Subacronicta megacephala. Next base: position 7,829,174 of record OY292540.1, on the reverse strand, counting down.
CTATAGGTTATACAAACTCTGTTCCATTTTTCAATTTATTCGGTGAAACGCAGCATGTTTTGAGTCTGTTTAATTGTATAAAAAGTGCTCCCTTATTCATGTAACTGTTCAAGCGTTGCTTTTTTTCTATTTTTAATTACAAAAATAAACTATTAAAAAATATCAAGTGCAAATCCTGGGTGTGGTTGAATTTTTGTTTTACTTAACTTATCTAGTTTCAAGTTCTTTATTGCTTTCATGTGTTACAATAGGTGTTATATTTATATGGACAGGTACAACATGAAACCCCGTAAGGGCACTGTAACATTATGTCACAAATAATACTTATAGCTAATTTAGACTTTACGTTTCGTAAAGTCTTCTTATAGTAACATAAAAAGTTTTACATTATACTTAGGTATTACTAGTAGGTTTATTTTACATTAATAAGTAATATTGAACATTTGGTTTGCTCTGACGATATATGGATTAAACTAGTACTTAAAAATAAATAAATAAATTGTGTTCTTATTACAACAAAACACATTTATACAAATCTTGTTGCTATATTTAAAATTTAGTTTATACTAATACTATAAAGAGGTTAAGTTTGTGAGGTTGTAGGGGGTAATCTCTGGACATCTTTGAGACCTCAGTTGTCTAATATGCCCACTGGCTACATCAAATTTCAAAACAAAACACAATAAAGTTAGTTACTGCTTAGCGGCACAATATTTGACAGCGCCATACTATCAACCCGCCAGATTCTTACCTAAAACGAAGTACTTTTAACGTTGTTGTATATCTATATTTATATTGTGAAGAGGAAACATTTGTTGTATTTGTAATCGATAAATTTTGAAACTACTGAACAGATTTTAATAATTCTTTCACCATTATAAAGCTACGTTATTCACGATTAATATAATATATAAATTATCCTGCGGGATGACCGCTAACCAACCGGCTACCTCATGAATGCAACCCTCATTCAGTATGGGTATTCTGTACTTCAAACATTGCTTTATCGTGAAGGTTCATGGTAGCCTCATCGCCCACGCTTTCAGTATTTCAGGTGGCCCTTGTTCCGGAGTTATGTAAGAGATTAGGTGAGTTTTTTTTACCTTCAAAAAGTTTTTACTCAGTTTTATTTTATATAATGAGATTCCAACTCCCTTTTTCGTCATTTTGAAGGAAGAATTTCTAAAATGTTAAATTTAATTTTTATATTTACAGGGTTGGCACTTAACACGTTTTTTTGATAGCTTTTGATACTAGCTGTTGCACGCGTCCAAAAACTATTTAATTACTATACTCGGTTGTAGGCGGCGTATCAAGATAAAACATTTACCAGATTTTAAGTTAGAACTCCCGCAATATATCTTTGGGAATCGCATTCTGTTTCGTGCAGTCGTTTTTGGTTGCTGCACGTAAAACCTTAGGTACAGACAGGCAGACAAACAAAAATTCGAAGAATAATTATTTTGGTTTTATATTGCTCTTATAAAAATCCCTCACATTATTTCTTCTTATAGGTATATCTCCAAACTACAGACATTGGAGTATTATAATTACATTATATCTCTGTTATCAGAATCAAAATTCCTTCAACCCTTTTTGGGATGAGCCTCAAAATACACCAAATAATTTGTCGATTCAAATATCCTTCACGAAAGCTTTTACAAAGGGGGGTGGCAGTTAGCCCGCACCGGGGAGGAGCGGGTGACGTCAGAACCACGCCCCAATGGTGGGGGTAGTGCGCGGATCGTTGGACATACAGATTTATAGATATATATATGTTGAGTTTTTGTAATGTACCATGTAGTTGAAGTTATATGTACTTAGGTAATTCATTTTAAGTTTAGAGCCTGTTTGGGGTTAGCGGAAAATTAGAATATTGGAACATTTCTGAACTTGAATTCAACTGAGTAACCCGTTCATATAAATGACAATAGCTTCAACCAACTTGTCACTGCTACGACCACAATTTTGACTACGTGCATAAGAATCCAATGACGTCATGTCAAACTTCGTGACAAACGTTGGCCCAAATACTTCTACCGTTTCCGAATAACCAATTATTTGTACAAATGTATGAGCAAATATAGTTGCACTATTTTTTCGTTCTCTGCTACGTAATTTAGCTACCAAATAACTACGAACTTATTGTACGCTACGAGTGTTTATAACTATGAATCTATTGTGGGCTACGAAATAATCACAAACGAGTTTTTGCTGCGAGTGCTACGAATTTCTACTACGAATTTATCCTGAGTTACAAGCTGTTATTCGCTGCGAAATTTGTTCTTGTACGACAATCTCGTGGGCTACGAGCTTCTAAGTAACGCTGCTACGTTTCTTAAATAACAACGAACGTATTTCAGCTACGAGATTACTACTAAGGCTACGAAGCTTTCATGGTCTACGACCTCTTTTTTGCTACAAACGCGTTTTATCCTCGAATTCATAGCTACGAATCTGTAGTAGTAATTTAGGTACGAACTAGTCTGTGGCTACAGCTATCTTTTAAACTACCAACATGTTTTAGCTACGACTTTCTATGTAGCTATCATTTAGGTGATTAGAACTAATATTAGGCCAATTTCAGTTATAATGGCCTGTCATTAAATATCCTTACTAATATTATAAATGCAGAAGTAGCCAAAATTCTGTCTGTCTGATTTTTATGTTTTAACGCCTAATGTTAATGAATTTTGACATAGGCTACCTTTTGTCTAAAAACTCAAAACAACATTATTTTAGTAATGTATCTGCCTACCCCTATGGGAAAAAGGCGTAAGTGTATGTAAGTATGTATGTTAAAACATTTTTGTCAATTTTATATAAATAGCCAGTGACCGTTAGAATAGTCAGCTTATCAGATCAAACACTTTCCTGGAAAAGCTCTGACTTTGATACGCTATCATGAGTGATTTAAGTGGTTATAGAGTAGCCAAAAAATGTAGAGGCTGCGTAGAAAATTAACTATTCTGTATTAACAAAATCTTCAAGTAGTAAACTGCCTCACTAGATAAAAAAAAAACTATTGACTTGTAAAAGTATCTCTAAAGGATCTTTTTACAGAAATTAATATCATTTCAATGAAAGTGTTCTATAAAATTCTCAGTAGGAACTCGGAGTTTCTATTTGTGCTCGGTTGTTGGCTCGCCCCCTATAACAGGCTTGATGGTATGTAAGTACCTACCATATTTGAGTCTCTGTTTCCCAGTATACTCTATATTGTATTGCATGATCATGCAAAACAGTAGCGAAGTTCATTAAGCTTTATAAAGTGCTTCTGATAACACCGCTTGGACTCGAGTAAGTTACGTTTTTATATACTTATAATAAATAAATAACAGCCCGAAGTTTTGAGATGAGTGCTGTGCACGTCTTTAAATGATTAACTTTGAAGCGTCGGTAGCCTAATGGCTAGGGCTTCGGACTTGCGATCATATGGTTGCCGGTTCGAACCCCACTCATTGCACTACCGACGTGAACCCACTCGTAACACAAGCATTTAGCTTAATACGAGGGGTTAACAAGAATACTAGTAATGTGTGACCCACATTGCTAGTAAGCTTTTCATTTAAAAAAAAGAAAGAAAAAAAATACTTACCATACCTAATATAAGTCTAGTTTAAATAAGATAGATATATATCTTTGTAATAGTAAGTAAGTCGTTGAAGTGCCATAAATAAATAAATAAACCAAGATAGATATTTAACGTGTGTGCAGCGGCAAGATAGGTATGTCGGACTCGTACTGTCTTAAAACCGCAATTACCTTCCCTAGCCCTATAGTCAAGGCCTAGATACATAGACAGGTGCCTAAATAGGGCGAGGCCGGTCCTCGCATCCCGCTCTCAGGCCTATTGGGGCCACTGTCTGGTCGAGCAGCTGACTCAAGGAGGCCGGAGGTCCCTCTGCGCCCTAAGGCACCCGTTACGTCTACTAAGGATTGGGAGAGAGATGGACAGTTCTCTCTCCCTATCCGAAGCCTCATTTGAAAGCATAACTTGCTTGCAGTAGGAAGCGGCGGCTTCCAACACACTGAATAATGTCACACCTCTTATTTTAAACGAGTGTCCATGGAGTTTCTTGCCGGATTCTTTTCCATAGGATCAACTTTTTGGAACCGTGCAACTAAAGTCATAACGTTTGATAAATGCTTGTAAAAGATTTTTTGTAAATAGAAACGTTTGAACTTGAATTGTCAGCTCCGACTATGGAACGAATTACGGGTGGAAGGGAGAGGTAACCACATGCCCGACAAGATTACGGCGCTGCTCTGCCCAAGTTGGGCATAACTCCAGCGTATGCTTCAGTCCACGCAATTGTGACGTTGGGTCGTTGGCTCCCGGCGTATGTGACATAAGGACTTCCCGAAACAGCTTGTGTAGAGGGCCGTCAGCCAACAACGAAGAATCGGACATACTTAAAGCGAAAAAAGCATTACGTTTGTCCAAAAAAAAAGTTCGAGTTTCTAAAGGCACTTGTGACTCCTCTGGTGTTGTTGGTGTTCATGGGCGGCGATCATCGCTTACCATCAGGCGATTCGTCTGTTCATTGCCAATAATAAAACGCCAAAAAAATTCTTCACGAAAATTTATGTAAACGACGATAAAATTCCACTAAACGTAATTATTGCAATTCCTATCAAATTCTTGTACCAACACACAGAAACAAAACACATGATCTCTAGTACATAAAACGTACACAAACACACAAATAGTACATAGCACACTTACATAATAGGTACCAGTCCGGATCAATACCGGACGCTGCCTCCCTCGTATCGTCGTCTCTTTCTCACATAGGTGAAATGGTATACACCTGTCTTTCTCTTACGAAGGCTGTTTTAGGGTATGGAGTATTGTGGAGGTATAGATTTTCGCTTAGCAAAAGTTTGAGTATATAATTAAAGGTTATATTACTGAATGGGGTTGGCAGATATATTACAAATCTATAGACGGAATATTATCCATATTTAAGTTAGTCTATAGGAAAAAGTCGCTCTGTCTAAATATCTAAATTAAAAAATTATATCAATATTTTTGTATTCATATTATTATGTTCTCAATGTTAGGTGTATACTTAAGCAATAGCTTTTGTCCTCAGCTTCGCTCCTATTAGACAAATAGTTAGTAGTTTAATCAGAAACCAACAGCGATGATCTCTTCTTTCTATGGGCGTGCATACAACAGCGAGGTCAAGCTATATCTTAAGATTTATTCAAATGATTGAAATAAGACGTGCCCCAGCGTACATACAACTAGGTAGATATGTAGGTTAAAGTCAAAATATTTAACAAAGATATTAATTTTCTTGTGAAAGAAATTCGGACTCAGGCAAGGTTTGAACCTCCGTCCCTCCGGTTAAGTACATGGCACGCTTTACCAACTAAGCTACCGAGACCACTCTGCCATATTTTACGTCTTCAGGTGACGTCAACAACATCTATTAAAGACATTTATTTTCTTCTGTTTTTCAAACAACACGACTTACTTTACAGTTCAAATAAGCAGTATCCATTTATAATTCATCATCATCATCATCATACCATCACGCCTGTATTCCCTGAAGGATTAGGCAGAGGTGTTCTAATGTACACCCACATTTCGCCGATATATCATCATCATCATATCAACCAAAAGAGGTCCACTGCTGAACAAAGCCCGCTTTCATACACATCCACAAAGACGCTGTTATCCGCCGCCTGGATCTAACGATTCCCAGCGACCATTACCAGGTCGTCTGTCCATCTCCACACTGCGTTTACCGGAGCGTGGTCTTCACTTGAGAACCTTTTTAGCCTAACGGCAATCAGTTCTACGAGCTATGTGCCTGCCCAACTGCCACTTAAGGTTTCTAATCTTTTTGGATATATCAACTTCAGTTCTTATAAAAAAAACTCCTCATTTCTGATTTGTATGCGTATTGCGCCGAACTCTCTCTAAAGCACACCATTTCAAATTAGTATTTTTTTTTAAAGCTTACCTAACAAAGTGGATTGCACATTACTAAGTATTATTCTTGTTAACCCCTCGTACTAAGATAAATGCTTGTGTTATGAGTGTAATTCACATCGATAGTGTATTGAAGCGGCGGTAGCCTAATGGCTAGGGCGTCGGACTTGCGATCATGTGGTTGCCGGTTCGAAACTCACCCATTGCACTACCGACGGGAACCCACTCGTAATACAAGCATTTAGCTTAGTACGAGGGGTTAACAAGATTACTAGTAATGTGCGACCCACATTGCTAATAAGCTTTTTAAAAAAAAAAATTGGTTTCGAACCGGCAACTACATGATCGCAAGTCCAATGCCCTAGCTATTAGGCTACCGCCGCTAGCCTTATATTGATAGATATTAGGTATTTATTTTAGGATCCAAAATGTTGGTTAAATAATATCAATATACCGCGATAAAATCCGTAAACAGTAACTTTATTGGGTTTTTTCTAAGTCTTAAATATATATTTTTTTATGTTGGATATGGCATAGGAATGGTTATGTAGGTCGAAGTTTTCAACTGAGAAACTTCTTACAGATTACTTCTTCATCCAACCATTTTTTCCAATCTCACAAAAAACCTAACTAAAAACCTTTGATTCCAGATGGTAAAGATGAAATTATTCACCCTTATAGTGGGCGTGGCCCTCGCAGGGGTAGTTCAGTCCACACCCGCCCAACCAGAGGACACAGGCAAAGCAAATCAACCAATAGAATCGCCAGAAAATGAAGTTGGAGCGAGACGGGTGGACGTTCCTGAAGTCGTTTTGCAATTGAAATATGATAGAGGGGAACTGAATAGGATATATTTGACGCAGTTTAGAAAGGATACGAAAGTGTGGGTTCCGTCAGTGTCGGCTCGAAACAACCTGTGTGCGGACCTGTGCCACGCAGGTTTTTATTTGGCTGTATGCTTTTGTCCTTTGCCTTGTAAAAAGGCAGTTTGTTTACGCAGCCATATTGTCTATTTGTGTTGATGTGACGTTTAAATTAATGTGATTTTTTGTGTTTCTATTTTATTTTTTTGTGTTAAAATGAACAGCAGTGAGGGGTGAGTAAAAATTATTTTGTTTTTGTAATATAATTAAGGGAAAATAAAATAAATGGGCCTTGTGCTAATAATTTGTACCATACCACTGACTGCCACCAAGGTCAAATTACGACTTAACCCCTATTGACAATTTTTTTTTTATTATTTCTCCAAACAAAGGGTAAGTCGTCCCAGGTAACATTCTTTCTAGGCTCTCATAAAAAAAATACGTAGGTACTTAACTTACCTACGTACCGAAGGACCAAAAATAGACTAAAATCGTTTTTTTAGAAAAGTAATCTGTTACGAAAATTTAATTTAAATTGTAAACTTTGTTTTTTTGTGTTTATGGTTAAAGCTCTAAAATTTCTAAGTTTATGCATATTATTATTATATTTTTAATAGGTAATTTGAATTAAATACCCCTTTCAAATAAAGAATTATGTATTAAGGTGCATATCTAGGTAACTTTTTTAAAGCAATTCTTTGTGTTTCTAAAAAACATTTTTTATTAAAAATTTGTGAAACTTGTTTATTTTTAAATGTTGGGACCGTGGACAAAAAAAAATACACACATAAAAAAAGTACTCACCATAAATCTATAGCACTGCACAGGAAATAATAAATTCATCCATAAACTTCACAAACTGACATTACTTTTTGTAAATCCGAAAAAAGTAAAACCGTGTCTATTTGATGTCCATCTCAACTGCGATTTAAATGGAATAAACAAACTAAACTACAAGGAAAAGTGTAATACTGACGATAATTCATTTCACACTACTAAGCCCAAGGCAATAAGTGGAACGCACAGTATGATTATTAACACGTGTCTGATAGCAACTGATTTAACGGTCATCATTTATTTACGACAAATCTTTGTTGTATTTTTTATTAGGTACTAATTTTAGACACTAAAGCGAATCTAAAAGAAAACTGCCTTTACGGATTTTATTGCGTTATTATTGATATTACTTATTGAATCACAACGTTAATGATCCTTTAGGTACGGAATCCATGGTTGCCGGTAGATTGCATTGTATTCATGTAATTTATTATGGCATGTATTTAAATGATCGTTTTAATTTAATAAAAACTGAATCTGTTTAGAATTATGCAAAAAAGACAAGAACACGATTAGCTGCGGTGGCACCAGCAACAATTGGAAACAAATAAATACAATTTCGCTAAACTACATAATTCAGTTTGCTGGCGGATGAAGCCGAAATGTAGTCTGTTTACTTTTGTATACGAAGATGTATTTAATTTCAACGAATAAAGTATGGGTTTCATAGGAAAAGTTTATGAGTACGACGGGTTTCTACCCGTCGTACTCATAAACTTTTCCTATGAAATGCGTATGCGTGAAATGCGTATGCGTGTAATTGTGTTTGTACATGGTATGGCGTAGTTTTAGCTGGCCTCACTTCTTTGTTAGCAAAGTTCCATCTTAACTTTTTATTTGATCTGAGGGTACAGGTACGGACACTGGGCATTTCAGGAGCTGCACCATATTCTGGTCAGGTGCACCACACTCGCACTCGCAAACCAAGGATAATTTTGTGTGTCTATGGAGTGTATATGGAGTTTATTGCCGGCTCTCCTTCATAAGACACGCTTTTTGAAACCGAAAGTACAGTCGCCACCACATCAAGTTATACAAAATTGACAAATTTCTCCAAATTATTTTATACCTTAAAATGATGACGATCAAGTTCAAAATTGACTGAGAAAATTTTACATCTTGTGGTAACTTGATGCGCTGGCGATCGCACCTATTTTAACGGTCTCATTGAAGTAAAACATAACCATTAATGGCTGTTGTATATCAACAAGGTGTGGTATAAGAATTACTTAATCACATGAATGATAGTGCTAGCGATAGTGCTAGCCCAGATTGTACCGTGCAATACAAAATGAAAAAAAACTCGTGGTTAATAAATTTATTTGTTCAATGCACATCTACAATACAACAACATTGATAAGTAACAATAGAGTGAGATATAGACTAGTACTTACGAGTACATCAATAATTAACAACAGTTGGAATAAAATTTGAATAAAACAATAGGTATCAACAATTACAAAACTTTATAATATACTTAATTTAAAACTACACAAAAACTGTAGCTTAGTACATACCTACATAAATAGGCTATTAGTTAGAAATGTTAATAATTTTATGTAAGTTATTATTAACACATACCATCACGCCTGTATTCCCCGAAGAGTTAAGCAGAGTTGTACTAATGTACACCCACATTTCGCCGGTATGTTTAGGTCCCATGTAATAGGGGGCGAGCCTATTGCCATCAACCGGGCACAAATCCAGACTCCGAGCTGCTACTGGGAATTTCATAGAAAATCCCAACAAAACTGCTCGACCTGGGTATCGAACCCAGGACCTCTAGCGTTGCCGTCGTGAAAAACTAAAAAGGCAGGCAGTTATTATTAATAATGTTAACAAACTTGAATGACTATTAAAATTCCTTTATTGAATTATTATTCCATTTATTCATTTAAATCATATTATTTACATTTTTAAATATTTTTATAAAAAACTGAATATAAAATAAAAACATTTAAAAATATAAAAATAGTTGTCCACCGGCATGGGGAGCAGGGTCCAAGCTACGGTGGTTAGGGCCCCAGAGACAGGAACCTCCTCACAATACGCGCGGTATCAAGGAGTAGGAATTATTATTATTATTTGTTTTATAATTTATTAAACACTAGTTTTAAACTCATAAACAAATCTTCTTTATACCCCTTTCATCTGAATTTCGTTGTGTGGTTGTGATATATTTGAGTCATTCAATATACCATCCTTGACACCCACCCTAACTATCAGTGTTTAAAGGACTAAAATTCTAAGTCCCTTACAAAAAACAATACAATTGTTCCCGTAGGACTGGGTGGCGAGGCCTGCGGGACCACAGTATGCTCCCAGCTGATACCCGTGGGGCTCCAGACAGCCCTGCAGGACGCTAACCAGACGGAGGTCGTGTATGGACACCCGAGGTACTCCGTATGCCCGGCACTGTGCCAGAACCAACTGGGTAAGCGTTTGCAGTATATGATAGACTGATATACGCGAGCCGTCAGCACAGAATACCTAATTACTGGGACTAGGACTATTTCACTCCAAGTTGCTATGACTCTTTCTTAAGCCGTGTACGCACGTACGAACACGAACATAGCGAATACAAACATCAAATCTGAACATTTGGTTCGTACGTATGGACGGCATATTCGAACACGAATGCGAACATAGTTCCAGTCGAGTTCGCGCACAACAGTCGTGAACTCTATCTTAATAGCCACGACGGCGCCGTTGGTAACATTTATTAAAGCTCTTCGAACACGGTCCATACAGAACATACTAAAAGGATCGCCGCAAACATGTTTGACGAACAGAGTATTCGATGTTCGTTAGTGGTACGCACGTGCGAACCAAGTTGTTACGTATCATGCAACGCAACAAATTTGTTCGTACGTGCGTACACGGCTTTAAAAAAGCCATTTCAGATGTCGCCCGACATCCGTCTGTGTTGTCAAGCAGACGTAGTCGAACAGATGATAATATGACTGACACAATTTATGGCAAAACCTGAAATGGCTTTGAGTAGACCACTCCCAACTGACGGCGCGCATGCATCAGTCTTTGAGTAGCTTAAAGATTTTTTTATGGGATAACTCAGCCAAGCAGGCGAGCTACCTGATGGTTAGTAGTCATCGCCGCCCGTGGACATCTGCAAAACCAAAGGAGTTGCAGATGCGTTGCCGAGCCTATTTAGGGAAAGGGAGGGGAAGGAGAAAAGGAGAAGGAAGGGGATTGAGGGAGGAGGAATTGGGCCTCTGGCCCTCTTGCTCACCTATCGAAGCGCAGTAGCGAAACGCTACTAGTCGGATGTCGGTCTTCTGCGAGAGTGTGGTACTTCCCCGGCTAAGCCGGCCCATTCATGCTGCGAACAGCGTGGCTCCACCACAACAAAAGAAATATTTAGGGAGCTCAACAATCTTGTACACAACGGTAACAGATCAGGGGGCCTAGACAATGTTACATTTCCATATCGAAAACGAAGTTACATTAATCTGAAATGTATGGAATTGGCATAATCTTTCGATAGGTATGTCACGTGATGAAATTATGTAAAACCCATACATTTGGGATATCTAACTTCGTCATCGATAATGAAGATGTGACATAGTCTAGGGTCCCAGTAATAATCAGACCGATTCTACGATGAGACTATGAAAAACAAACTTTGGTAACGTATTCTTTGATTGCACCTTCAAATTTCAAAGGTTGATGTAGATTTTGTCTTCAGGTGAACCGCTGTGCAACTGCGTTAGTCGCGAAGCTCCAGAGCATGTGGTCGACTGGAGTGCAGTGTGCACCGCCTTCTGCTACGAGGGATATGTCCTGAGCGGTATGTCATCATACTCCTTTGACCAGTAAAACGAAAGAGTTTTTACATCTAAGGAGATCCAATTAAATGTCAGTATTTAATTCATTTAATGTAGTTGTAAGGTCAGTTTCTGAGCCAAAGCAGCGATAGCCTTATAGCTATAGGTATATAGGGTGACGTGCTTGTGATCATGTGGTTGCCGGTTCGAAACCCACCCATTGCACTAGTTACCGATGTGAACCCACTCGTAACACAAGCATTTAGTTTACTAGTACGAGAGGGTAACAAGAATACTAGTAAAAGGCAAATAGGCTGATTTCTGATTCCCGTATGACCTTAGTGTCTGTAGCCACGGACTGACTAACCTCATCCTCCCTCAAATCTTTATTATCTCTAATTACCCTCTTTAATAAATTTTACCCCACAGGCTGTCCTTCCTGTGATGCTGCAACCACCGAAGCGTCACCACATATTCATTCCGCTCGGATCCTGACCACCTACGATGGTTGGTCGGCATGGTGTAACGTTCAGTGCCGCCAGGGTCAGGGAGGAGCGGCCTGCAATTGCGACCGAGCACCGTTCCAGTAAACAGTGTACCCTTGTTTTACCCTTGTTAAAATGTACCCTTTCGTTAAAATGCTTTGAAAAAATCTATAACTTCAGGATCCCAAGCGTTAGGATAGCAGAAGGATCCCAAGGCAACGGAAATGGTTTTATGCAGTTTTAACCGATTTTACCCTATTAATTATATTTACCCTTTAATGCAAATTGCTAATACTGACACTAATGAATAGGTAATCGCTCTAAACGGAGTTATAAAATTTTTGTCACATCGCAGTTATACAGTAGATTTAAAATAATGTTGGGGTAAATGTAATGTTTTTGTTACTGTAATAATTTCGTTATTAGAATATTAACGTGTGTATGGCACACAATGCCCGCACCATCGCACAAATAAAATTGGAGAGCAAATGAAATATGTTAACGCTTATAATTGTTTCTATGATAGCTTTAGTGAATGTATATCGAAAATATATAAATAAGACTATGTTATTATACTACTCACATTTTTAATGATTTTATCTTACATTTAAAGTATAAAGTACATGGCTTGCAATTAAGTACAGACAATTAAAAAAATATTAGGTCGTAAGAATTTAATATTATTTTCTACTAATAAATTCATTTAAATATACCTAAGTACTTCTTAATCAACGTTTAATATGTTAAGGTCTATTTAATCATTAAATAATAATGTAATTATAAAAATAAGAAATGAAAAATCTGCGCGAACGACAATATTACGAGTAAAATTTAAATGTAACACTTCGATTAAGATGATTTAATATTTCATTTATTAAAGTTTATTTTTCATTACTTTTTGGTTTTTATTTTTGTTTTTATCCTTTAATTTTGAACCTACCAGTCAATTATTGATTTCGACTCCCTAAATTTTTCAATTTGAATAATTCGTGTTATTGAAAATAGTGAAAATGTGTAGTGATAGTCAGTGTCGTATGAAATGTACGTAGTTTTTTCAAAATCGGGTTTTAATCATACCACGTGCACAAAATAACATTGGTTTTAATACAATTTTTATTATTTCGATTATCATTTTTATTATTTTCCTACAAGACCGCAATAGATGAACAAGCTCCCAATGGTTATTAATAATAACATAGTTCTTGGATGTAATGGTATTCTATCAACATATCATCAATATAGACATCTCTCCAACTAAAAAAAAATCTAAAATAATAGCGTCAGATATAAACGTGACATGATTAAAACCATATTTTGCATGTAATATATTTTTCTGATGTTCGAAATTAAGAATAACTCTGTAAAATGTAGATAGCCATAGCCAGCAAAACTAGCCTAAATTAATATTACTACAATACTAACTATATAGTTAAAATAATAAAATAAAAATTATATTTTTGTATTCATCAATAATGTAACCTTTATAACACTTGTAGCTTAAAAAAAATATCGATGCGATCAATTGCAATAATGATGTATTTAAAAATCTCACAAGCTTTTTCTAACTCTTCTCATTATATTTAACATAAGAAAATTTAACTTTGGTATATTCAATCACTATATTAAATCATCCATTACTTAAATACCTTCTAAGTACTCATATTACTAGTGATAGTAAGTTAGCGAAATTCCTTATTGTACGATGCGATTTGACATAAAAAACGGAATAAGTAAAATTCAATCAACCAATCACACAATAATAAATACATAAATTAGGAGTACAATTATTAAAAAAACGCAACGAATGAAATCAAAATTTGATTTTTCCACAGTAAAGCTGATATAAATTAATTTAATTCAAAATGATTGCTTACTTCCTTAAAGATGTTTACTTATTTCGATATATATTTACTATTAAGCACTAGTTCATTTTTACTGGATCATAATAGCTCGTTAAATATTAGATATCGAATGATATCTATGTTCATACCTACACCGTTAAATATCATGGTTTTCAAACTAGGTAAATCAAAATAGCAAACGTTTTATAGTGTTTAAGTACAGAAATCCCTTGTGCGCAATCTCTTAGATGAATATTGTTTAAAGTAGGTACTTAGGGTATAAAACTACATCACATACCTTTCTTAAACGCCACTTTAATGATAAAATCATCGCCAACATAAGAGTGTCACTGATTCACACAAAAGTCACAAAATGATATGATTTTTTAGTCCTCAAAACATCACTTATCACAAAATATTGAACCCGATACGTAACCCGTCTTTAAACCTAAAATCCTGAATGCCAAAATTTTGGAATCCTGACGCGGTAGCCAGTATTTTGTATGGATTAGTTACTTGATCAGAGATTTCATAATTTTTTAAACCATACCGCACACTTTAATTAACTATGAACCCGTGCTGTAGTCACGAACAAACATATATTACTAACTAAACAATATTTCTAAGATTTAGTGTAGCCATAAGAATGTAATAGAAATGGCAATCTAATATTTAAGAAGCGTCGGTAGCCTAATGGCTAGGGCGTCGGACTTGCGATCATATGGTTCCCGGTTCGAACCCCACCCATTGCACTACCGACGTGAACCTACTCGTAACACAAGCATTTAGCTTAGCAGGAGGGGTTAACAAGAATACTAGTAATGTGTGACCCACATTGCTAGTAAGCTTTTTTTAAAAAAATATAAAAAAAAATATTAATTAATTATGGCCTCCATGGTGTTTTACGCATATTTACTATTGACGTGCAATCAACTCTATAATTTAGACTTTATTTTTCAACAAAAGAAGTTTTTCCTTAAGTGGGTAATTTTACCTATATTCCAGCACAAACATGCAACAACAGTCTTCAGTCAACAGTGGGACGATTCTATTCCATTCCAAGCTCACAGATTGATTAATTGAACAGACTCAACCAAGTCTCTTGTTCTAATTGTTATATTACTATCCCAATAGTTGGCATCAAGGCATGTTTTTTTTTGTGGGGCAAGCAGAAAAATTGGAAGTTAAAGAAGTATTTAATTTATTTATCTTGGATTATTTGTGAAATTAATAATGGCGATTAGTGAAGATACAATGATAAAAGAAAAATAAACACTTCCATATCGTTACCGTTTGTTTCATGCTCCATATCGTTTGTTTCGTGCTCGACAACCTCGTCGTACGGTCGTGAATACTATATTTTCAAAACAAGTAAATAAGGAATTAGGTAATTAGTTCCTGAATTACCCAAAAATGAAAATCAACAACTTTTATTAGATTTAAAAATATCCTATTGTATCCTTCTCTACACTCTCAGATTCCATCTATTAATAATCAAATTCTTCCAACCTAACCAAATCTTGATTAGGTATACTTTAAGTGTTTTTTAAATTCTGTCATGCCTTCTAAACAACTGCTGGCATTGGCAAGTGTATTTCGTAGTTTTAAAAGACATATTAAAACATATCTATCCTATGGATTACTTTGTATAAGATACCAAATAGATTTAAGAGTGTGATTGGTTCATAAAATTATGTCATGATATGTATGAAGAAATGTATAAAAGGAGTGTTATAGCACGCATGCTTGCATATATGATTTAGATAATGTTTATGAAATTAAAGTTCACGATTTGGATTTTGTGCCCAATTAATGGCAAAAGGCTTACCCTCTAATACATGAGGCCTAGAAATATACACTAGAATGTGGTTAATTCTTGGGAATGTCGTAGAAAAGTCGGGAAAATCTTGATCTGAAAATGACTGAGTTAAACAATAATATTTGATACATTATATGAAAAGGGCATCTATTCATTCTTCAGTCTGTATATTTTAATAAAAATAAAAATCCTATCTGAATTCCATCTTAATATAAAGACATTTACATTGTATTTTATTAGAAAAGTATATCTGAACAAAATGCATGCATGTACTGCAAAGAGGATGATAGCTTGTCGCGCGCGCGTTCCATGGAATGAACATACGAATGAGTCAATGTCAGTATGTTAGCGAGTGCATTTTCCTCGTGAATGTGATTTCAAGAGTGAGTGTACGTGTTTGACCGACTAACGACTGGAGACAAAGAGTGAATGAGGTGTGGATAAGAGTGTGAGAGTTAGTTTTAAATCAACCAAGAATAATCACAACAAACAATATCACAAAGGTCTTCCATTAGATAAGGGCTAGTTTGTAAAATACGTAATGTAATTATTGTTTAATAAGAAAAATATATATTTTTTGAAAAATAATCTCGTTAAGTGTTGTAAAAATATTTAATCATATTAGGGTAAAAACATAAAATAAGTTGTAGAGTAATTCTTGTTAAATACCAAAAAATCTAATTTTCTGTTTTTAAATATCACTTTCATTTATTTTCATTGTATAATTCTTCTATCTACGTTACATGTACATACATGTATTAACGTAAATACATAGTATAAAAGCGCGCTTTATGTACATAAATGTTGAAAAGTAACGCACAATAATATGTTTGATAACTTAGATGATATTAAACTTATTTTTAATAATTAATTAATGCATGCGTAAATTGTGATTGTGGATGTTCTTAATACGTAGTTACTTTATTGCAATATTTGCGTAACGTTTAAATTCTACATATATTATAAACTCTTGCTTAAAAAAATCTAAATTCACTGTCGCGGTTGTATATTTATCTGTATTTATATAAATCATATGTGTATAGTTGTTGATTATTGAATTAATCTTTATATTATGAAATTTTTCTCTTTCGATATTAAAATAATGTTAGTAAGGTATTTATTATTAGGTACCCCGCGTTTCTACTAACGACAAAACTTGTTGCAAATAGCGCTACCTATCCCACTCGCTCTTTGAAATTTAGATAGATGTTTGCAACATGTTTTGTCGTCAATTGAAACGTGGGTTTACATTTATAGTGTTTGTAAGTCACTGCAGAGGACCTAGTGTTTCATTTCATCGTCGATTTTACACAACAACTTTCTGGCTTTTCACCAATCAGAAAGCCGAACGCGGTCGATGCATTAAATCGAGATGATGACTGGAAACTTCGCTAGACCTCTGAGGTGAAAAGAAATAAATCAAGAGGAAAGAGGTTTTCGGTTGAGAAATTGCCGACAGCGAATCTTTAATATATTTGTATTGTTATATTAAGTTTATTTTAAATAAATATAAGCCTATTAGCTAACTAAAATTGTAAACTTAGTTTGTAATGAATATAAATAGGTACTTATATCTTTACCACAGTATTACAAAAAAAAATAACTTTCTCCAGGCTATTCAGATTAATACTTCTGCTTAGAATTTATACTATTCCAAATCTATAAACTATTATATATAAAAAACGTATGTAATATAAAATTCAATCTTTGCACATTAACCAGCTAACTAGTAGCGCTATCTAGCGGTGAGTAGTGCTTACTAACTAATAATATTTACGTAATTTGCAAACTTGTATCTCATATGATATGTACTAAGGCAGAGAGTGTAGTAATATAATTTGGAGGAAGGGTACGGGTTTAAATTAAACTACGTTTACTAGAACCTATCTTCATCGAGTTTCATGAAATTATGCCCATAGAAGTTACTAGTACCTACCTACTTAGTAGTATTTTCCCGCGCAATTAAATCTTTCACAAGTAACTGTGGTATATAAATTAATATTATTAGGTACAGTCAATAAAACAGTTAGGTTTACACTTATACGAAAGCAATCAACATGGCGCCATCTGCATATTCACATGCATTGCGTTATAAATAATTAGGTACCCACCAAAAGGATTGTACACAACTAAAAACAACTGTGTTTTGAAACATACTATCTTCTTTGTGAAAACAAACAAGTCGTTAGCTGTCTGTTTACCGTTTTTGTCCGCTGTACCTTTAAATAATCTGTTAGCACATAATTAACATTATAAACAATTTAAATAAACCTGTAAAAATATATCTGTTGTGAAGACAATAAGCAACTTTTTTATAATAACGCGTAAGTAATTAAGGTAGAATATTAAATATATGGAGGGTAGAAGAAAGGAGGACCGTCTTGTATGGGGGATTAGTCGAAAAAGTGTCCACTTATATACAGCAAATTATTGTTCGAACACTCACCGAACTAGCGCTAGTGTAGCAAGTGGAAATGATATGAATGTAGCAGTTATAAGCAGAGTGAAGTGCGCTGAGTTGGAAAATTTAACATTTCTCTTGACTTCTGTAGTTAAGAAATATGCAGTATTTAAAATCTCAACTATTTACGTAGTCAACTGTAATTTAGTAAATAATAACCTATGAAACTCCTGAAATAAAAATAAATATTTTTTTAAAATTCTTCCACTTGCTACTATAGCACCACCTTAATTTGCTCCCTTTCAATGGACACTTTTTAGTACACTGTGATGGTCCTCCTTTCTTCTACCCTCCATAATTAAATAGTAGGGCACAGCTTATCATTAGTATAAATTAATTAGTACACACGGCTACAGGTAAACCTATACAAATCCAGTTTAAGCTGATCTCGCATAGTCTAAGCTCTCCATACAATAAGAGGCTAGCGTAAACTGGTTTTGTATAGCTTGATGTGCATACGTTCCAATCTACATGATTATCCTGAATTAGGGAAATAATATTCAAAGAATGTGAACGAAAATTTATAGTACACACGGCTACACATCAAGCTATACAAAACCAGTTTACGCTGGCCTTTATTGTATGGGAAGCTTATACAATGTGTGATTAGTTTAAACTGGATTTTTATAGGTTGACCATGTGTATCTTGTATTGAACGAATGAGGAAAATAAACTACTGTTATCAAAGTTAAACAGGCATCATAATAACTACCGACTTATTAAAAGAAGTTTCGGAAATGATGTCACCTCTTATCACCGGCCATCTGCCACAGGAGTCGTGCCTGCCTACACATTCTGGACTCCTGGGTCTCCAAGAACATCAGAGCATTGCTGAGTGTTGTCTTGCTGAGGTTACTTAGAGCTTCTAAGGCTCGCCAATTAATCAGCAACTCCTCTAATGTTGAAGGCCAGGTTGGTAGCCATAGACAGTGATGAAGCTGTTCACATTATAGGAAAACGATTTTGGTGTTTTCAGGTTAAAGTGTAGTTGTTTCAAGCATTAAGAGTACTCTGTTACATTCTGTAGGCATAATATATATATTAATGTATTTAAATTATGATAGTCTCTCAATATGTACAATAACCATAGCGGAAACTAGAATGAATAAATTAAAACGGAACTATCGTTCGGTTTATAGTTCGGTCGGGCGTAAAAATGGAACAAGTTGAGCAATTAGTGATATAGCCAAAACCCATGAACTCTGTCAAAGAGTAAAGTAATGATAATTTATCGCAGTGTGAGTGGGTAGACATCACTAATAATTTAATTCATAGCATGAATGTTAAATTTGCTGCTACTTTTAGCGTATTTTTGTGTTCTACATTATAAACCCTTATCTACCAATATTTTAATGTTGTTTTTTGAATAAATATGTGAGTGTCTGTTGTATAAAAAAAAACAAAAATTATGTAAATTAATAGAATAAGCTACGTGTCCTAGCAATGTGCCATATTTATTGTAAATAATTAGTACCTAGTTACAAATACTGTTGTAGATGTGTTAATAACTTTGTTTAAAAAATCCTGTGATATTTTTGTTTGTATCTTTTCTTCTTGCAACAATGTTATGTCAAAGTTCTACTGTAGTGGAATAAAATGTTAAAGGATTTAGCCCGGCCAAACACTATCAGTATGCGCAGAGGCCTACGTCACGCCTACGTTCTTTAGCAAAGGATAGGACCCATTTTTATGTCTCTGCCATTCGGTCAAATTAGTTTTTCTGACTGATAATATATACATTCAAAAATGCGCGCGAAAACGTGGAATTAATGAAATATTAAACATGAAACAAAAATATATATTGAACGTGTCAGACGACAATAGTGAAGAACCGGGCATATTCATTTCATATAATCGATAACTAATCACAGCTGTTTATGTTTAGTTGCACACAGTGTCACATCAAGGGTCACAGTTTGATGTCCATATTCCGTCGCAATAGCGGTGATTTTTACCATCGTGTGTATAACAATAAAACTGGGAAATTTTGAATATAAGCTTATTCTGAATCTCGTCATTTATCGGGCCTAGTTCTGGAATAGATTTACTGTAAATTTTGAAAAAAAAATATGTGCACACGTAATAGCTATCTAAACAAAACTAGTTGAATCAGCTGGATGTTATCTATATCTAATGGTTTTCTAAGTTAAAAGCTAAAACTAAAGTGAAAAGCTGTTTAGATTAGTTGTAAAATAAATGTGTAGGAACTGTTATAAAGTTATTTCAATTTCTTTACCACCCTCCTTCCTTTTTAATGTATAATAGTGCTAGATTTTAGAGGATTTGGAAAGATTCACGTTAAGGCGGATCTTTTCGCCTTGGGCAAATAATTTTTTTTTATGATCAATTGCAACTATCAGAAATTGTGGTTTATTTGCCAACCCTTCATAAACTTAAAAGATACCTAAATAATACGCTACAGTTTATTAGAACTTGGTCATGAAATCTATGGAGCAGATTTCTTTTGTAAAATAGTAAAGAAGAAAGAACAAACCATCACGCCTGTATTCCCCGAAGGATTAGGCAGAGGTGTATTTATGTTCACCCATACTTCGCTGGTATGGTAGGTTATCTGAAGTTGCACGATTAGCAGTGGTAAATTTAATGGAAAGAGTCGTTGTCAAGACAATTGGGGTCACATAATAATGTTTCGCATTTGTGATTATTTTCTCTACTAATTTTGATTTTTATGTATAAAAACTCATAATTTTACCAATGCGATTTTACCAATGTGGCAGTTCGGATTGGCTAACTTCAGAAAGGCGCAATTATTTCAAACAAACTGTAGATACGCACGGCTACACTTCAAACTATATAAAAGCAGATTACGCTGGCCTTTTATTGTAGAGAAACCTATATAATGAGAGATCAGCTTAAACTGGATTTGTATAGGTTGACATGCACATCACCCTCTTACGCCTACATGCTCCTTATTTTAGAATAATGTACTAACTCAGATACAAATTATCAATGGGTCGACCTGCCTTTTTTCTTCTTTTTCTAATTCAAATTATTTAACTTTATATGTATAACTGTTGGTCCAAATCGATTTGAATCGGTCAGTGTCTTCGAGCAATACGGAAAGGGAGAAGCCATCCGTAGCGTTTCCCTCTGCCAAAGTACAGGCCCAAATGGGCATATGCATTTTATAAAACTAGGTTGCCGCTCGGATTTTTAACTAAACCAAGTCCAGCCGCGCGAGTGAACACAGCGGTACTCAAATGCCAAATTGTTCGGTTTTCTGCTGCAAAAAGAGGTCTGGAACATCAAATCTACTAAAAGATGGTATTACATTTCACATGTAAATAAATCTTTACCGTATGTTTCTATTTAACAACATTTAGACACCAAATTCGTGTATTCTATTTTAAATTATTATCAGATTTGTGTACCAACATCGAGTACGATCGCCCGTACAAAATACGGATCGGTCGAGCGATAAATCCGAATTCTAGCCGATGAACAATTTAGGGAGGTTACCTTTAACATTCAACCAAACGCGTAAGAGCCATGTACTTTACGACCTTTCTTATTCGCGAGAGCCTTAACTTAAAAAGCGTCTTAGCGCTGCATATTTTTTCGTCTGGTTAGATTGCTATTTGCTGTTTCAGCGCTGTGCAAGGCTTGTTGGTATTGTTTAATTTTGTATGTGTAAGTGTCTTCATTACATTCGTAACTGCGTTTGTGTGCACATTTTCCCCGCAAAATATGGCAGAACTATTTGGTCGGTAATATATCGCTAAGGCTACTCCCTACCGTGTTGCTCGAAGGTCAGTCTATCATATTATTAATTCTGTCTTAAAATAAAGAGATCATATAACAGCCCATTGTCGTCCACTGCTAAACGTAGGCCTCCTCTAAAGAGCGCCAACCATCCCGGTCTTGGGCAGCTCGCTCGGATCCATTCGCTGCCAGCCACCTTCTTCATACCGTTGGTCCATCGTGTCCCAGGGCGTCCCAAACGTTTGCCAAAACGCAGTCTCCACTTTCCGTGTTGCTCGAAGTCTCCACTCTAAAACTAAATAAAGATATATATAGCGTGAATCGAATCAAACCGATTGCCAAGTCGAGTTACTTATTAAATATCATTGCGTTCAAACTAGTACATACAGCTGCAGGTCAACCTATACAAATCCAGTTTAAGCTGATCTCGCATTGATATGGCTTCCCATACAATTAGAGGCCAGCTTAAACTGGTTATGTATAGCTTGATGTGTAGCCGTGCGTACGTTCCATCTTTGCCAACCTTACTTTTATGTAAATATACGCTGTAGAATATGTATGTACCTTAATGATTTCACATATATTTTTGGATTCGACTAAATTAACCGTATATTTCCGAAAAACATACTAACTGCTAACACAACACTTTAACTTGTCTATTGTTTGTTTTGTTTGACAAAAGACGAAAGACTGCCTGAGTTTGACGGCTAATTTACTTCTTTAATTATTTTACGAAAACTATTGCACTAATGGGATAGGTAACCATAATATGAAAAATGGAAAACCTATACTGCCGCTTCTGTGCCGAGCCTAAGAGCTCCGATAAACTACTGAACTTGCAGGAAGATAGCGAAAAATACGATGAAATACATGTAAAACTTACATTTGTTAACGCTGTTTATGTCAACGTATCAAGCACTGATATGTTGCCGAAAACTGTTTGTTTAGTATGTTATAACAATCTAAACAAAGCCTACGAGTTCCTCGAGAACGTAAAGCGAGCACAAGACGTTCTAGCCAACATATTTTCAGCCACAGAAGACAATAAATGCGATCTCTCTGACGAAGACAGAATGACATCTTTCGACGACTTTCTTTGCAACGACGACCCTGCTGCCGTGAAATTAGAGAAAAATAAGGATAATGAATATTTAGCAGAACGGCAGTTGGAAATCACATTGGATTTAAAACGCGAACTCAAAGAAGAACCAGATTTGGAAGACCAAGCCCACTTTGATGATTCCCTGAATGTTCAAGATATTCTTGATGCAGCGATATGTAACGCGTCTTATTCCAACGTCACAATTTATGCTAAGGAACTATCTGATTTGAGTAAAAAGGTTGTTAACTCATGGAAAGATTATCCATGGCTTTGTGGATATTGTAATATTGAGTTTTTAAACATAGATATGCTGAGGTCCCACTGTAAGGTAGTACACGGTAAGTGCTCTGCCTTCATGTGCATTGACTGCAAATCTGGCAGACACGAGGACTTCAACAGCTTTATTAAACATATTAGAAGACATAGAAAAGTTTTGAGGTAAGGGATACTAGTATTGAGTTGACCCATCAAGCCCCTATTATTAGAATCAATGAAAAATCTATTCATATTATTGAAGTAATAAATCAAAGAGGAGGAAAGATTATATGCCATGATAATGTTTATTTCTTTTTGCATACATACATACAAGGTATTTTACTGCATGTTGTATATCATGAAATATTATTTAATTAACTTCAACAGAATGCGAGTGCAATGACTTGTCTTTCTCTGGCAAACCAACAACAACAACACTTAAACTACAACAACTTCTTAATTTGTCTAGAACCTCCAATAATAATTATAATCAGTCTTGATTCTACCCTTGTCTGAATTATCCTTCATTATCCTATGAAAGTAGTAAAGCAACAAAAAACATACAAACACAGTTGTTGAGACAAAGATTAATTTAATGCCGTATACATTTTTACTAAAACTCAGTAAAATTATAAAAAAAATGTGAAATGTCTAAATCAATCAGGTTATTATTACAATACAATACATAAGGGATAAACTTACTAAAGCCAGCTTTAAAAAAAAATATGTTGATGTTGATAGGTGGCCTTAAGTGCCTTCCACCACTACCACATGAATATACCATACCATTATAATAATAAAGATTTCGTTATTTATTATTTCAGGAACCGCTGCTACTACTGCGATTTGGAGTTGAACAAAAGTGAAAACTCCTCCCATATGAAAATACACTTCATTAAATCACAATTACCCTGCCCCCTATGTGGCGAAATATTAAAGAATGAGGACTCTCTCAATGTACACCTGCAAGACTACAACATTATCAAACAAAAACGGAGACCGAGGAGAAAACCTGGCACCCCCATCACCATAGAGGATTTAACATGTGAATTATGCAAAAAGGTTTATAAGAACCCCAACAGCCTCAGGGACCACATGAAACTACACACACTTGACCGTAAAAGAAATTACACATGCGATCGCTGTGGGAAAATGTTTTATAATAAAGGTACGCTTACATCCCACATTTTATCTCATGATAAAAACCGTCCACATGTTTGTAGGATATGTAATAAGTCGTTTCTATACCCTAATATGTTGAGGCGACACGTTGAAATGCATTCCGGAGTAAAACCTTTTTCGTGTGAGCAGTGTGGTAGGTGTTTTAGATTGCAGTATCAATTAAATGCTCACAAAATCATTCACACAGACTCCATGCCTTATGTTTGCTCATATTGCAATAAAGCATTTAGATTTAAGCAGATTTTAAAAAATCATGAGCGGCAACATACTGGAGCAAAGCCTTATTCTTGCCAACATTGCGGTATGGAGTTTACAAACTGGTCTAATTACAATAAGCATATGAAACGGAGGCATAATACAGACACTTCTAAGAAGAAGATCACTCCTGAGGGTGTGTTCCCCATCAACCCAGAGACTGGTCAGATCATGCAGATTCAGGACCCAGTTGGTACTGAAGAATGGAAGACGAAAATCATGATTCCTGGTAAGAGAGGGAAGAAAAAGGTCATCAAACAAGAGAGTATATAGCTGAAATAGTAAGACAATTTTTACGTAAAAAAAAATCTTATGTTAAGGTCTGAAAAGACCTTAAAATTCTTTGGTTCATATTTTAAAAGAGATAATCCGTATGGGCAATGCATCAGTTCATATTAAGTGCTATATATGTATTTTTGAAAGGGTGAAGAAAGAAAGAAAAGAATTTCCATAAATCCGAACGAAATCGTACACCCTAATATTGAAAAGTATATTCTCAATCTAAAGTATGATTTTACTAAATTGTAAATGATTGTTGATTGAGTATAGTATTATTAAAAATAGAGTAAGTTATTATTTATATTATATAAAGATAGTACGTACAATAACAATAGTGTATAAATCTTACACAACTTTGAAATATGGAAATGCAATAATTATTATATTTTTATTATTAAAAAATGTAAAGCACGCATAAGTTAGTGTTACGTAAATTACAATTTTTGGCTAAATTTTGATTTTTATTATTTTACCTAACTGACCCGGCAGACGTATGAATATTCAATTCGAACTGGAATAAATAATAAAACGCGCGAAATAAAATACAATAGTCATAGTATTTTTGTAGAAGGTTTTACCTTCTACAAAGTATTAGAAAACTAAAAAAAAGATAAATGAAATCGGTGAAGTCGTTCTCAAGTGACGACATGAAGAAACCGAGGGAAATAGAGATTCATTTTTATATAAATTATAAAGATAGATTAATTAAGCAAAGTTGACTCGCAGTGTACAAGACAATAGTTTTTCCATTGCACTATTGTACATACATACATACACTCACGACTTTTTCCCATAGCGGTAGGCAGAAACTACAGATTGCTACACTAGCGCTAGTTCGGTGAGTTTTCGAACCATAATTTGCTGTATACAAGTGGACACTTTTTCGACTAATCCCCCATAAAAGATGGTCCTCCTTCTTTCTACACTCCATAGTTAATCTGTTTAATCTGTCAGTCCTGTCACTGTCCGGATCCGGACAGTAACAACTAGTTTTAGTTTGTTCGAAATAAGTAAGCCGATCGGAAGATGTCTGCAAGTCGTTTAGAAGTGGTAAATTTTAATAGAAAGAGTCGGCGTAAAGATAATTAGAGTCGTATATGTTTCACATTTCTAATTATTTTGTTTACTAATTTCGATATTTATGTATTAAAACACTTAATTTAACGATTTTATCACCGCGGTAGTTCGGAACAGCTAGCTTCCGATCAGCTTACTTATTTCGAACAAACTGTACAGTCGCCAGCACATCAAGTTACACAAAACTGTCAAATTTCTCCAAATGATTTTAAACCTTAACAGTCTTATTACAAAAAACTAAAAAATCCTTGGTTTAAACCTGAACTATCAAGTCCAGGCTTATCTGAAGAACTATGGTCTAAATTTGTCCGTATTACAAAACATAAATAAACCGTGATCTTCTTAGTACCGTGTTTTGAACCATGATCTACATATTTACCACAGATTCATACAAATATCATTCGTTCACCATGATATCATTCAATTTTAACGTTCCGTATGTCCAGAAAACAAAACGTTTTGGTAATAATCTAACGATTAAATAAAGTTTACAAGCGTTAAAAATATTATGACCTCTTTTGCATGGATAAAACTATTAGTTATTTCGTCGATTGCAGTTGTGTTTAAGTTTAAGCACATTACTTATGTCGTATTAATTGCTTATGATAAATCCAAGTAGGTACGTGTAACGAAACGTAACATTCTCGCGCGTTTGAAACCATAACAATAAACAAAACTATCAAGTTGAACAAAGTTCATTTAGCCTTGGAATTTTAAGCTATATTTTTAGCCTATATGCTACATAAAATAATGATAAATGATTATGAGGGGTGTTAAAGATTGATGTGCGTGTGTATTTGTGAGATTGTGTGCTTTTGTGACTATGGTG
The DNA here is from genome assembly GCA_958496365.1 of Subacronicta megacephala. Classification (NCBI taxonomy): domain Eukaryota; kingdom Metazoa; phylum Arthropoda; class Insecta; order Lepidoptera; family Noctuidae; genus Subacronicta; species Subacronicta megacephala. The sequence continues at coordinate 7,802,434 of OY292540.1, read as the reverse complement.
GTTGCTTGTGGTTATGGGTATGATGTGGTTACTTGTCTCATTATCATTCTGTAGGAATTTCCTAACAATTCTACACGTGTTTAGGATTGATGCTTTTGATATACGGTACTAGGTGTAGAGTTTTTAACGATTGGTGTAATTGCTTGGGAATTAGGTACTCAATTTTTATTAAATTATTTACATATTTTCATGGACCAACAAAAGAGAAAAATATCTCCTTGAAGTCTTTTATTTATTGATTATAAGCCTTTTTATTTTTTATAGGATATACTAATGCACAATCATGCCATATATTCGAGGACAAAAGTAAAGAGAAACATTGACAGATACAATTTAGACCATCGTTGGCATCGTTAAACTAGGGGTCACCGAGGTTTAGCGTTAGACCATGACATAGTCTATGGTTTATCGCAAAACCACGATTTGTAATATCATTTTTGTTTAAACCGTAGTTTATAGAGGCTTAAACCTGGGTTTTTAGTTAAACCGCTTTTTGTAATAAGACAGTAAACGTTTTTCGATTAAGTTCGAAATCAACTGACAAAATTTGACATTTCGTGGTAACTTGATGTGCTGGCGACCGTACATATACTTATTAGGGATGGCAATTCTTCTCGAAAATAAGCAACTTTTAAATCGACTCGAATTGAAACTATTGCTTAAAAATTGCTATCGTAGTAGATTTAGGTGTAAATTGTCATCTTCGCCGAATCCACTATTTTATACCAAAACCTTCGACGGTAACGATATTTAAACAAACATTTTGATATTCAATAATAGTGAATAAGTTATTATTGTCGTCGCAATTTTTACTATCAGGTACCTATAATGGTGATAAAACTAAAAAAAAATGCGAAAATCCAAGAAAAAATTGAATTGTGCGCCCAACCTCACGTGTCATGTCACGACAAGTTAAAGCTAAAGCCTTATCTTGTCGTGATGAACTCTTTAAACAACTGTAAATAATTTTAAAGTTTTTAAAAAACTGAAAAAATCTAGTGCTCTAGGGTGAAATATTGATTTACTGAATCGATTCAGTGATACATTAAATATCGCTTTAAAAAATCGATTACTTTGTTCCGAAAAATAGATTAATAAAATTAATCTCAGATCGCTACCCCTACTACTAGATTTAGTAAATGTGACTTTACGGTAAAACATCGATTATTTAAAATGGACTGGTTCGCTAACCAGTCCATTTTAAATAATCGATGTACACCGCTGTGTTGCCTTGTTATTTTTAATAGGTGCCAGTAGAAAAAAAACTAAAAAAGGGACACTTAAAATAATAATTGTTTTTTTTTTAACAATAATCGTTCTTAACAAATCAATTATTATGAAATAATAATCGATTTTTTTATAATCGATTATATTTTAACATCCCTAAGATTTAGTAATAATCTGTCTGTGAAAGTAACTTGCGTAAACTTGCGTTGGCTTGGCCATGGCCTCCTAAATTCTCTTAATTCTAATTCAATCAATCAATTGAATTTTTATTTTTATTTGATTATATTTCTGTGTAAAGTTAAAAAATCTATTAAATACTGCACAATATCAAGAAATTCCATCATGCTCGATCATGAATAACAAAAGAGATTACTGCCGCCTCTGCGCCGGATACCAGCCGAAAATTAAACTCGTTGAATTACAAAATAATGAAAAAAAGTGTCATGATATCGTCAACAAGCTCTCTCGTTTCAATATACAGGTGAACTTAAGCGATAATGTGTTATCCAAAGTCGTCTGTATTACATGTGTCACCTCATTAGAACGCGCATATAATTTTGTCGCGGCTGTAGAGCAAGGACAATTGGCTATAAACAACTTAATTTCTGTGCGTCAAATTAAAAAAGAAAGCCAACAAGAAAATTCAGACGACGAGAACTGCATATACGAAGAAGACGACCCTGTGACCAAAACCTATATTGATATAAAAGATGAATTCAAAAATGTGAATTCTTGTAACTCCATCTCCTCGGAAAGCGAGAATTCTAAACATAATCATGAAGATGTTTCCGACAGTGATAGCTATGTTTATTCAGAAAATATTCATAAAAAAGGTAAGTCAACTAATGATAATCCTTGTAAATCTGTCTCCTTGAAAACTGAGCATGTAGAAGGGAGCAGCAAGAAAGTGGTTTTTAACAAAGACAACTGGGATCATACAAATTATACAAAAGATAATGTTAATGTAAAAGTTGAATCAAAAACATCCAATTTGAAAAGCGGGTCTGCTAAAACAAGTAATGAATCCCTTTCAGATGATGATAACTTTATTTATGTAGTTGTTACTAATGAAAAGGATGGTGCTACAAAAGTTGAATCAAAAAAAGTTAATTCTGCTTTTAAATCTAGACCCTCCAATAGTAAGGACTCTGAAAAAAGTATTGAACGTAAAACATATTGCTCTCACTGGGATAGTTTGCCTGCATCCCAGATGGGATTGTCGTTTGATGATTATAACTGGTTATGTTCGTATTGCGAAACAGAATTCCCAAGTTTCAATGAATTGAGAAGTCATTCGATGCAATACCACAATGCATGCAATCCATACCGTTGTACTGATTGTAAAATAAGGAAGCTACGTCTCAATAGCTTTTTAGTTCATCTTAGAAGACATAGACAGTACCTAAAATTCTCATGCTATCAATGCCCAGCGAAGTTTAATACTACGATAGATGCAACTCAACATCGACGACAGTTTCATATGAAGACAGATTTTATTTGCTTTGGATGTAATGAAAATTTCACAAGTCAGGCAGAGTGGCTTAAGCATACCAGAACGTTTTATAAAAACACACGTGCAACATCAATACTAGCTTTGCAAGATGATAGTTTGACATGTTACATGTGTAACGCAGCCTATAAAAATAGGAAACAGTTGAACTGTCATTTGTTGACCCATTCTAACAATATATGTGAGATTTGTGGTAAATGTTATTATCAAAAGAGCTCGTTAGCAAGTCATCTGATCAGCCACTCTGATGTTCGACCGTTCCAATGTGAAATATGCACGTCTAGTTTCAAAACACCAAGACGGTTAAAACTACATATGACGACTCATGATGGGAACAAACCATTTAAATGTGATACATGTGACAAACGTTTTAGACTTAAAAAACACCTTAATAATCATATGATGACACACACAGACAATTTACCTCATGTGTGTAAATATTGCGATAAACGTTTTCGCACCAAAGGACTCTTGAATCAGCACATCCGACAGCACACAGGCGTAAAACCTTATAATTGTGATATTTGTAATAGGAACTTCACAAACTGGGCGAATTATAACAAACATATGAAAAGAAAACATGATATGAACATGGCAAAGACAAAACGTACTCCTGCCGGATCATTCCCTATAGACCCAAACACTGGAGAAGTCATATGTCCTTCAGAGGAGAAAATTACGCAATGGAGACAAAAAAATATGGAACTTAAAAATGCAGGAAGCAAGAGGACAACCAAAAATAAGAAAAGCACCAGTAATACTTAATTTTGGTAAATAGTCCCAGGGATGCCTTATTTTGTGGTAAACCAATTTAAATCTAAATCAAGTATGTACAGCAATCAATCAACAACTTACCTAACAACTAGTGAGAATGGTAGAAAAAGAAAAAAACAGTTATAGGGTTTTTCTATGAAATTTTCAGTAGCAGTTCAGTCTAGATTTGCTCCCGGTAAACGGCAATAGGCTCGCCCCATATTACAAGAGCCCTAAACCTGTGGGGAGTACAGGGAGTGTGATGATATGATAACATTGTTATTTTTACTTTTTAACAATTTCAAAAGGGAAGGAGGTGACTGCCTCATTAGTCTAGTGGTCCTTAGCGCAAATGCTACACTAGAGGTCCTGGGTTCAATCCCTAGGTTGAGCAAAATGACATTCGGTTATTTTATGAAATTCTCAGTAGAAGCTTGTACTCTGGATTTGTGCCCGGTTAATGCAATAGGCTCACCCCCTATTGCATGGGACCTAAACATACCGACGAAGTGTGTGTGTGTACATTAGTACACCTCAGCCTAACTCTTCGGGGAATGAAGGCGTGATGGTATGTTGAAAAGGAGGTTCTCAATTCAATTACGTAAATTTATTTTTTGGATACTTTGAAAAATTTAAGATGAAAATATGATGAATTATTTTTAAGATAGGTATAATATAATATAATTATAATACATAAATATATGAGAGTGACTCCTATCATCAATGGTAGTGATAATGGCGGCTAATAGCCTTGATATATGTGTATATAAAAAAATGTTATGTATGATCTGCTTCTTAGGTATGCACGGCTACACATTAAGCTAAACAAATCCAGTATCTACTGACCTCGCACTGTAAACGCATCCCGAACAAAGCGTGACCAGCATAATATACTTGATAGGTTTGATAAGTAGCCGTATGTACAGTCACCATCAACAAATATATCTGAGCGAACAGACTGTTCATAATTATCAGAGCAACTAGGGAAATTAAACTTTACCTCAATGGGATATTATACATGTCAGAATGACAGGTGTCACGTGTAGTGCTCATTCTAAAACATCCTTTGTGTCGGTGAGATATGGTTTAATTTCTCTAGTTGCTCAGATAAACATGAACAGTCTGTTTGCTCCGACATATTTGATGGTGACTGTACCAATTAATCATGTAATTCTTAACCCATATTAGATCTAAATACCTTTCAGTAGAAATAACTAAGCGTGTCTGAAGTTTTCCGCAAGTGGTTTTGTAATGGCAATATTGAAAATCGGTGTAACGACAATAATTGGGGTCTTAAACGTTATATATTCGTAAAGTTGCCCTTGCTAATTTCAATATTTGTACAAAAAAAAAACACTTGTTACCTGTATGGCCTTGGAAATGGATAACTTTAGACACACGCAGTTATTTTATGTAAGAAGGAACGCACGGCTACACATCAAGCTATACAAAACCAGTTTACGCTGGCCTCTTATTGCATAAGAAGCCTATACAATGCGAGATCAGCTTAAAGTGGATTTGTATAGGTTGATCTGTAGCCGTGTATACTAACGTACGGTTAAAACCTTACCTGGACAACACTAGATTCTTAGATCAGTCTCACATAAAAGTATCAATTTATATAGTAGTAGTTGTAGTATAATTTAAGTATATTATGATTAATGTTTGTTTAAAAGTTGTTTTAGGATGCCGATTGTTAAACTGTAACGTACACACGGCTACAGGTCAACCTATACAAATCCAGTTTAGACTGATCTCCCATTGTAAAGGCTTTCCGTAAAATTGAAGGCCAGCCTATACTGGAATTGTATAGCTTGATGTGTAGCCGTGCGTACATTTACCAAAATCAAATCCAGCACAGATGTTTTTTTTTTTTTGGTTTTTCTGCATTTACATTGGCAAAAACACATAATTAGTTATATTTTTTGTGCATTTCTTTTTGGTGTTTAATAAACATGCGTAAAGAATATTCTATCTAGTTTTTTATTATCCGCTTTCCTTTAAGTAGGTACCGAAATTAGCACCAGGTGCCAGGTTAGACCTGGTTTGCGCAGTACTTTCCCGACCCGCAGCAGGCGCACCAGGAGACGTCGGTGAAGGGCCGGCAACGCCCTCTTCCAGCCTCCATAAACGGGTCCGGGGGCGGTGGACGCGAGGAAGTCCGCCATCCCCCCCGTTCCATGAAACAGGACCCAAGGCGCAGGCGGCGCGTTATGTTCCATGGGCGCTGCTCTGTGACGTAGAGGGTGTGAAAATGTTCTCTAATCTGTCCCCTTTCCAACGGCATACCATAAGCCAAAAAAAATGTTAAAAGAACTTAAAGATCCCAATCGCTTTTAGTTATTTTTTTACAGCAACCTTAAGTTGAGTTTTATTTGAATTTTTCTTTTTCAAAAAACTTTGTGAGGTTTTTAAAAAGGAACTACCTATACTCCATTTGGTTAGGTACTTAACTAAAGGTAAACAAATCATAAAAAAGGTTCTTTTATAGGGTCGTTTTTCATTTCGAAATAAAACATCACCAAAATAAATTATTCAATAACTCAAAATCACATTCTCCTTTTATACTAGCATATCTTACTACTTTGTTTAATATTAACTAGTTACTATTATTCTTAAACTTGCAAACAATTAATTAAATCAAAATTTATAATTATGTCAAAAACTATTGCAATGTGCCTACTAAAACGAATCTAAAAATACAGATATTCAAAACATTTTTCTGCGTAGTAGACTTTAGATAACTCGAAAAAGTTGAGAAGTAGTACTGCGAGGAAGCGGCGCGAAATAATTAACCGATGCTATACTTAGTCGGGTAACCAGACGCCATACGTAACAGTTTGTATTTACTTTACTTTCGTTCGTTTTTGTGTTTCTTTTGCCGCAAATGGTGTTAGATAGTTATTGTTCTGTTTGTTCGTTGGTTTTATTGATTGTTGGTTGTGTTGTTATTAATTTCACTCCCAATTCATATGATACCATTGTAATAAAAGGTTGAACAGCTCTGAACGCCGCCATTTTTGTTGTTTACCTTTAGTTAAGTACCTAACCAAATTAGCAATTTTGAATTTCACAGAACCATACAAGAGTAGACACCAAAATTAAAATGAAATTTTAACAATATATAATTAGATTTAAAAAAAATTAAGGTTTAATGCTGAGTTCTGAAAACTTTCCAAATAAAGTTTCAAAAGTTGTTATAAAAAAACCGTTGTGACTAGGAATGAGTTATTGGGCCTGAAGAGATAGCCAATGACCTCTTCTATCAGCCATTTCCATTTGGCAAACGATGCACCAAACATCCTGTATATTGAGTATAGTAACCTGAGATAGTAACAGTAAATATCTCAGCAGTGTTGCCAGTGACAGATAGTCAAATATAACATGGGTCGGCGGCTCAAAAAGTAACATTTTCACGAAAAAAGTAACATTAGAATAGAATAGATAATTTTATGTGGAAATGACTGCAATACTATATTATGGTACTTTTTTACATACTGTATTACGCGGTAGCAAGGCAGCAGAAGTGTACATGCACATCCACGCTACGCCGAGCTGGTATGTTTAGGTCCCATGTAATAGGGGGCGAGCCTATTACCATAAACAGGGCACAAATTCACACTCCGAGCTGCTACATAGAAAAATCTCAGTAATTGAACTGCCCAAGCTTTATGGCTAAACGCTAAGTCTAAATCGATATAGTAGGAGATTTAAGTGAACATTGCAATTTTTGGCCGAATCCTCTCATTTTACACCAAAATCTTCTATGATAACGATTATTAAGCAAAAGTTTTACTAACAAATTGTGAATAAGTTATTGTATTGTTGCAAACTTGCAATTCCTACTGCTAATGTACGGTGGCAAGCACATCAAGCTTCCACAAATGTCCATTTTTTCAGTTGATTTTAAGTTAATCACCAACACTTTAGTTTAATCTGCGCTTTGCCGATGACATTGTCCTTTTCTCTTCCTCAGCTACCGAATTAGAAAAAATGCTTCAAGATCTTAGCAGCGCCAGCCTTGAGGTTGGACTAAAGATGAATATGTCGAAGACTAAGCTCATGACCAACTGCGTACCGACTATCATACATATAGATGGGGAGAAAATGCAATATGTCCAAGAATACATCTACCTGGGCCAAGTAGTCTCTTTCCAGGCAAGACAGGATAAAGAAATTGCAAGACGCACTGAAAACGCCTGGAGGAGCTACTGGTCCATGAAAGAGCTATTTAAAGGTATTTTACCCATGGGACTCAAACGTAAGCTGATGGACATGTGTATTCTTCCCATTCTGACATATGGTGCACAGACCTGGTCTTTGACTAAGATTCAGAAGTCCAAACTCAAGGTTTGCCAACGGGCTATGGAGCGCAGTATACTTGGTGTAAAATTAATAGATCGAGTTCGGAACTCTGTACTGCGCTCCAAAACCCAAATTACCGACGTAGCTCAAAAGGCCGCGAAGCTTAAATGGGACTGGGCAGGCCATATCTGCCGCATGCCGGATGAACTGTGGGCTTTTATTGCACAGAACTGGAGCCCTGAGACGGTTAACCGAAAACGCGGCAGACCACGGAGATGGCGGGATGACCTGGATGCCTTTCTTGAGAATTGGAAGTAAGTGGCAAGGCACCGGGAAAAGTGGAAGAAATGGGGGGAGGCCTTTGCTCAGGAGTGGGACAATAAATATATATATATAGTAAGAGGCCTGTGTAAACTGGTTTTGTATAGCTTGACGCGTAGCCGTGCGTACCTAGAATGTGATACAGCCGAATAATAGCGAAAAACCAAGAAAAAATTAAATTTCGCGCCCAGTGCCGAACGGTAGTAGTTAGTAAGCGGTATGGGTGTATTAAAAATACACGCAAGTGAGTGAATAAGCGATAAGACTAACACAAAATCAAGTGCGCTATTAGCACAAATCTAGGACGAACGAAACTTTCTTACATGCGTTCCGTTATACAACATTTTTTTGTTTTTGATAAATATTTTGATATTTTTTATTAAGTCCTAGAAGTAAAGTAAAAGTAACATTTACAGTCGTGTAACATGGAGGTAACATGAGAGGGTCTTATGTAACGTAAAATGTTACAAAAGTAACATTCTGGCAACTCTGTATCTCAGACTAATAATAATAGTCTGAGTACTTCTACACTCCATAGTCTGAGGCTCAGACTAATAATCCTATAGACGGAGCCTTTATGAAAGCTGCGTACCCATTTTTTGTTAGTGTGCGATTCTAGAGTAGTGTTAGTGTGCGTGACTAGGGAAGGGTCGACGCTTTAAAGCATATCGATAGAATCTGTAGTACATCGACTGTTTGTGCAAAATGTGCGCTTGTTAAATTAAAAATATGCACACATAAATAATAATTAAAATATATAATTATTATGGTATGAGGTTAAATTAGAGAGTAGCACGTAGTACCGAGTAGACCGTGATGGATGGCACAAACTTAGTGAGGCCTATTATACCCAGCAGTGGTTAAAGTCAGGCTGTGGATGATAATAATGATGATAAGGTTAAATTAAAGTAACAATTTATTTATTATTCTTTTAATTTCCCTTAGACGTCTCACAGCCACCAGCCGAGATTTTGACAAAGATGTCATAATTTTCACTGCTCGCCTGGGTGTTGTAGGAATGTCGTCTGGTACGACACCAGTCTCGTTCATTCTCCTCCGACTTCTAGGTGTGATTTGCGTTTCATTAAATGACCCTGCTTTTCTCTTCTTTGCTACCTAAGAAAAGATACATAATGTATGAATATTAGTTTACTTAACTATAACTACTAAATAAAAATAAAAAACACCTTCGAAAATTATATCTCGAACGATTTTCATCAAACATATCTAAGAACACTCCCGAATAAATAAAATAAAAACCTTCTAAATAAAAAAAATCTGTTCGGGAGCTACGATGCGATAGACAGACACACACACACACGTCAAACTAACACCCCGTCGTTTTTGCGTCGGGGGTTAAAAACAAAGTACGTTGAACATATATTTTTTACTAGCTTTCCGCTCGCGGCTTTATTCATCGTACTGAGACTTGAAAGTTAAACGAAAACGAGGTAGTATTTTATAACACTACCTGGTAATATTCCGGATATCCTTCGAATATAGTTGGAATTGTATCAGACTTTAGTTTTTTTACAGATAAACCCGGTATAAAACAGGAACTTTCAAAGTGTTTGGAGCAAAGCCTTGAATATTTCGTTGGCTCCAGTTCTGTCGATAGATTGTATCGATATATGTAGTCGATAATGTTGTACACGTCACTGCAGTTCACGTCTAAAACAACGCCTAATGTTATACATTAATTTAGACTATGAGACTTGGCTTTCATCAATATGTTAAAGACAATCTTAGTCATAATATGTAAATCTTTTATATTCATCGATTTTCTAACCATAAACCTCTGTAATTAACGATAAAATTGTTGTCAAAGACTTACGTGTGAAATGATAATTCTGGGTCTTTTACGCCTCCTTTCGTGGTTCTTGATGAACAATATACAGCCACACACGACATACTTCCGTTTTATCAACTTAGTCCTTTCTAAACCACTGTTATTATTTAATATTTCGCATTTAAACTGCACCGAGCCGCAATGTTTTGACCGACATGTCGGTCATATGTTGACACGAATTACACAGACAGTGCGACGTTGCCAGACTTACGTGTGCTGTACCTTTTACTCGTCCCTAAACTCCGTGAAATAGACAGAGAAAAGAATAATTCATTTGACACACCGATACAAGAGCGGCAACAACTTATTACTCCGTCTATAGGATTATTAGTCTGAGGTCTGAGGTATGGAGGGTAGAAGAAAGGAGGACCATCTCAGTGTATTAAAAAGTGTCCATTGAAAGGGAGCAAATTAAGGTGGCGCTATAGTAGCAAGTAGAAGAATTTAAAAAAAAAAATTATTTTTAATTCAGGAGTTTCATAGGTTATTATTTACTAAATTACAGTTGACTACGTAAATAGTTGAGATTTTAAATAAGCTGCATATTTCTTAACTACAGAAGTCAAGAGAAATGTTATTTTTTTCAACTCAGCACACTTCACTCTGCTTATAACTGCTACATTCATATCATTTCCACTTTCTACCCTAGCGCCAGTTCGGTGAGTGTTTAAACAATAATTTGCTTTAAACAAGTGGACACTTTTTCGACTAATCCCCCATAAAAGACGGTCCTCCTTTCTTATACCCTCCATAGTCTGAGGTAAATATAATGTGACTGTGACACTGACAGGTGACACAATCACAATCTAATCCATTCATTTCATTCACTCAACAGTTCACTTGGGTCTTGATTGCACGCTTGCCAAAGACTACATACAATATAATATCGACATATCGACGCTTGCTTTGTTTTGGTTTGGGAATTGGGTGGTTTTCAACACAAACAAAATCAGAACAGGCAGTCATTGCGATATTAAATTACTTACATGATTTTATTGTGGTCTCTGTTTAAGTGATCTATTTGAACAAAAACAATAATCGTCAATCAAATTAAATTGCTGGATATTTTGTATCACCGAGGTAAGTACTTAGTTACCTAGGTAAGTCCTATTAATTCTATTGTACAAAGTAAATATTACTTCGTCTGTTAATAATAATAGCCCTATACCTGATTATGTTTTCATTTTCAAATTTATTTGAAAATGGGCAAATGACTATACAGAGTAAAAGTCAACAGTTAAGTCACAGAGTAAGTAGGTATAAATTTTTTTGTAATATTGTTAGCGATGGGTCGATTCGAATCATTTGATTGAGTTCGTACACCGACTGATTCGAATCAACAGTTATTTCAAGTCGATAAGTCGAATGATTCCATTAAAAAAAGCCGGCTAAGTGCGAGTCGGAGTCGCGCACGGAGGGTTCCGTATTATTACTTTTTTACGAACGATCTCTTTTAAACCAATTTTCGGTGGAAGTTTACATGGTAATGTACATCATATATTTTTTTAAGTTTTATCATTCTCTTATTTTAGAAGTTACGGGGGGGGGGGGGACACATGATATTATTGCCATGCACAGAAAAAAAGTGTCATCGTTTAAAGTTCTTAGGTACAGTTTGGTCGAAATAACTGCTTGTAAACGACTGAAGTCGTCCGCAAGTGGTTTAGCAGTGGTTATATTTTAATAGAAAAAGTGTCGTATATATTTCGCATTTTATGTTTATTATCATTACTTATATTATTTTTATATATAAAACACTTAATAAGCTATTTTACGCAGACTTCAGACGCGCGCATTTGTAAACAAATCTACAGAATGTACTGTTCGCGGCCGCGACAGGTTCTGTAATTTTTTTTTTACCACGAAGTGTCGAATTTTCTCAGTTGATTTTGAACTTAATTATCAACAGTTTAAGGTTTAAAATCATTTGGAGAAATTTGTCAGTTTTGCATGACCTGATAAGCTGGCGTCTGTACCTACATCGATAATTTTTATTTGGTACGCACGGCTACACATCAAGTTATACAATACCAGTATTCGCTGGCCTCTTATTATATAGGAAGCCTAAACAATGCGAGATCAGCTTAACCTGGTTTTTTATAGGTTGACCTGTAGCCGTGTGTACATATCAAAATAATGGTGAAATTGAACGGGACTGCGCAATGCGTATGCGTATCAACCTCCAAGAGTACCTGTAGTGAGCTTTTAAATATGAAACAGATTTACCATGTCGTGGAGGGACGACGAAGATGAAGCGCCTACACCTGCTAACTTCTTAGGTGAGCTGTACAGTGATGAGGAGGAGCTCTACGACGTCACCGGGTACGGGGAGGTTTCGGAGGACAGTGAGGATGAGGTACCTATACAAAATCTTGAAGGATTTTCAATCATCATTTTCATTTTCATTCAAGAATCATTAATCATCAATCTACGGACACAGTCGCGTTATGTCCACTTTGAACTTAATTGAAACTAAATTTGGTTATGAATGAAAACTACAATAAAACCCTTGTTACAACGCTCACAAGTCGATTAGTAATCATGACCACATGAATAAACTCGAAAGAATATAATAGAAAAATGGCGGATTTTCTTGGTCCTCTTGCTGTAAATCCAGTCCAGTCAAAAGGACTGATGAAATATGTTCTCTATGTCGAGGTTGGACGGTATATTTTTTAATATCATGCTTTAATTTGGCTTGTTAGGTTTTGTTAATTAGGCTTCAGAAGAACAAATAGGTGGAATAGACTTGTCCACGTCAATTTGATGTGAATTGGAAATTAAACGAACGCATTATGTCTTGCAACGAGAAATATTTTATTCGTTGATTTTATAAGAATTCTGTAGGTCTCCCTTGTTTGACCGAAAGGAATTTGACAAATTTTCACTTCCAAAAAAACTTTTCGCATAATTTCATTTGCCAAATTATTACTTACGAGACTGCCTCGTTAGTCTAGTGGTCCCAATCGCGACTGCTACGCTAGAGGTCTTGGGTTTGATCCCCAGGTCGAGCAAAGTGTTATTGGGTTTTTCTATGAAATTCTCAGTAGTAGCTCGGAGTCTGGATTTGAGCCCGGTGAATGGCAATAGGCTCGCCCCCTATTACATGGGACCCAAACATACCGGCGAACTGTGGGTGTACATTAAGTACACCTCTGCCTAACCCTTCGGGGAATACAGGCGTGATGGTATGTTAAATTATTACTTAGCAAAAAATCTATTCACAAAAACTTGTAACGCAAACCTAATGTTTGGGAAATAACGTTTAAACTATCTTGTTTACCAACTAGTACTTTTATCATTTTTCAACCGGCTTCAAAAAGGAGGTTCTTAATTCTTGTGTTTTTTTTTAATGTTTGTTACGCGATATCTCCGGCAATTGTGGATTGATTTTAATGATTGTTTTTTTGTTTGGTAGGTCATACTTCAGGGGTGGTCCCATTCAAATTTTATCGAAACCGGTTGAGTAATTTCAAAGATATCAACAAAAACCTACAAATTGTTTACATCGATGATATTATCGTTTACTCCGAAACATCGCTGTCTTATTTATGCAGTGCGTTTAGTTGGCTAGCAAGTACTTATACACAAAACTTTCCACTAAAAATTTAAAAAATAAATATCTTCTAACAAAAAAGTAAAACCGCCTTCAAAAAATAACAGTTTGGGAAGTCGGTGGCGATAATAAAAGACCCACTCAAATAGAAGTCACCGACTTCCCAAACGGTTATAGACAAAATTATTTTATAATTTTTTGAAGGCGGTTTTACTTTTTTGTCATTATTTAGTCAAATATTTCAGTTGGAATAACAGTTCCGGCTAACCTACTAAAAACAATATCTTTCGTCTCTGGTCCTGGTCGCAGTTTTAACCTAACCTACCCATTTTTTTTTTGTCTTAACAAATCATTTCACCAAACATTTATTGTCTGAAGATTGTTTGCTGTAATCTGTAATAAATCATTTGATTAAAGACCAAATGCCATAATGACATTATACTTGGTAATATTTTGCCAAGTAAAAAGACCAAATAAAAATATGCTTACTAAAATCATTCGAAATATTGCAATGGTATAAAGAAAGGTTGCTAAAATTTGTTTGGGTAATGAAATTTTGTCAAAATCTTTTCGACAAAACGGCAGGCACCCGAATTCTGTGGCTTCTCTCATTTCCCATTATATTATATATTTATCTAGGTACAATTTGTTTTTGTAGTTTGAGGCGCCACCCTATTCTCCCCTCTATTCGCCGGAACACTGGTCAGAAGAGCCAGATGTTGGAGATAACCGCGACAGATCACGATCACCTATCCTAAGAGATCCTGCGTCCGATGTGTAAGTTAATTACCTCCTGATGGTATCCTTCCTCCTAAAATTTACCAACAGAGACGGACTAACTGTTTATTTTTTCAGACACCCGTCTTCATTGTCCAACGTTATCATTTGCATTTACGATGACGAGGAGAGGCCGCTAGACGACGTAGATTTTAATCTGGATGAAAATATGTTTTTGGACCCAGACGAGCACGCTTTGTATGTAAGTTGTGATAGTATGGAAGAGATGAATGTACATAATTGGAAGGAAAGTAAGGGGGTGTCGCGCGATAGAAATACATGTGAAAGCAGAGTTAGAGCTAGGGTGCAGAATAGACGAAGAGTGCGTGTGAGTGGGCGCGGGCGTGCGCGTCGCGGGTTCGGTCGAAGACGTTATCACCTAGGAAGTGAACAGCTTAAGAGGGCGGTGGATCATCCTATCGAGGAAATCTGGATTAGTGATGATGACGTCCCCGCTGAACTCAAAGATTTGATTAAGGATCTTATGATGAGGCGAGAGTTGAAAGCGCAAAAAATGAGAGATAGGGCAGTACGGAATGTACGGGAAAGGGAAAGGGAAACTGAAGAGAAGGAAAACGAGAGTGAGGCCGAGGATGAATTCCAGGATGCCACTGATGAAAGCGGTAATCCGCTGCTAGAAAGTGAGGACATTGCTTTCCATTGGTCTTCTATGGATACATATCGACCTCAAGAAGAGGTTTTTACTCCACAGCGTACGGGTTCGGTCAATATGTACCTTACTCCTTATGATGCATTTCGATCCTACTGGGATGATGACATCATGAAGTATATCGTCAACGCAACGAACCAGAATGCTCTCAAAATACAATCAGACTCTTTCCAGAAAGAGTGGCAGCCTACTAACGTTCATGAGGTTATGTGCCTCTTTGCGTTTTGGATAATGTTAGGCATAATCCAGATGCCAACAATAAAGTCTTGCTTCAGTACAGATCCACTCTTGAAGACAGAGATTTTCCGCAAGATGTTTACTAGCAGCAGGTTAGAAGCACTTTCAAGGGCCTTACATTTCGGCGATAATGTTACGGACTCAAGCAAAATTAACCCTCTTGGAAGCTCTGGCCTAGCATACAATTTGGGGCATATTATTTCTCACCTTAACAAGAAATTTCAAGAAAATTACGTTCCATCGAAAAACATTTGCATAGATGAAAGTCTAACCCCTTGGAAGGGAAAGCTCAACTTTAAGCAGTATATTCGAGCGAAGGCTGCAAGGCTTGGTATCAAAACGTTTGAGCTATGCGAAAGTGCAACAGGCTACCTGTGGTCTTTTATAGTGTACACGGGAAAGCAGACAGTTGAAGACGCAACCCCATTTGAGTTGAAAAGCACAGGAGTCATTAAAAAACTAATGGCTCCCTTACTTAACAAAGGGTATAGATTATTTATGGACAGTTGGTTTAATTCGCCACATGTAGCTCGCTTTTTGAAACGCAATGGTACCGACCTTGTTGGCACATTACGACCGACTAGCAAGGACGTTCCGATTCTCATCAATAAAGCTCCACTTAAAAGAGGACAATTAATTGCACGGCATTCTGGTGATGTTTGCGTTTTGTCTTGGCAGCATATGAAACGGATGACCATGATCTCCACCTGCCACGGGTCAGACGCCGGCCTAGCGCGAGTGCCGTCTACACGTTTACCTCGCTCTATGGACTTCAAGCCCCAGGTAGTATTGGACTACAACAGATCGATGGGTGGGGTTGATCTCAAAGATCAAATGCTGGAGCCATACTTGCTTGAGCGAAAGAAGAGCATTAAATGGCACATGAAATTATTCAAACGACTATTAAACGTTTCCATCTTGAATGCGCGCATTCTTATAGAGTCTTCACTACAGTCTCGGCAAGACCATCTAAATTTTCGTCTCGAATTAGTAGATAAAATTTTGTACACTCATCTTTCACTTTGTCCTCTAAGCCGAAAAAATGTCGTTAAATTTACTAAGTTCCCTATTTCCTGCCGTAAAGTTCCCTTCGTACATTGGCCTGTTCATTTGGGGGAACAACTTTGCGAGTCGTCAAATCGCAGAATTCGCCAACGATGTCACGTTTGCGTGAACAGCGGGCGGCTAAGAAAAAAAACAACTTTCAAATGCGAGTACTGCGACGTACCTTTGTGCGTGAACAACTGTTTTAAGGAATACCATCTCACGTAGGATACACATACATACGTCTTACAGTGCTTCGTCCACTTCATACCTTTTTGTAGTTTTCCTTGTAGGTTTTTTGCACGGTTCTTTGTTATGTGTCAAATGAACGACGTGTGTTTTACATAAATTTAGAGGTATGTTCAAAAGCAGATCTTCGATTTCTGCAATAGTACGTTTACATGTGCGTCAGTCTATTTAAGTTGTAGGAAAGTGAGAAATAGGAAGACTAAGACTATGTTATATAGGACAAGTAAAGGGGAAAATCGTATCAAAATGTCAAACAGACGATAGTATTGTATTAAGTGCGTGCGATGGGGAGGATCGTCAAGTGCAGTCCGGATAATTTCTGCTGAAGCTAGAAAAGGTGTAATGGTAAAAAAGCGGCGGTAGCCTAATGGCTAGGGCGTCGGACTTGCGATCATGTGGTTGCCGTTTCGAAACCCACCCATTGCACTACCGACGTGAACCCACTCGTAAAAAACATTTAGCTTAGCACGGGGGATTAATAAGAATACTAGTAATGTGCGACACACATTGCTAATAAGCCTTTGTTAAATTGACCGGCCTCCGGCAGGGTTCGAACCTGCGTCCCTTTCTTAAGTACATCGGACGCTTGTGTCAAGTTAGTTGATTTTGAACTTAATCAATATTTTTTTATTTATTCTTTTGGACAACCAGTAGTTGTTACATTATTTTGTACATTTTAAATGAATATTAATTATTAAAAACTAAATGTGTATAGTGAGGTTACCTTGTTACATTTGTACTCTAGTTAGAAAAGAGAAAAAAAAACCAAGAATTAAAATAATTAAAAGACAAAATAAGAAAAATATTGAGATCCTATCCACCCAATCTTAACAACCTCATAACAACTTTTTTGAATGTAGATAGCCCGTCTGCAAACACACCCACTTCACCGCAAAGAGCATTATATGTGTAGTGTGTGACGCGCCTCCACCCTATATATTGTACCTTAGCTTTTAAGACATGCTTTATTATAATAATATTCAACGAAACCACTTGTGTATCAATTGACACCCAACACACGTCATTACATGGCGACCCTGCCAGGATCTGCATTAGATAAGATATTGAGTAAAATAGATATATAACTACTTTAGATTAGACGTAACAAATAAGTATAAGAAAGTTATGATAGGGAAGTAATTAGTATCTATGTTAAAAAAAAAAAGATATAAAGTTGATACAGATTAGGTATAGTTTTGTTTCAGTTTATATAGTTTTGTCACAGTTTATCTATTTATATTTTGGTTTTGTATTCATTAAATTTTCTATGAAAGAAATTAAAAAAAAAAAATGTTTGCAAATTGTATCCCTATTTTATATAATATGTATGTAATGTATAATCTTATATGTATTTTCCTATGTACAAAAAAAAAAAATCTAATGTTCTATTTTTTTTTTCTAAAAAACGGGGGAGGTGTAGTGTGTGACGCGCCTCCACCCTATATATTGTACCTTAGCTTTTAAGACATGCTTTATTATAATAATATTCAACGAAACCACTTGTGTATCAATTGACACCCAACACACGTCATTACATATGCTTTGGACAAACTTTAAATTTGTTTTGGCAAATGGTTGGTGCAACAATCCTGTGTTGACAAGTGCACGCCTAGGCACACAACGTGGGACACGTAATTTATACGACGCTAAGAGGGATGGGCAGTCAATACAGTTCCGGAAAACTTTATACATATAGGAAGGTCATGTCGTGAAATTGTCTACGACACAACAGACCATCTATTGATATCATTCCTCGACTCCTGATATCATTTTAAGGTTTAAAATAATTTGGATAAATTTGTCAGTTTTGTACCTATAACCTGATGTGTTGGACAGTCTCCAGCCTCCTTTAATTTAATCATCTTAAAAGTATGTTTCTTTTGTATGTGTGTATTAAACTGAACTACTAATCGGCTGGACCGATTTTGATGAAACTTTGTGTGTGTTGGTATTTAGATTACCCGGAAGTTGCACTTTATTTAAGCAGGCGACGCTGGGGGTTAGCTATATTTTTAGACAATCCGGTGCATTTTTTTGGGTTGTTTTGAATAGGTAAAGTTGTACATTTCAATATTATTTGTTCTGTATGTTCTTTAATATTTTTATATGACCGTATTATCGTGATTTTCTTTGACTTTATTAATTATCGGGGCAATGCCATACGCTCATTGCGGATGCTGGCTGATGAATATAAGATCTTTTTCAAAAACATCTTTATAAAAAAAAATGTAAACATCTGTTTATTCCCACACATCATGATTTCTGATTTCCTGTATTATTCTAATCTTTGTGTAAATAGTAGTAGTACCTACCTACTTACAATAAAAATATGACAAGAAGTTAGTTAAGTACCTAGATAGATAAAAACCTTGTGGTTTTTTTTAATCCTTACCCATCATCAACCCAGCTATCTATCAATAGGTAGATAGATAGTAGTAGCTCGCTCAGTGGCACCAAATGACCGATGCGACACGACCGGGGAAGTACTAAGTACCCCAATACAGATTGGAGCAGCATGCATAATTACATTTTTCAATTATGTTTAAATAAAGGAGTTTTCCCCAAATTACTCAAAAAAGCTATGGTTACGCCTATTTTTAAATCTGGAGACAAATGTTGTATTAACAATTATAGACCAATTTCAATTTTATCAGGTCTGTCAAAAATATTAGAAAAAATTATAAACAGTAGACTAATAAAATATTTAGAAAATCATAATCTGCTCTCGGCTAAGCAATTTGGTTTTAGGCCGAAGAAATCGACTAGCCATGCAGTACCTACATCAGTTGACTGAATATATAACTAGTAATTTAGACAAGGGTATGCATACTATAGGGATATTTTTAGACCTTGCGAAAGCGTTTGACACTATTTCCGGTTCCATATTACTACGCAAGCTAGAAACGCTTGGGATACGGGGAACACAACTTCAACTACTAACCGATTATCTTAGTGACCGTCACCAATGTGTAAAAATTGGCCAAAACATAAGTTCAGACCTCAAAAGCAGTTGCTATGGAATCCCACAAGGAAGTATACTTGGGCCTACCCTATTCCTAATTTATATAAATGACCTATGCAATCTGAAACTTCAAAATGGTACTATAATTTCATATGCGGATGACACTGTTTTACTATTCTCGGGTAGTTCTCGTACGGAGGTCTATGAACATGCCCAAAATGGTTTTGCAACGGTGTCTGATTGGCTTCTTAAAAATATCCTAACCCTGAATGCAGAAAAAACTAAATATATTTTATTTAAAATGAGGAACCCTATCACAGCAATTACTAATCAAAACATTTATGCACATAGCTGTAGACATACCGCTGATATTGCATGTACTTGTCCTACTTTAGTCAGAACAGAGAATATCAAATATTTAGGAGTTACACTTGACTCTAATCTAAATTTTCGTAATCATATAGACTTATTATGTGCTAGAGTGCGTAAATTGATATATATATTTAAAAATCTACGAAACATAGCCGACTATAAAATAATTAAACAGGTATATCTAGCTTTAGGGCAGTCTATACTCACATACTGCATAATTCCCTGGGGTGGTGCTGCTAAATCTATCCTACTACCCCTAGAACGTGCACAAAGAGCAATCCTTAAGGTAGCCACATTTCGCCCATTTTTATTTCCTACTCACCAGCTATATACTGCTTGTAAAGTACTAACTATTCGACAATTATTTATATTGCAAATCTTACTAAAACAACACACCGAACTCAGTTTTAACGCACTACCTTTAGACAAGAGAAGGAATTACATGGTCTGTCCCAAGCTTCAAACTAACCATGCTTTCGTTAACAGATATATTCCTAGGTCCTTTTTTGTATAATAAATTCAATAAGATCTTAAATATACATAGTCTTAGTTATAAAAAATGCAGTCTCATGATATCGGAATATTTACAGAAACTAAATTACGAAGACACAGAGAAGTTGCTTGAAATTGTAAAGTAGGTTAAGATTAATCATATAGATATATTTCTATTCTATTTATTTATTTTTACGCTTGTATGTAAAATAAGTTATTACTTATTTTATGAGTTAATAATTACACTTTAGTATAGTTAAATGTTTTTGGCCAACAGCAAAACAGAAACACGGAAAAGCTATAGCCTGAAACACAGGTTTCACCTAGATCAGGCAGCCGGCTAATTAGATATTTAAAGTCGAGCTCATTGTTCAAAGCTGTATGCAAATCTTATGTATTTTTATTTCCTAATTAATTTAAGCATAGTTTTTGTTTTAAGGTTATATTGTATTTATTTATTTTTTTGGCTCATTTATGTATACATTTGTTGTTTTTATATTTGAATAATTTATTATTATAATGTTGCGTTTCGATCGGTGAGTGTGGAGTGCCAGAAGCGCAAATCAGGTGGTTACCGAAACTTTTTACTGCAGCTTGCATACCAGCTTATAAGTTAGTGAAATAATTATGATATTGGAATGAGCTATCATTGCAAAATCATAAATATTTCACTACATAACTAACAAACACAGAGAAAATATCCTGTTGATATTAACTTATTAACAAAAAATAATAATTTAATAAACTATTTTATACTACTTGTAAGTAGATTTAAAATTCAAAATTAACCATTTTATTATAGTAACTCATAGTAAAGATGTATAAAGACAATAAATAAATCTTAAAATTTACAAAAACCTCATGTTTTTAATCGATACAAAAAACAAATTGTGAGGTGTTCTACCAAAATCAGCATCTACATACATCTGCTAAAATAAAGGTTTTAAGTAGTTTAAAGCACATAAATAAGTTTCAATATGTATTTAGTTGCGAATAGAATTTCTTCGAGTTTTAGCAATTTTTATACTGCCATATTTGATTTTTTTATAAAATTTCAAATTATCGTGAACATTTTTGGCCAATGCAGATACTAGTGACCTCGGTTCACAGAACACATATACCCTAAAGCCTCGGTTATCAGTTCAACATGTTTCTGTTACATGATTTACACCAGGGCTGCAATGTCGTCATGCTCCCTTAGATGTCACTGCTTGCGGTAGCGTCATTGGTCGGGTCACCCCCTTCCCTCTAAAATGGCGAGGGGGTGATGGCTGATCCGTGCGTTATACTCGTGAACAGGTGCTGCTTGTGGTGCGTTATACTCGTGAACTAGGACAAAAGACATATAATTTGCAAAAAATAAGCGAGCCGATTGGCCTTAAACTTAAAGCGGGCCGTCTCACCTTGGGCGCCAAACTATTTTTTTATAGGGTTTTCGCAAATTGTACGTTTATAAGATTTATAACACTTGGTTGAAGGTAGTCATCAACATCAACTATGATATATTCACAACTGAGTATGAAAACTTTATCATAATAATTGTTATCGTAGCAGATACTTAGTTGTGTAAAATATGGAGTCTGCTCACAATAATTGTCAATTTACACTACAATACTTTCTGGTATCTTCCAAAGAAACGATTTTTAAGAATTTCGCGCCCGAGGCGAACAGCCTTGAAAGTCTAAGTTACCAAGTTAAAAAATATCGGCTCAAAAAGACTGTTGACATAGAAATTTGACATCTTTGTTTGACGTTAAAATTTAATATGAAAATTTACTGAAAGGGGAAGTGGAGTGAGTGCGGATTAAATTGCCCAATGTTATTGTGATCGTTGCTATCTTTATCTAATCTTGAGCGGAGTCAAGCCACCTGAAGTTGTGTCATTCCTTCGTAGTCCGCGTCCCACAAACTAATATGAGATACTACGTAAATCATAAAACATGCTCTATGTTTGCTCTGATGTAAAAATCTCTCTCTAGGAGCTGGATTCGTCATCCAAACGAGACTTATACGAGTGTGTGATGGTTATACGTATATTTGCGATAAATGCCCTATAAAATAATAATAAATCTAAATGTTGGTAATATCTAACTAATTACTACTTAGGTACTCAAAAACTGAATTTGTTTACGACACGGTTTAAAAGTTTAAACAATGAAAACTACAGAAATGACGTATTGTCGGCTGTGTGCTGAGAAAAAACCTCTAAACAAACTCAAAAACTTTCAAAGTGACACTGAAATGTGGCAAAAAATAATTGATAAACTATCAAGACTCAACTTATTCCTTGATCTACACGAAAATATTTTACCTAAAACTGTGTGCTTGCTGTGTTCAAGATCATTAGAATCTGCTTTCTCCTTTGTTACCACTGTTGAGCATGCTCAAGCTACATTAAGTGATTTAATCGTGGTGGAGATTAAAAAAGAAGAAAATGATTCTGATGATGTAAACATATTTAATGAACTTCCTGATGAAAGCAGGGAAAGTATTGATGAAATAGTTATAATTAAAAATCCCTACATGAAAGGTGAACATTCTAATAAAAATATGAGAATTGAAGAATGTAATGATGATTCTGATGATGCAAAAATTTATAAACCACCTGATGATGAAGAACTAATTGTTGATTCAAAAGAAAAAGTAGCTAACATAATAGAGGTAAAATTGGATGTTGAGGAATGTAATTATGTTAATTTCAAACATCAAATTCCTGTTGATACATTTTGTGAAGTTAAAAATGATAAGATGGCTAATGCACAATTAAACATGAATCCTGAAGTGTTTGATCTTAATAAAGTTGATACAGAGAAATTAACATCTTCACCTAAAGTAATTAATGCAAATACAGAAAATTCAGATTTCATAGATAAACAAATAAATAGACTTGCTAAAATACCCCTAGATGCACTTAAAAAGACCTGGATAGATTTCAATTGGAAATGCTCATATTGTGAAACAATATTTCCTAATGTCGATGAATTACAGTTGCATTCAATGCAATATCACAATGCCTGTAATACCTACAAGTGCGCTGATTGTAATTCAAGAAAGATGAATCTCAATGGTTTCATAAAGCATGTAAGAGAACACAGAAAATACTTACATTACTCTTGCTACAGATGCTTTATGAAATTTACGAATCCGCAAGAAGGTTGTCGACACAAAAAGACACACCATACCTCTGACTATATTTGCATGGGATGCCACACAAATTTTTCAAGTAAAGATGAATTGGAAACACATGTTACAGCATTCTTTAAAAATATGGGAATGAAAAAATCTATTTCACACACAAACAGAAAAAGAGACCATTTTTGTGAAATATGTGGCAAGGGTTTCTTCAACAATACGTATTTAACTAATCATATGATCGTACATTCAGACATAAAACCATATCAGTGTGAAATTTGCAAACATGAATTTAGAAATATATATTTGTTGCGCTATCATTCTAGAGTGCATTCTGGGGAAAAACCGTTTATGTGTGATCAATGTGACCAATGTTTCCGAGAAAAGAAGCAGCTACGTAGTCATATTAGAATTCATTCAAATTCATTGCCTTACAGCTGTACACAATGTGATAAAAAGTTTCGTGCTAAGACTTATCTTAAAAACCACATGCGTCAGCATACTGGTGAAAAACCATATTCATGTGAAATCTGTGAGCGGAACTTTACAGGTTGGAGCAACTACAACAAGCATATGAAACGAAAACATGGGACAGACAAGTCAAAGAGGAAACGGACACCTCTTGGGCCTCACGCTGTAGATCCAACAACTGGTGACGTTGTATACCCTGCTATGGACAAGGTCCTTGAATGGAGGAAGAAAATGAAAGAACCACTAAATCAGAAACGTAGAGGGAGACAACCAGAAATAAAATTATTTAAAAAATATGATTAAGATTCTTCAAGTCTTTCAATCTTAAATTGGTTGGCTATATGATTGTTTAATGTTGTCTAGTGATCTTAATCGCGACTGCTACACTAGAGGTCCTAGGTATGATTTCTGGGTAGAGCTAAGTGGTATTGGGTCTTTTCCAAGAAATATTATCAGTGAAATGTGGGTGTGCATGGGTACACCACTGCTTAACCTATCGAGGAATACAGGCGTGTATACTGCAGTGTTTAGCGAGTTGTCGTTCTTTCGTGAACGTCAACCCTTCTGCGGTTATATCGCAAAAGAGTTAACTAAACACCAGGGGTTTTTAGTCGGTAGGTTACCCACAAGGGTGGAGTCCGACATGCCCCGTCGCTTTTACGGGCAATGGCCGTCCATATATGATGGCACAATTGTAACTTATTTTTCTAAAGTATAATAATACAATTCAAACTTTAGGTAGATTGACCTTTATTATCAAAAATAAAATAAAGTTTTACACTAATATACCTAGTCATTTTATTGGAACAAAAATTCAGGTAGTGGTTTACTTAATTCTATACTTACATAATACATATTATATTGATAACAAAAATGGATGGGAAGCCCGATGCCAAATCCAATGCTTTTTGAAAGTTAAGGTCGAATTGAGTTCAAAAGTCCGCAGTCACTTCATATGAACTAATCATAAACAACCAAAAAAGTATTGTATTCGGCGGCGCCCAAAGAGAGACATCCAGATGGGGCATCTGGACTCTGGGTCCATCGCTGAAAAATCTTAAATTAAACTTAGTATTATCCTACTTATTATGAACCTGAGACCATAAACCTACTTGCAATTGGCTTATTTTTTCAGTTATGTAGCATCCTATATTTTTAATAAGATTTAGTCCTCTAAACATGCATATCATTTTTTTTTGCATTCTCAGAGTTGGCTAAATTTACCCTAAATTTCAAGTCTAGCTATTGTCTATTTTCTTGGGCCTACCCTTTTTTTGCGTCTTTAGTATTTTATTTTTCCAGGCCATCATTTTCTTTTTATCAGGATATATGACCTTTCCACTGGCTGAGTCAAGGCTATACAAACCATCCTTAGTTTTCTTCCTATTTGCTTTATTAATTCCATGTTTTTCTTTCATATGTTTATTATAGTTTGGCCAGTTTGTAAAATTTTTTGAACACACGTCACATGAATATGGTTTCAATCCAGTGTGCAAACGTATATGTTGTTTGAGCAGATGTGGGAACTGAAAACCTTTCTTGCAATATGCACATATGAACGGTCTAAGATTGGTGTGAATAATGTGATGCCTTGCAAGTTCTTTTTGCTGTCGGAAACATCTTCCACACTTATTGCATTTAAATGATTTCGGTTTAAAATGCAGGGCAACATGATTACGTAGTGCTGATTCAAGTTTGTAAGCAAATTTACAGATTTCACATTTATATGGCCTCTCATCTGAGTGTACAACTGAATGTCGCTCTAGTATTCTTTTAAGATAGAAGCTTTTACCACAAACATCACAAGTATGGTTACGTTCTCTCTCTGTATGTGTATGCAAGTGTCTACTCAGTAATCTTTTATCTTTCATAACCTTCTGGCATATAACACATACCAAGCTAAGATTGTTTATTATTGGCAGTGAATTTTCTTCTCTTTTATTCTTATAGTATGTATTTACATGTGCTTCTAATTCTTCTGGACTGGAGAAGCTTGTATTGCATCCGCAGCAGAAATTTTCTGAGCTGAGGTGGGTCAATTTGTGTCTTTTCATCTCTTTCTGAGATGAGCATTTCTTGTTACATTTATGGCAAGTTAAGGTTAAAAAAGGTTGGTGTTTACAGATATGCGATATAAATTTATCTATACTAAATTCTTTTTCTTTACATTCAATACAAGTGAACACATTACATATGCTGTGGAATTGCATCAGATGGATTTTTAGTCGGTCAACTGTTGAGCATAGTGCATTGCAGTACCCACAAAACCAAGTTACAGCACTCCATTGCTCTTTATCCCCTTTTAGTTTTAATTTTTTTGTTTTTTCTTGTCCACGCCTTTTGGTGAGAGATGAAGCATGGGAACCTTTTTTTGGTTTGCTATTTTCGGATTCAGTATCAGTCTCATCACTGCCATCCAATGATGATTTGTTGGCACTGTTATCTTCATCGCTACTTACTTTCCGTCTGCCGTCTGAATATAGTTCGGCCTTCCTTTCTTCGAAAAATAAAGTATACTCTGTGTTGAATGCTTCTTGTGCCTGTTCAACAGTAGTTACAAAGTCAAATGCTGTCTCTAAAGACTTGACGCATTTAAAACAAACAGTTTTAGGCAAAGTGTTGTTAAAATCCACTGGTATATGAAACCGCAACAACTTATTTACGATTTCTCTGCGTTTTGCCGCGTTAAATTCCAGATCGAGGTTAGTGAGGTCGCTGCAATGCTTCAAGTCTGCACATAGGCGGCAATAGGCATTTTCGTCAACATCCATGATGGGATCAGGAAGAAAATTATTAATTTACTCTTATTTGGAACAGCTGCCCGATACCATTAGAAGAAATATCAGGAAAAACAAGAACAACCATGAATCAAATAATTCAAAGCAAAATCAACAGGGGCCAAGGCTAAGGGTGACAGCCCTCACATCTCATTGATTTGACAGTTGACAGTCATCAGAGTGTAATTTATGTAATATTTTTAGCATGGCTTCAGAGGCCTTTGTGTCAGACTGATGAGTGACACATTTTATAGGACAGATTACTAATTTGTAATGCTCTAACAGAGTAGCAATTATATGCTTTGATTTAGTCATTAATCTGGGGCTCTGATTGAACAGACGCGTCTTCGTCTGACGCCACAAATTAGGTACACACAGCTACAGGTCAACCTAAACAGATCCAGTTTAACCTGATCTCTCATTTTATATGCTTCCCTAACAATAGGAGGCCAGCGTAAACTAGTTTTGAATAGCTTGATGTGTAGCCGTGCATACCTAATTATCGATCTGCCGCTTCACTCACCGGATTACCTACTATATGTATATAAGATTCTTGAATCTATATATTGAACAGAATTGAAAACTAAGAAATCAACTCGCTCGTAGGTTGTGCTAACTCTTCGGCGAATACAGGCGTGATGGTCACGTCTGTATATAATCCCTGAAGAGTTGGGCAGAAATGAGTTCACCGTTCGCCGGTATGTTACATTAATATGGGGCAGGCCTATAACCAGGCACAATTTCATAGAAAAACTCAATAACGACGTTAAGTAGCGGTATGCATACTGTTGCTCGGTAAGTGTGGAGCAGCCCAACTCCTCCCTCCCTCCCTTTAGTTCTCCTTTTCGTTAACGGAACTAGACAGCGGCGCGGCGGTTATTACCTTCGCAATGTCTAGACAATGGTAGCGAAGAGACTACAGACAGTCTACTCTAGTCAAGGCACTTACTAAGAAGTGGGCCGAGGGTAGCATCTATTGGTCTGTTGGGCCAAGGTGAGCCACTTGCTCGTCTTATCGTCTGCAAAAACAATCGCAATGAGGTAACATCACTGACTTGAAATAGAATAAAGATTATAAATATGAATAGGTATTAATAGCAACTATATAAAAAATATCAACCGGTGTACGGTCAAAGGTATATGACCAAGGTCAAAGGCTTTTTACCACACTTTATGCCGACACGTTAGGTGGAAAAGAGAATCATATTTTTTTTAAACACATTTACTTATACGCTAATAAAGCTAAACAACGGGGCGACGTTTTTACATTCAATATTCTTTTTAATTCACAATTTCTTACACCTTTCTCCTTTAAATAAACTATTCTGTCGAACAAAATAAAATTCTCTATGACTGGCTGCAAATAATTTTGTAACAGAATGAAAATTGCCGCCTTTTTTGCTTCTATCTGAGAAATTTCTTTCCACAAGGTTACGAGTTTTTCTACATTAAACGTAAGACTTTCATTATTGCTATATAATGCAGATTCATTTTTCATTAACGTAAAACCATTAGTAGTAGCATCTTGAATGTAGGTTTCAAAATTATTGTTCATGGTTTTAGTTTTAACAGCTTTGCGTTTATTTCGTTTCAATTTGCAGTTATCTGTAAAAAAATAATTGGGTCTTTTTTATTACATACCTACGCTTTCACGACTAAATCGCTGAACCGATTTTAATGTATTTTAGCACAGAGAAAGACGATACCAAGGAGACAGTCTACACTGGAACTTCTTTTGACTAGATTTGACTATCATTACAAATTATTTATTAACGCCTGCGAAGCCACGGCGAAAGAAAATAACTAAATATTTATTTATGTAATAGGATACATAAAGTGTATATGTAGCTAGCTACCAAGTAGTATACTTACGTCTTATCGCAAACTTTTGTAACACAGCTCTTGACAATAAATTAAAAACCAAATCTTCCAACTTATCTTCTACCGATGGTGGTTGAGCAGCGAGCCTAAGAAATGGCACCCCCATAAACTCGTTCCCGTGGTGCCTTGTAAAAATATCCTTTAAACAGTCACTCAAAGGGAAATTCTTAAAAATTCCACCATTACCATCCATTTTATGGTAACAACAAGGCATTATTACCATGACCTTCGCTTCAGCAATCTTTATAAATAAATTGATTGCGTCTATGGTCAAATCAGCGCAAGCATGGAGCCCAGTTATACAAAATTGACTATAATTTTTAAACTTGTCACGTAGATATTCCCGGAGCTTTTCATCAGAATCTTGGGTTATTGTATGTTTTATATATTTAACATTGTCTATGGAGTTTAAATGGTACTTCCGCTGTCGTGTTTTGGCGCCAACATAATGACTTTCATTACATTCAACACCCAAAATCTTGTAATTAGTTTTTTCGAATAGCAGTTGATCCAAATAACCCTGTAAAACAAAACAAATAAATAGATATACTTATTACAAATACATATTATAAATGCGAAAGTAATTCTGGATGTTTGTTTATCCCACTCATGTATAAACCGCTGAATCGATTGCGATAAAATTTAGGAAAGAGATAGACTACATCTTGAGATAGGGCGTAAGCTTGTCATAGCAAGTTAAACATTACATACATACCATCATGCCTCTATTCCCCGAAGGGAGGTGTACACGCACAGTTCGGTATATTTAGGACGACCTTATTGCCACTAACCGGGCCCAATATCTAACTCTAACTCCGAGCTGCTACTGAGAATTTCATAGAAAGCCCCCAATAATATCTACAGCTTAACCTGGGAATCGAACCCAGAATCTCTAGCATAGCAGTCGCGCTTAGGACCACTAGACACTTAGACGTAGGTAATCTGCTTCTTATTTGTGATATAATAATTAAATAAATAAATATATTGTTATGGGTACGTACATATTATTATTATGATAAATCCTAAAATCAACTAGGTACGATTTGATTTCAAATCATCATAATCATCCACCCATTACCCATTATTTGTCACTGTTGGACATTATTTGTTGTTGGGCACGGGTCTTCTTTCAGAGCGAGAGGGAATAGGCTATAGTCCACCACGCTAGCATACTGCGGGTTGGCAGACTTCACACGCCGCCGCGCCGTCAAGAAAATCTCTCAGGCATGCAGCTTTCCTTCACCGTTTAAGCGTATGAAAATTAATTATTTGTACGCACATGACTTCGAAAAGTCAGTGGCGCGTGCCTTGGTTTAAAATTCGAGACCTTTTACTTATCAGTCCAATAGTCATGTCACTAGGCTATCACTGCACTTCTATTTTCAAATATTGAGTACGAATTTTAACCGTCTCGGTGATAATTTAAACCTACTGCATAGGTTCATCAGAGTACGCGTAAACGGAATACCAACGCGCGACGGGTATGATTGTGATAATTAATTATCACGCGCTTAAGCGGTGAAGGAAAACATCGTGAGGAAACCTGCATGCCTGAGAGATTTCTTGACGGCATGTGAAGTCTGCCAAACCGCAGTAGGCTAGCGTGGTGGACTATAGCCTAATCCCTCTCGTTCTGAGAGGAGACCCGTTCCCAGCAGTGGGACAATGTAATGGGTTGATGACGACGGGTATGAAGAAAACATTCTTACCAATCCTGATCCAAAGTCTACGACAACATCACAGCCAACATTTTCACATATTTCGTGTATCTCTTTAGCCAGATATATAATCTCGTGTTTCTTTTTGGGACCAACGGGCACTTTTATATCGTTATCCAAGGAATATTCTGTGGTATCATCGTAGGAAACTTGCAACTTCTTGAGTTTTGTAAAGAAACTGTTCAAAAAATCATCTTCGAGACCGCTCAAGTCGAAATCTTCTCCAAAAACATTAATTTCTTCATTTTTTATATTGATCTTATCCAAGATATTGTGAATAAGTATGTCTGTATTCGGGTATTTGTATAAATATTCATATGCCTGAAAAAATTCGAGGCATTCTTCGAAATAAGCTCCAGGACAGTCGTAATACTGTGACATGTTTACCTAGTAAAGGAAAATAGGATTAACAGTTACTGAGGGAACTGAAATATTGACATCAAGTAGTTGAAATGTAGTAGTGAGGTAAAATGTAGTGTAGCCACAATGTTTGCATCCTTGTTCCAGTTCTTATTAAAATGCCTCATTAGTCTAGTGGTCCTAAGCGCTACTGCTATGCTGAAGGTCTTGGCTTAGATGCCTAGTTCGGGAAAAGTGTTATTGGGTTTTCCTATATTTTTTTTTGTATGAATGTGAAAGAATGTCGGTCGGCGGTCTTTAGCTTCTACATCTTTATTTCACTCATCTGCCTGGACGCCATCAGTCCTTGGCCCCTAGGCTAGGTCAGTGGGCTCAGTGCCCTATCAATAGGGACCTGATTATAGGTTGGTGACTGATGCCTCGTTGATCTAGGTTGAAATCCGGACCTGCGTTTGACAAGTTAGGACGTAGGTACTTTATTTACCACTTTTTAACTTATTTAAGGGGTTTTGAATTTTGCTATGATAGATAAATTATTTTGTTGTATCTATTCACATGATATTCGAAAAACCAGGTGGGGTCCTGCCATCTTGAATTTCATCATTTACCTACCCTGCAAACAAAGACTATAATTCTCTTTGCCTGCAAAGGTCGGACCACTTAGGTATCTACTGTTTTGATCCCTGGTCCCTATATACATAAAATACAATCACACCTGTAGTCCCCGAAGGGTTAGGCAGAGGTGCACTAATGAACACCCACATTTCGCCGGTATGTTTAGGTCCCATGTAATATGAGCCTATACCCCGAGCCTATTGCCATTAAACAATATTAGGAATTTGTTTTATTCCATTTTCATTTTGATTAATTCCAAATCGTCATTTTTTCTTTTGAAATTTTATTTTATTAAAACTTCATAATTAATTCAAAACTTTACTAAAAAATAATTATTTTCAAGGATCAACCGGCACAAATCCAGACTCCAAGCTGCTACTGAGAATTTCATAGAAAAATTCTAACACTGCTAAACCTGAGGATCGAACCCAGGACCTCTAGCGTAGCAGTCGCGCTTAGGACCACTAGACTATTGTGGCACTCATCTATCTATCTATATATATAAAAGGCAATGTCCCGACTGACATATCATCGCCCAGCCGAAACCACTAATGATAGAAGTTTGAAATTTTGTGAGGATATTACTTTTATATTCTAGGCGTCATTTAAGAAAGGATTTTTCGAAATTCATCCCCTAAAGGGGTGAAATGGGGGTTTAAAGTTTGTATGAAACTCTGTCATTTCTAATTGAAAATTAATGAAATTTGGTATTAAGCCTCTAAATACAAAATAATAAAACACGTTGTTAAAGATTTTTTAAATTTCATCCCTTAAATGGGTAAAAAGGGGTGTTAAAGTTTGTATGGATATTTTTTTGTTTATTATCAAAATTACTTGAAATTGAAAATTTATGCATTTCAATATAATTAATGATTTACGTATTTTTGGATTTTTGTAATTTCATCCCTTAAATGGGTAAAAATGGGTGTTAAAGTTTGTATGGAAAATATTTTTTTATAATCAAAATTACTTGAAATTTAATATTTATGCTCTTCAATACAATTAAAGAAATACGTATTTTTGGATTTTTTTAATTTCACCTCTTAAATGGGTAAAAATGGGTTTTAAAATTTGTGTGAAAAATGTTTTTATACTATCAAAATTACTTAAACCTTAATATTTATGCTCTTCAATATGATTAAAGAATCACATATTTTAGGACTTTTTGAATTTCATCCCTAAAAGGGTTAAAAAGGGGTGTTAAAGTTTGTACAAAAATAAATTATTTATTATCAAAATTACTTGAGATTAAGTATTTAAACTCTTCATTATAATAAAAGAAACACGTATTTTTAAATACATATACCATCACGCCTGGATTCCCCGAAGGGTTAGGCAGAGGCGTACTTAATGTACACCCACAGTTCGCCGGTATGTTTAGGTCCCATATAATAGGGGGCGAGCCTATTGCCATTAATCGGGCACAAATCCAGACTCCGAGCTGCTACTGAGAATTTCATAGAAAAACCCAGTAACACTTTGCTCGACCTGGGGATCGAACCCAAGACCTCTAGCGTAGCAGTCGTGATTGGGACCACTAGACCAACGAGGCAGTCTTTAAATACATTGTTTATTATCGTGCTTGAACTTATGCATTTAAGCTGTACAATACAATTAAAGCAACAAAATTTCAATTTCACCCCTTAGTCGCGTAAAAAGAGTTACTTCCCCTATATAGTGCAAGTAAAGAAATCTGGCATTTG
The DNA here is from genome assembly GCA_958496365.1 of Subacronicta megacephala. Classification (NCBI taxonomy): domain Eukaryota; kingdom Metazoa; phylum Arthropoda; class Insecta; order Lepidoptera; family Noctuidae; genus Subacronicta; species Subacronicta megacephala. The sequence goes on along the minus strand of OY292540.1, from coordinate 7,769,453 downwards.
TATTAACACCTAATTTTTATTATTACCTTTAAAACGGAATACGTTATGCATTGCGTTCAAAATAAATAAATACGAGAATCACAATATTCGAAAATCATATCAAAGTTGTACATATTATTATTTAGCCAACCAGTTTGTGTCACGCACTCACTTTTGGCTAAATTACAAAGTAATCGGGACATTACTTTAGCTGTAGCTGCATCTGGAATAACAACTCTTTTGGTGGGAAGGTGGGAAAGCGGCTCTGCCTTAAAACTTCCGCTTAGTCTTATTCGTGTCGAAACTCCGTTGTGCAATAATATCTTAGCAGAGTGACATGGCTCAAATTCTCCGAAATCGCAGATTTATCGTGTGGGATGAGACAACTAAGGCGCACAAAGGTGGAATTGAAGCACACACTAGATTTTTAAAGATGTCAGAGGCAGCAAAAGAGCGGTCGGTGGAGTTCCTGAGTTGCAGACGGGGGAATGCCGTCAGATTCTGTTATATCTAGAGGAACCTGAGCAGACGAAATCAGAGCATCCTTAACATTGTCATACCTATAGCCCTAACCCAAAATAATGATTATCCGTAAAAAAAAAATGAGAGATACGGTTCTTGGAAAGTTTTCAGAGCTATTACTTAAAATAGGAAATGCGGATTATCCCGAATCCGAAAGGAAAATATGTATACTATCTCTTCTGGTAACAGTAGTGACAGGTGGCTATGATAGTTTGAATAGTTAGAGTGTACCCTGATTTTTCTAATAAACAAACAAGTTTATAGATTGGCTGTGCAAACGTGCAATACTAACTCCATAAGAAAAAACATTACAGCTGCTATTAATTAAATACTTCTTAAGTCGTTGGAGGGCTCAGAAATTGAATACAGGTCTATCGATTCAGTGCTACAAGCGGATGAAGCAATTTACTATCATGAAGAGTTCCTTATCAGTGTTAACCTTACTTGGGACACCTGTAATGCTGCTGCGTCTCATTAAACGATTTAAACTACGTAACGGGACTAGACTGCGAGTAACCGCATTGCACAAAAATATTAAAGAGCCACTGTGATAACTGGATGTATTCGGGGGAATCTATTTTCCTACCTCAAATACCACTGATACCATCCGACTATGTTTTTGAGTACGATTTCTACTTTGCAATGCCCATAAAAATAATTAAGGGTGAGTCCTTGAGGGTGGCAGGCATAGATTTCAGAGAACATTGCTTCCTTCATGAGTCATTCTACGTTGCCTGTTACAGAGTCCGTACTAATACCAATCTGGTCATTTTGACACCAGACAGAAAATGCACCAATGAGCAAAGTGGTTTACCACTATTTGTACCTCCCCGTGGAAATCGATCCTACGAGACCTCCAGAATGATTGACTATCGCTCTAGCTGAACACGAATGCTGCTCATTTAATAACAAATACATATAGTACATGTTACTTTGGAAAAACCTAAACCGGCAAAATCGTGTTGTCCACGCGGGCGAAGCTGCGGGCGGAAAGCTAGTTATGTATAAACGATTTACGAAATAATTAAAACAGGAATAGGATTCAAAAATAGTATTTATTTAACAAGTCTCAACATCACATATTCAGCAATAAATTAACAATCAAGATACTTTATAGACATTCTCAATGCGTTTCATTTTACAAAGGATTCCTAGTCTTATTTTATAGGGCAGTGGGTAAGATAACGCTTGAACTTGTTTTAGGAATCTGAATTTCTGAAGTTTTAAGCTGATATCTGTTTTCAGGCATTTTGCCAGCATAAAATTACTTTAATGACAGTATTCTTAGTTGATCGGTTTCAATATCTTATCAATATATAGTAGTGAATATAACATTTGTAAAATATGCTTGCATGTAGGCCGTTCATCGGGTGTGGCCCCGGAATAAGCAGAATAAGAAGAATTAAATTAAAATTGATGCTCATCCTGTGATAACAGATTTTATTTATATCAGCAACACTCAATCAATACCCTCCGTACTTACTTAAAAACATGTTTTTAAACTGTTATATTTTTACTGTGATGGGATCATAATACCCATCAAATGAGTATCCGCAATTAATCAAACTTCACCTATTCTTAAGAATCTGATTGTTCTTAAGGGTTTCGGAAATGCTGCGATGTTTAGGTGTTCAGCTGCATCATTGTCCAAGAACTTTCATGTCACAGTCACTGCCAATCGGACATAAGCATAGCGCCACTCAGCATATAACTTTTGGCTGAATACTCTTGTGGGAGGCAGGACGCCTAATACGCTGGGGCTCCACTATTAAGGAAATGTTATATTCAGTGCAATGCTGCAATATCAATATCTTTGTCAGATTATAGCTGATTTTCCATTGCTCATATGATTCCAGCATCGTGACTATGTATATTGACTACCAGTGCCAGACAATATAAGCTATATATGAAGTCTAGAAGGCCCAGCCTATTAAGGCGCTGACAACAGCTAACAGAAATCGACGTTTCGGTATTTTGGCCACGCCTACTATTGCTCCGATTATCTAGCGCTCCTTTTTAAACCGACGGTGATGAAGCGAACTATCAAATAAGAAACAAAATCAATAATGAACAATGAGTCAATAGATGGCGCTGTGTTGTATTTATTGCTCTGTACTAAAAACTAGAAACAAATTAGAACAGTATGAATAGTTATTATAATATTAATTATTATATGCAACTTTATTTAAAATGAATAATTAAAAACACTATACCTAAATGTAAAGAAAATAAAAACCCACACCACTTATACTAGCAAAATTTTCATTATTTTTAAATACACTATTCAATTGTTTGTTTTTTGTATAATATTATCTATTTATATATAACATACCATCATACAATAATACCATCACGCCTGTATTCCCCGAAGGGTTAGGCAGAGGTGTACCAATGTACACCCACATTTCGCCGGTATGTTTAGGTCCCATGTAATAGGGGCTCGCCCCCTATTGCCATTAACCGGGCATAAATCGAGACTCCGAGCTGCTACTGGGAATTTCATAGAAAAACCCAATAACACTTTGCTCGACCCGGGGATCGAACCCAAGACCTCTAGCGTAGCAGTCGCGCTTAGGACGACTAGACTAATGAGGCAGTCATAATAAGACAATAATAATAATAATAATGATTACTTTCAATAATATTATTGAAAGTAATCATTTTCTACTCCTAATTCCACATGCGGGGACCTACTGAGCTAGACCCATATATTTTAAACCGACTTTAAAATAAGGAGGTTTTCCCCTACAAAAATTGTATTAGTATATAATGTTTGCGTATTATATATTTCTATACAATTGTAAGTGTCCATAATATCTCTGGGCAAACGTAACAGGTACTTATGAGTTTATTTTATTAACAAACAAGATTCCGCCTGCGCACGGTGGTCCAAGTGCCCTAAAAGCGAGGTCATAAATACCTTACTTTATTATACTTGTTAAATAGGATTTTTTCTGAAGGGTAAATAATAAAAAAAATCCTTCACTTATTACATTAATGCTTTATTTACATAATTTAATACATTATGTACAATTAACTGTACATATACGTATTGTTCAATATAAATTTAAATTATCAATATTTGAGATTTATTCTCCCTCGTTCGGAAATACATGTGATTATGATATTAAAGCTATTCATGAAAGGGTTATCATTAAATATGTATTCTTTTATATATTATATTATGTACAACAAAAGACAAGAAAACTAAAACTAACATCTTATTTTCAAACGTCAACATAACCACAACTAACTACAACAATCAACCTAATTTAAATTATACTAAATCTCTACTAATATTATAAATGCGAAAATAACTCTGTCTGTCTGTCTGTCACGCCTAAACTACTCAACCGATTTTGATGAAATTTGGTACTGGGATAGACTAAAGCTTGAGAAAGGACATAGGCTACCTTTTATTACAAAAAATAGTCTTGATGGGGTTGAAATAGGGGGTGAAAGTTGTATGGGAGTTCATCATTTTTCAAGATAAAACCATGAAACTTTATATTAAGGCACTTGATAAGAAATAAATAAATATTAGTTTGACCGTTTTTGAAATTTCGACCTATGTGGGGATGAAAGTTCGTTTAAAAGTCCAAACAAAGTCAAGTTTAGCCCCGGAACCGATTATGATGAAATTTGGAACAAAAATAGACTAGACCTTGGGAAAGGATATAAACTACGCTTTGTTGTAAAAAAGGGGTTGAAATAAGGGATGAAAATTTGTATGAGAGTTGGTCATTGTTGAAGATAAAACGATGAAACTTTGAATTTAGGCACATGATAAGAAGTAAAAATTTGTTCCAGTGTTTTTCAAATTTTGACCTGTGTGGGAATGAAATAGGGGATGAAAGTTCATATGGAACTCCAAACAAAGTCACGCTTTGAAGCCCAACCTCGGAACCGATTTTGATGAAATTAGGAAAGAAAGTTTTGGGAAAGAATATAAGCTACGTTTTGTCGTAAAAAAGGGGTTGTAATAAAAAAGGGGTTGTAATAAGGGATGAAAAATTGTATAGGAGTTTGTCATTGTTGAAGATAAACGCTGAAACTTTGTGTTTAGGCACTTGATAAGAAAACAATTTATTTGATATGGGGTTTTTGAAATTTCAAACTGTGTGGGGATGAAATAAGGGATGAAAGTCCGTTTGGATTTTGACGAAATTTGGTACAAAAATAGATTAGACTTTGAGAAAGGACCAGTCAAAATCGTGTTGTCCACGCGGGCGAAGCTGTGGGCGGAAAGCTAGTTCTTAATAAATCTAAAACCTGCCTCGACATAACGCTCTTTTTCTTATGGGGAAGTTTCCGAAGACCAGTAATGAATGGGTCTGAGCTGAGTCTCTTAATTAAGTAAGAGGAAGTCTGTTAAGTAAGTCCGTATTCGTAAGTACTCGCGACATTTTTCTGTCTCTTCTCATCATCCGACGTAACCTGCCACTTCTTAACATCCATCCTGTAAGAAAGATGAACAAAATATTCGAAAAAGCAAATCCAAGAATGTAAAGGAGATAGGCCAAACTCAAACCTACTTGGTCATGGTCGGTTCAGCCAAACCGCAATATCCAGACACGTGTATTTCTGTTAATGGACACAAATTTGAGGAGGTAAAAAAGTACAAATACCTTGGTACGCGGTTAAATGCATCTAGGGAGAGTGAGCAGGAAATAAAAACCCGCATCGAAATCGGTAGCAGATCTTTTAACAGGATGAAGCGTGTTCTCTGCAACCGTAACCTCAATCTTCTTTTGCGTATTAGAATGCTTCGCTGTTCTATCTGGCCCATCCTTCTATACGGATGGGAGGCTTTGACGGTTAAAGAAGACCTCAGGAAACGTATAGAGGCGTTTGAAATGTTACGAATGAGGAAGTTCTCCGACGAGTAAAGCAGAGACTTTGAAAATAATAATAATAAAATAAATGATATTTTGAAAACATTCAAACAGAGAAAAGCTTCCTACTTAGGACATTGTTCGTTTTGATAGTAGAAAATCTATATAAAAGAAAGATAACACAGCTTATCAACTTTTTTCACTTGAATTTATCAAAAAACCTAAAGAACTGAAAAAACCGGGTACCCGGTTCCGGCTTGACTTCGGAACAGAAAGAACCGGTTCCTTAAATAGGGCCGGCTCGATGCTTTAATTCCATTGAACGAATCCGAGCGTGTAGGGAACTCAAGCCATATTTGTAAATATCTTTATATTTTTGGCTTCCTTCTAATTAACTCTTAAAAGTTACTAGACAGATTGGATCAGTTATTTTCACCATAAATATTTTGGCCAGATGTTCTATAATAACTCCGAAACAGGGGTTTCTAAAAACTTATAGTCTTATCGTAGTGTGTTCCATCAGGGCATACAATTTGATTTTTGCAGAGCTTTCTGTTATTGTAACATCTTCTTTTGCAGGATATCACTGATTTTTTTCTTTGACCAGCATGTAGTAACTAGGGTAGGTCCCCCATAGACTGCCCCGCCCACTGCCACTTCAACTTGCTTATCCTTTGAGCTGTGTTGAAAACTTTAGTTCTTCTCATTCCTGATTTGGTTGCGTAGAGAAATGCCAAGTATAGCTCTCTCTATAGCTCGCTGAGTGACCTTGAGCTTTCTTATGAGGCCCATAGTGAGAGACCACGTTTCTGTGCCATAGGTCATCACTGGTGACACACACTGGTAAAAGACTTTTGTCTTAAGGCACTGCGGTAATCCCGACGAAAAGACGTTGCGAAGTTTCCCGAACGCTGCCCAGCCGAGTCGGATTCGATGAGTGACCTCCTTTTCGGAGTTGGACCTACTTAACTGGACAGTTTGTCCCAGATGGAACAGAAGCCAGGTGGTGCTTTTCTTTAAAAAAGGTGATAACACCTTATTAAATATTTATAGACAAATCTGGCTTCTGAGCCATGTCTATAAGTTATTTTCCAGGGTTATCACGAATCGTCTCTAGCGCAGGTTTGATGACTTTCAGCCTCCCGAACAAGCCGGATTCCGAAAAGGTTTTAGTACCATAGTCCACATACTACGCTGCGGCAGATTATACAGAAGACCGAGGAATTTAATCTGCCACTATGCTTAGCGTTTGTGGACTATGCGAAAGCCTCTGATTCGATTGAAACTTGGCCGGTGCTGCAATCTCTGCAGCGGTGCCACATTGACTATCGGTATATCAAAGTGCTGAAGTGCTTATATAAAAACGCCACCATGTCGGTCCGAGTACAGGAACAGTGTACGGAGGCAATTCCGTTGCAGAGAGGTGTTAGACAGGGAGATGTTATTTCCCCGAAACTGGTTACCTCTGCAATGGAAGATGTCTTCAATCTTCTAAAATGGAAAGGCTTTTGGCATTAACATAAATGGCGAGTATATCACCTCACCTTCGATTTGCCGACGATATTTTACTCATCGCAGAATCGCTGCAAGAGCTCAGCACAATGCTCAATGACCTCGACAGAGTTTCCCAACAAGTGGGTCTTACGATGAACATAGCCAAGACAAAAATCTTGTCGCTCCCATTTCTATATCTATTGGGAACTCTGTTCTCGAAGTTTTTGACGAGTACGTCTAATGAGAAATCAATTAAACTAAAATATATTTTTTTCTTGTAATAAATATAAACTACCTTATAACTCACAAAGTGCCCGTTTGGCGCACCATGTGTCTTAGAACTAAATAAAGCTCTTGATATGCGTAGTATGATAGTGAAAACCGTTACAATACATAGTTTGTGTTTTGAAACGCTATGTTCGTTTAAATCTAAATACACATATATATCCTCTGACTGTAAATAGGCAATATGCCTATTTACGGTTAAATAAATCGAAGTAAACATAATTATAAGAAAATTTAAAAAAATATATATTTCATTATCCTATTTCTCTTAAAGTGCACGTTTGGCGCACCGTGTGTCTTAAAAGTAAATGCAGCTCTTGATATGTGTAGTATATTAGCGAAGACCACAACAAGGCCGGGATCAGAAATTAGTGATCAAGAAAGTCATTTTCTTGGTGAAATTTCATAAATGTTCAAATAACTCCTTAATACGAGAGATAGGAGAAAATTTGTCAGAACAAATTCTGAAGGCATGAGATAGTCAAGTACGTACATAATTAGATTTTAAATTAAAAAAAAAATGATTGAGGTGCGAATGTCCGACCTCTCCCATACATTCGTTCCACTGTGCGAGGCCGGCTACCGGACACCGCGCTACACACGACGGTATTCTTATTTTATATGTAGGTACAATGTTTGATATTTTATTTGTTATTAGTGTAAGATTTATTGTATTGTATTATAGTATTATATATACATGGGCTCCGTTGCCTGAAATAAATAAATAAGTTTCCGGGTACTATATTTTTTTTATCTCTGGATGCTATTGAAGAATACAAGCAACAAAAAATAGTACAATATTTTCTATACTTAATAGCTTTTTGTCATATTAAGTAAGTAAAAGTAAACGTCTCTTTTTACTGTAATGAAAATGAAATAATTCTAGGAAATATATTAATAATTATTATAAAAACTGAAATAAAATAAAAGAGATCACAACAATAATAAACTGCTTTTGTCACCAACAGGTATCGAACTTGAGATTCCGAATTCTCAGTCATGGCATTTACCACTAGGCCAACCGAACGCTATCAATATAGACGAATTACGTTATCCTTTGTAGCAAATAGCGTATCATAGTTTCATTACTGTTCGTGTAACTGTTTTGCCAATATGACATAATTATGACACTATAATTTTCTTTGTTTTTTATTACTTTCATGCAAAGAGATTTAATAATAGTGTATAAAATGTCTTTGCTTTCATGACATTTTTTTGTTTGTTAGTATAAAAGCGCTTTTTTGGCTGGCATTTTTGTACGTTTTCCATTTCTACAGCAAATATTTTTACTACTTAGAACTTTATTTATATTTGAACTATAGTTATAGTTCAACCATATCCTTTACCAATGTCTTTACGTCTTTCAATCTTATTTGGGAACAAAATACATGTGCGGTCTTAGCGTCTGGTGTACGTAACCAGAAGATGCACGTTCGAATCCTGCCCGCATGTCGTATTTTTCCTCCACTAAAATAACTTAATAATGAAAAATGCCTAAAAAATACCTAAAAAATACAAAAAGACATATGTAATATGTTTTGAGGTATGTTTATGTTTGAAATTGTCAAACAACAAAAAACGTAATGAACGGATAGCTCGCGGAGCGAAGCGACATAGGTCCGTCTAGCAGCACGTCTATGCGATCACTGTCGGATTGCATAGAAAAGAAAGAGAAGCGCGGTGATGCGACCCTCGCAGCCACTCGCAGCTTTTTACAAAACCATAAAACAATTAATTACTAAAAAAAAACTTAAGTTATCGAAAATATAAAGCAACCAAGTTCTGTATTTAAATATGATACGTAATTGTTATTAATTTTACCAACGTGCATTGCTTAGTAATACAGATATTTTTGTTTAAAATTCGTTTTAAGAGGTTAGTTTACAATTTTTTTGGATCGAGAAAACTTTTCAAAAACGTGTTTTCAAAGCAACAGTTTTCTCCGGAATATGTTCAAGATTAACATACATTTTTTTCGCTGTCAAAAACTTTATGGATTTGGCTAAAAACTTGTTTAAAATATGCCTATTTGGGTGTTGTCAGCGCCTTAACCAATCAAAGATTCACAATAAACAAGACTAGACACTAACCACTACGATCTCTCACTTCAATATAAATTGATTATATCACTTAAAACTGTTTCTATTGTTGCGGACCGCTGATCATTTCCCAGTGTTCCTTCTCTTCTTTGAGGTCTTTTGAACCTTCTCCAATGACACATTTGCCACTCCATTGCTGTTCCTGTAAATATTTCTCGCAGACTTCAATTAAGTCCTCTTTCTTCACAGCCATGACTCTTTCTCTCTGTGTCTTCCAGATGTCATAAGATAATCCATATAAGAATAGGTCTACCCCTTTCATGTATTCAGCAATAGGTTGGTCCATTTGTTGCAGAATGGACAGTTTTGCTTCAAAAAGATTTTGGTCATCAACAAGTTTCGTGTTTTGGGACATCCATCGGGCTGTGTCATCGAATACATTCAGTGTGACTCTTGAATTTGGATCCCTATAAGAGTAATAGTTGAAGACTCCATCTAAAGTGAGCATTGCACCGCCGCCGTAAGCTCCATTTTGTTCCCTAACAACTGGGTGCAAGTACTTTGATGTCAAGAATCTTGACAGAACTCGCAACTTAGGATAGTCTGGGTCTGTGTAAGGCACTGTAGGAATAACTTTCGCGCAAAAGTTGACCGGGATATTCATCGCTATATGTACTGCGCGGCTTTCTTCCGGCATTTTTTTACTATCAGTCCAGTTAATTCTATTCATCTCCTTGTGTTCAATACCTGTACATAGTGATTTGCAGAATTTATCAACAGCGTTGTGAATCTCATTATTTGTGTTACTGTAATGGAATGCTGCTCTCAAATTGCTGCCTTTTAAAATTTGCTTTCCAATTATGTTGATTGTGGATTGGATTTCTTCAATTTTTCTATTTTTTTGTATATCTTGCATAGTCATGATGTGGCGAAGGCCCATTAGACTCTCTTTGCACTCGTCTACAGATGTTATTAGTGCGCGCGCTGCCTGCATAGCGTATGTATGTCCACTGTCAATGATCCCATTGCTTAATGCTGAGCAATAACTTGTGAGAAGCATTTTCATTCTTTCACTGTTGCTGAAATTTGGTTTGCTAAATATTTCACCCCATATATCCAGCATTTTCGGCAGGTTCTCATCCAAACAGTGGCTGCTGAGAAGAATTCCTTGCTCATACTGTCCATGTTGGTCTATATGTTCTGTAATATGTGCGAGGAAGCCTAAACCTGATGTGGATTTGCTTACATACTTGTCGAAGTCTCTATAATTGTAAGATTTCGTGTCGAATTTATTAATAACATAGTTGAAGAACGGTAACATTTGCCTCTGTTGGTCTTGCAAGCAATCAGTTCCTATCACACCTTTGAAATACGTCACTCCATTGGTATTGGCCTCACACATTTGTAACGGAATGATATCAGCAACAGTATGCTTCAAAGGAGGTGCAGTCTTGTTTAATGTGATTTCATCAAGTTTCAAACAAGGAAGAATTTCCAAATTTTGTACTTTCTTCTGTGCTTTAGAAAGCTGTAAGCCTTCATTATAAATCTTTTCTTTTTCCTCAACAGTTAAAGAATTAACTTTGGATTTCAATAATGTACCTTCAGCTTCATTGAATTCATCATCAAACTTATGATCGGGCACCATAGTCATGGTCAATTTGTGTTTGTTTGCAATAAAGTACTTTTCTATTACTTCTTTCACATAGTTGGGTTCCATCAAGTTAGTTTTCAACTGATCCAGTAATTGATTGACTTTCAATGCTGTTAAAATTGGTCCATTATGGTTCCACAATGGCATTAGATTGAAGAGCAGATTAAGACCGAATTTTGGCGATTGGTGTTTAATAGATAACTCAAAACCATGAAGGACACTTTGGACATGGTCTTTTTCAAAACCTTTACGATATATGTCATCAATGGTCTGATTGACAATGGACTGTACCATTTCAAATTTAGATTTTTCAACATCTCTTAGTCCTACAACAAATAATGTATCTCGTATTTGGTTATCATAACCAGTTAATGAATTGTAACCACCTGATATATTTTTCTCAATCAAACTTTTGTAGAATGCTGAATTAGGGCCAATTATCATAAGTTCTGTTAATGCCATCATCATAAATGTCTCATAAATGCTTGTTATATCAGACATTACATATCCAATAGCGATTTGATTCTGTTTTTCAACAGGAACTCCATACTGATCTACTCTGCATGATATCTGAGCATGTTTGGGTTCTTTCCACCGTGGCTGTCGCTGTACTATGGTATTCTTTGGATCCAGGTATGCATACTGGCTCAAATATGCCTCATTTACGAACTTTAGATTAGCTTCTAAAGGAAAGTTACCATAGGAATAAATCCTAGCATTGCTTGGATGGTAGTATGTAGCGTGGAAGTTCTTCAAATGATCATGGGAAAGTTCTGGAATGCATAGTGGGTCTCCACCGGATACATAGCCATAAGTACCTTGCGGTAAAATAGAGTTGATGAACTTTTGTCCGAAAAGTGAACTAGTTTCGGAGAATGCCCCTTTCATTTCATTATAAACAACACCTTTGAAATTTAATTCTGATAGTTTATCCTCTACATTAGAATGTTCTAACCTCCAGCCTTCTTGTAAGAAGTCAAGCCTAGCCAAGTTCGGTTTAAAAACAGCATCTAAGTAGACTTTCTGTAGATTTCTATAATCAATCTCATTTTGTGATGAAAATGGGTAAAATGTGTAGTCAGGGCCAGTCAATGCATTCATGAATGTAGCAAGGGATCGGTTTAACATTTTGAAGAATGGATCTCTAACAGGATACTTTTCAGACCCACATAAAACTGTGTGTTCCAAAATATGTGGGGTGCCCATAGAATCTAGAGGTGTTGTACGAAACCCAACTGAGAAAACATTATTAGAATCATCTCTTTCTAAATGAAGGTACTCCGTCTTAGTTTTTTCATGGATGAGGAAATATGCTGTCATGTTATACTCCTTAATCGGCTCTACTTCATTGACGAGGAAACCGTGAACTGTCTTTCCTGGTTGGATGGCTCTTGTTAAAGGTTCCTTCTTTTTTAAAATGCCACTGCTGTACATACTGCTGCATGATATCAATCGGTGGTTCACGTTCAACTTGAGCTTGCATATTCTTGAATACATTTTTTCTGTTCTTTCTTCTAAACTCCTGCAATGCACAGACACCACTCACTATTTTATGATTATAAATAAATTCATGTAGGTGAGGATTATGATTGGGAATTGAAAAGTAAAATTGGTCAGGTTATGATTTAACTTGACACTGAGCTGTAGATGATATAAAGACTGCCAAATATTACAAAATTTTGTAACCTCTCTGAATAACCTCACCGCAAAAAAAGGCTTTGAATAAAATCTCTTTGATTTTAACTAAGAATATTTTTCTGTGACAAGTAACAAAATTATAGACAATAGATAAACCATTTCTTCGGTTGTTATGAACCTTATTTGATGCTGCATAATTGCATTATAAATTCAGTCTATTATGGTTAGTAAGTTAGTAACCGGAAGTATAATGATATAAAGGAAAATCTCTCGCAACATATTGTACCCTACACACATATAGGGAACATGTGGAATTACAAACATTACAAATTAGATTTACATTTCACTTTCAATAAATTAAATTTGCAACAAAACAAGAAAAACAAATGAAACATGATGCAATATTGTACTTACAATATATCACAGTACTGGGAGAGACTTGTTTATTTGGAAATTCAAAGTTATATTGTGATTGCTGTCTTCTTGTTATTTTAATATTTCCAGCAGATTATCCGGCATTATTCTTTTAATAATCCTTGGGCATAACCTCCTTTTCCCAATCCGATCGGCGACGGCGAATAATTTATTTGACGTATATGTAAGGCTGCCAGCTACTATGACCCTCAAATTCCCCAAATCGAATGTTAAACCCCGATTTTGTAAAAGAAATTACGGTCCTACAATTTTAACTTTCTTATTTTCAGAACTAATATTTTTATTTTCACTGCACATAAAATTCACTTACTTTTAACCCTTATCGCATTTTTTTTGTCATAATTTTTTTCCCCAGATTTGTGAAAAACTATCCTATTGCGGTAATGCTGTCAAAAAAGGTTATTACCATATCATAAATTAGAATATTTGAAAAAGCATTATGTAAAATCGTAAAATAGCGTAGTAATCATCATCATCATCATAATTATCAGCCTATTGCCGTCCACTGCTGAACGTAGGCCTCCTCCAAAAAGAGAGCCTAAGTAATAAACCACGCCGTATTAATATTAAAGCGGCAATATTTGTTTTCGGCTCTGTGGCGTTCACTTAAAGAGGCCTACGTCCAGCAGTGGAGGAATACCGGCTGATGATGATGATGATGATTTTTTTTTTGTCTGTAATCAATCAGTCAGTAGCGATTTTAGCAAATAATCCCTTAGTAACTTATTTCATAATAATTAAATACATTCATAGACTATTTCATACCCCGCTGTATTACAAAGATCTTGTATAGGTTAAACGGTGGGCAGGTTTCTAGGAACCTATACATTGGACTTTAACTATAAATTTTTATAATTGGTTGAAGACTAAATATTAGAAATTGTTATTACTACTTATCGTAGACGGAGCAATTAGCACAGTTCTACACTATACTTTGTGTTGTGTAGACGTTATTTTATTTGTAGTAATAACAAAACGTCATGTCATTCTTAAGCTTGACGTTTGACGTTTCTTTCTTTTAAAACACGTGTTTACGTGTTGAGCTCATGCAGAGCTCTTAATTATTTTTAAGTGTATTAAAATAAACAAAAATGAGTTTGTACAACTTTAAAAAGATCGCCGTAGTCCCTACGGCAAAGGTAAATAGTCAAAAGTTTCATATTTATGGGAAATATTTACTAGTATGTATAAAATGTGTTCTAACCTAATATATTACGCACAATTTTTATATTTCAGGACTTTATAGACATAATTCTGTCTAAAACACAAAGGAAAACTCCCACAGTTGTACACAAACATTACAAAATATCAAGGATTCGTGGGTTTTACATGAGAAAAGTGAAATTTACACAACAGAACTTTCATGACCGTCTTTCTAGGATTATACAGGTAAATGAATAACTAATGTTGGTGTCAGATTGTACCCCGATATTCTCGGTAATGTTCATCATCATCAGTAGCCTATATTTGTTCTCTGCTGGACATAGGCACGCTACATCCAGTCTCTGCCTAGAAGCAGACTCTAAGCCTATAATTATGAATATTTTGGTTAATAGTATTATATTACTGTAATACACTGTATATATCTCACTTCCATGCACATACCATCCTTGTTGATAGCTCTCAAAATAATGATATAGCTGTTCCTACAATTACGTACCCCCTTATGGGCATGGTGCGATATTAAATAGCCTAACACCTTCCTCATTAAAGTGGCTATTGAATACAAAAATAATGTTAAATCCAACTGGTAGTTACTGAGATTAGTGCAACAATTAAACTTGTCAGCTTTATTATATTGATATAGATAAATTATTTTTTTTTTTTCATTAACTAAAACAACTCTATTATGGTTTGGTCAACAGGAATTCCCCAAACTAGATGATGTGCATCCATTCTACGCAGATCTTATGAATGTACTGTATGACAAGGACCATTACAAACTTGGTTTGGGACAGTTGAATACAGCCAGACATCTTATTGATACGTAAGTAACTATGTACAGGTTCAAAAAACTAAGCTATAAAAGCTTAAATCTTTGAAACTACGCAACGGATTTTGATGCGGTTTTTTTTAATAGATATAGGAAGGTTTATATGTATAATACATACATATTTTAGTATAGAAAAGCCGAGAAACTACGCGGGCGAAGCCGTGGGCGGGAAGCTAGTATTTAATAATTATAAAATCTATGTATGTATCTAGCACAGCATAGAATAATCAAAGCATTGCTGGACACTAGCCTCCTCTTGGTGAGAGGGAGTGCTCTATAATCCACCAATTGAATTGAATTGTATAGCTTGACCTGTAGCCGGGTGTACAGTCACCATCAATATTTTTTTTATCACTGTTAGGCTTACGCTTGACCACAACTTGCCTGATGTTAAGCATCGAAGTGGTCTACGATGGAGCGCGCTTGCCTAGAAGGTACCTATTCACTCTCGTCTTGAAGACACCCAAATTGTAGGTCTCGGGGAACAAAGATTCTGGTAACGAGTTCCACAATAGAGCAGTACGCACTATAAATGTACACGCAAAACGTTTCGTGCGAGATTTAGGCACTTCCACCATGTAGCGGTGGCGCCTTAATATATCAGAACAAACAGACTGTTCAGAATTATCTTAGCAACTAGAGAAATTATACCATATCTCAGTTACATACATCACAAAGCATGTTTTAGAATGAACACTACACACGGCAGCTGTCACTCAGACATGTATTTTATTCCATTGAGGTAAAGTTTAATTTCCCTAGTTGCTCAGATAATTATGAATATGTTTCACTGTTTTTGTTAAGTTGAACTCCAGCAGCTTAGACCCATAACATTAGAAAACCTACATACCATCACGCCTGTATTCCTCAATAGGGTAGGCAAAGATATACTAATGTAATGTGTGTTTTAAGAAGAGCAAAATGTTTCAGTGGTTTCTTTTTTTTTGGTATTGTGGTCTGGTTGTGTACATAACCAGAAGGACGCAGAATCAAACCCTGCATGACGCCGAATTTTTCTTTAATTATAAAATTCATATCTTTATGAGCAAATGTTTTATTAAGCTAACATGCTGCACTGAAGAGTTAAGTATATTTTGAAGGCAAGAATATAAGTTAAAGTATATTTTGCGGAGTAGTTTGCCTATCAGTGGCCATTATCAGTCTCATATTCCGTCATTTGTATGACGGAATATGAGACTGATAATGGCCACTGATAGGCAAACTACTCCGCAAAATATACTTTAACTTATATTCTTGCCTTCAAAACATAAACAATTTAATAAACATATTGTCCACAGTGTAGCCAAAGACTACGTCCGTCTCCTAAAGTACGGAGACTCGTTGTACCGATGCAAGCAGCTGAAGAGGGCAGCGCTCGGCCGCATGGCTACCATCATGAAGCGCCAGGCCGCCAACCTCACGTATTTAGAACAGGTACGTATTGTTATCTGGGCTTCGATATAGACAAAAGAAAAATTTGTCGCATAGTTGATGTTTGTTCTCAATTTTCTTTTCATTGCATAACAAACATGGGCCATATTTTGAATCGATTTTATGATTCTTTTTTTGTTTGGTAGGTCTTACTTCAGAGGTGTTCCCGTAAAAATTTAAAAAAAAACATCAAAACTTTGAAAATTGTTTACTTCGAAAATATTATCGTTTACTCCGATACCTGTCTCATTGAAGCAGCTCGTTTAGTTGGCTTACTTAGAAACAAAACTTTCCACTAAAAATATAAAAAAAATATTACTTTTAACAAAAAAGTAAAACCGTCGGTGACTTCGATTTGAGTGGTTCTTTTATTTGCGCCACCGACTTCACCGACTGTTTTAGACAAAATTATTTGATGGCGGTTTTACTTTTAAGTATTCGACAATACGATACACGAGTCGATCCTATTGACAGTGAGTGTTATTCTAAAAGTTGTATTAATATACTGATTGCCTCGTTGGTCTAGTGGTCCCAATCGCGACTGCTACGCTAGAGGTCTTGGTTTCGATCCCCAGGTCGAGCAGTGTTATTGAGTTTTTCTATGAAATTCTCAGTAGCAGCTCGGAGTCTGGATTTGTGCCCGGTGAATGGCAATAGGCTCGCCCCCTATTACATGGGACCCAAACATACCGGCGAACTGTGGGTGTACATTAAGTGCACCTCTGCCTAACCCTTCGGGGAATACAGGCGTGATGGTATGTTATGTTATGTATTAATATAAATAAATAATTGTCCTGCAGGTCCGCCAACACTTGGCGCGTCTGCCGTCCATCGACCCCTACACGCGCACCATCATCATCTGCGGCTTCCCCAACGTTGGCAAGTCCAGCTTCATCAACAAGGTATGTACCTATAGTTGCCAGCACATTAAAATACCACAAAATAAAAAATTCGCAATTGATTTTAAACCTTAAAGTATTGATTATTAAGTTCAAAATAAACGGAGAAAATTTGACATTTTGTGGTAATTTGATGTGCTGGCCACCATCCCAACAGTCGCTAGCACATCATGTTAACACAAAATTAAAATTTTCCGCAGTTGATTTTGAACTTAATCACCTGTATTTTAAGGTTTCAAATCATTTGGAGAAATTTGACAGTTTTGTATAACCTGATGGGATGTAAAAAATAGTGTGTCCATGTGCTTTCAAAGATGTGTTTTTACATAGTATAAAACAAAGTTAATCGCGTTGTTTATAGGCTAGATCTTTTGAAAGAAAGAAAGAAAGAAAAATCATCTTATTCATCATTCTTATTTATCAGCAACAACAAAACGTGCAAACAGACATAATTAATAAATTATCATATTTAAATTTTAAATAAGAATTTGTTTTGATCTGTCGCACGTCGTGTCCGCGACAAAAAAGGTTGCCACTCAGCTGAATGCTTTGTTAAGGGACAAAACCATAACAAAGCGCTGATTTTCAGTGGCCACCTAGTTACGTACGGATATCAAGCTAGGCTATTTTTAAATAAATTTACAAATAAAAATATAATGTATATATAAGTATCACACTGTATGTAGTATGCAGTATATAAAAGTACGATAAGAAAAACCAACTGTATAATAAAATAGACTTTTAAACTATGCAACAATTTTAAGGCCAAAGCGTCGGGGTTGAGCGCGAAATTCAATTTTTTCTTGGAGTTTCGCAAACTTTTCGGCGAAAATTACACCTTCATCTCCTACGATAGCACTCTCTCTCACTCTCTAACTCTCTCGGTGACAGGGAATGGGCCGTAACCCACCACGCGGACCCATCGCGGGTCGGTAGATGTCACATGTCTTTGAATTTTTGGTTCTTGTATGCACGGCTAGACATGAAGCTATACAAATCCAGTATCGACTGACCTCGCATTGCAAAACGCTTTCCACACAATGCGAGACCAGCGTATATTGGATTTGTATAGCTCGATGTACTTGAGGTTTCCTCACGATGTTTCCGTTTTGGGAGAAGTGTTGAGGACATAATTTACACAATATAATGCGCCTGGGTTCAAACCTACGAACCACAACTCCTAAACCGCCACGTTGTTTATTGATATGAATATTAATGTAATTATTTGTCAACAGATCACTCGCGCCGACGTAGAAGTGCAGCCATACGCGTTCACCACCAAAAGCTTGTATGTAGGACACACCGACTACAAATACTTAAGATGGCAGGTAATATATTATACTTATTATAATCTCATTACTCTACTGGTCTCAAGCGCGACTGCTACGCTAGAGGTCTTGGGTTCGATCCCCAGGTCGAGCAAAGTGTTATTGGATTTTCTATGAAATTGTCATTAGCAGTTCCGAATTTGGATATGTGCCTGGTGAATGGCAATGTTATTCTTCAGGGAATACAGGTGTGATGGTATGAAATTAAATACCAGCAGGTGGAAAAACAAACCAGTATCACATCGACGAAATCATAAATAATATACGACATTGAATATCTACTGCCTCGTTAGTCTAGTGGTCCCAATCGCGACTGCTACGCTAGAGGTCTTGGGTTCGATCCCCAGGTCGAGCAAAGTGTTATTGGGTTTTTCTATGAAATTCTCAGTAGCAGCTCGGAGTCTGGATTTGTGCCCGGTGAATGGCAATACGCTCGGCCCCTATTACATGGGACCCAAACATACCAGCGAACTGTGGGTGTACATTAAGGACACCTCTGCCTAACCCTTCAGGGAATACAGGCGTGATGGTATGTATGTATGTATTGAATATCTATAGTATATCTATAATAGTAATAGCAGTCGGCCCTATTACATCGGACCTAAACATACCGTCCAAGCGTTGGTGTACATAACTACACCAATTGCCTAACCATTCCGAGAATACAGGTGTGGTATGTTATGTTATATTTATTGAATATCTGTTGTTCTAGGTGATAGACACGCCAGGTATCTTGGACCACCCGCTAGAGGAGCGCAACGTGATCGAGATGCAGGCGGTGACTGCGCTCGCGCATCTCAGGGCTGCCGTGTTGTACTTCGTGGACCCCTCGGAGCAGTGCGGCCACAGCATTGAGGAACAGGTCAGTTTATTATGGACAGCAGGTTGCTGGTAACCTGAGTGAGCGCAGATTCAGTTAAATAAGAATAGTTTTGATAGATTCATTTAAGGCTAAACGTTCAGCCTTGAGCGCGAAATTCTTTTTTTTTTGTTTTTTCGCAAATAACTTATTAGTAGTAGTGCCTCTCTGGCATGTCTACGTGCTAGCATGAATGGGTCGGCACGACCGGGGAAGTACTACCCTGCCGCAGAATATTGACGTCAAGTAGCTGTATGCATACTGTTGCGTTTCGTACGATGAGTGTGGAGCGCCAGAGGCCCAATTTGGATACAGCCCCTTCCTTCTCCTTTTCTCCTTTCCCCTCCGTTTTCCTTGGCTCCGCAACGCATCTGCAACTCCTTTGGTTTTACAGATGTCCATGGGCGGACTACTTACCATCAGGTCGCTCGTCTGCTCTTTATCTGAGTTATCCCTTTAAAAAAAAATACATCATAATCATTTAATGTAATGTTTGTGTTAATTTGTCCAGATATCCTTATTCGAGAGCATAAAGCCGCTGTTCAGCAACAAGCCGCTGATCGTGGTGCTGAACAAGATGGACGTGGTGCAGCCCGAGGACCTGGCGCCGGGGAAGAAGGAGCTGGTGGAGGAACTCATGGAGAACTGCTCCAAGGGAAACCTGGTCAAGTTAGTTGTTTATTCAATTCAATTTTATTCCGTTTCATAATTAACCCCCGACGCAAAAACGGCGGGGTGTTATAAGTTGACGTGTCTGTGTGTGTGTGTGTGTGTGTTTGTGTGTGTGTGTGTGTCTGTGGCATCGCAGCTCCCGAACGGTTGGACCGATTTGAAAGGTGAATTATGTTTACAGGTGGCCAACTTATATCTATTAAAATTATAATATATTTTTTAATTCCCCATATAACGTTTTTTCGTTATTAAATATTATGTAGCTTTCACCTGCAACTTTGCTCTTAACCGCTATCTAACTGTGATTTCCAACTCACTCTGAGTTGGAAATCTGTTTGCAACATGTTTTGTCGTCAGTGGGGGTTAGAAATACTTATATCTTTGTGTATTAGTATAATTATGTTCTCGTGTTAAGTGAATTGTATTATAACTCACAATTAGAAAAAATATATAAACCCGAACTTTGTTAGCGTCACAATCAACTAATAGTTCATACGTAATGCCGAAATGAATTGGTATTCAGACACTTATTAAATTATTTATTTATTTAAACTCCTCGTCACGACTGTTTTTCCGAAGGGTTACGCTAAGTTTAAAATTGGGGATTGTGCCAGGTTAATGGCAACTAAGGCCCACCCCTATTAAATGGGACCTCATCATACCGGCGAACTGCGGTCGTACACCTCTGCCTACACAATCGGGGAAATAAAGCGTGATAACGCTTCTTGAATTGCCATGAGTTTCACAAGCCTGTTAATTCCACAGCGCGGATCCGAACTCGGACCTGTCGGTGGTGCCGGTGATGCGCATGTCCACCATCACGGAGGAGGGCGTGCAGGAGGTCAAGATAGAGGCCTGCGAGAGGCTCCTGGGGCACCGGGTCACCGAGAAGATGAGGACCAAGAAGGTACCAAGGCCGCTCCAACGTCTTCTATCTAACCTTTATGAAATTAAATGAAATCATATTTATAGTCCTTTTAAAATTGTTATGTTTGATGGAATATCGACGTCAAATAGCAGTATGTATACTGCGTTTCGCTCGTAGTGTGTGGAGCGCCGGAGGCCCAATTCCTCATTCAGTCCCCTTTTTTCTCCTTTTCTCTTTTCCCTCCCTTTCCCTTGGCTCGGCAACGCATCTGCTGCTCCTTTGGTATTGCAGATGTCCATGGGCGGCGATGACTACTTAGGGACCATCCATAAAGTGCGTCACACCTTAAGGGAGGGGGGAGGGGGTCGGCAAAGTGTGACATTGTGTGACTAGGGGTTCCAACCTCTTTGGACTAGGGGGTCCGAAGTTTCGTGACTTCACATTTCAAAATCTAATAGGTACTTATCGGAACTGCTTTTTTAATTTATTAATTTACTAGATGAAAAATTGCAAAATATGTGACGTCACACTAGGGAGGGGTCAGGAGTCTCACAAATGTGACAACAAGTAGGGGCGGGGGGGGGGGCTAAAATTCATGAAATTTGTGTGACGTACTTTATGGATGGCCCCTTACCATCAGGTGGCTCGCCTGCTCGTTTGCCGAGTTACCCCATAAATACATTTCTTTTTTTAAAAAGCTTACTAGCAAAGTGGGTCACACATTACTAGTAATCTTGTTAACCCCTCGTACTAAGCTAAATGCTTGTATCACGAGTGGGTTCACGTCGGTAGTGCAATGGGTGAGTTTGGAACCGGCAACCACATGATCGCAAGCCGACGCCCCAGCCATAGGGCTACAGCCGCTTCTGTTGATAGGTGGACGGCATCCTGAACCGGCTCCACGTGGCGGTGCCGGCTCCTCGGGACAGCAAGGCTCGCCCTGCCGTCATCCCTCCGTCCGTCGCCCTCAAGAAACAGCAGCAAGCAGAGAAGCTCGCCCGCAAGAGGAAGCTGGAGAGGGAGATAGAGGTCGAGGAGGGAGATGACTATGTGCTCGGTGAGTGGGGAAATCACTACATAGTATATAACAAAGTCGTTCCGCTGTCTGTCTGTCCCTATGTATGCTTAGTTCTTTTAAACTACGCAACGGATTTTGATGCGGTTTATTTTAATAGATAGAGTGATTCAAGAGGAACGTTTATATGTATAATACCTGAATATTGTATAGAAAAGCCGAGAAACTACGCGGGCGAAACCGTGCAACTTTTTGGAACCGTGCAACTAGAGTCAATAACGTTTCATAAACGCTTGTTAAAGCTTATTTGAAATAAAAACATTTGAACAGTAACAGAAGTTCTAGAGTTTGCAGTTATTCGCGTGTAAACAAACTCTTAAACTTTTAAAAGTTTGTACATATACATTTAGTTATTTTAGTTAAGGAAAAATACGACTCCGGGCAGGATTCGAACTTGCGTCTTCTGGTTAGGTATACCAACCGCTATGACCGCTAAGCCACCGCTAGTCCCATCCGCCAGCTTGAAATTTTGCGTTCACATTTTTAATTTACATCTTTGAGGTGACGTCAGTGACATCTGTTGCTAAATCTGCTGTTAAATTACAAATGTGAATGCAAATTTCGACCTGGCGGGTGTGACTCGCGTTGGCTTAGTGGTCATAGAACTTGGTGTAATCTAACCAGAAGACGCAGGTTCTAATCCTGCCCGCAGTCGTATTTTTCCTTCATTAAAATGACTTTATAATCTTTGCACAAAAAATACAAAAAGATACATACACTCACGCCTTTTTTCCATAGGCAGTAGGCAGGCAGGTTTTCGGTAGGCAGAAACAGAACGCCATCTGCTACGATTCTTGCATATTTCTTTTGCTTCGTCCACATTCATACATACAAAAAGATAGTAGACATTTATTGTTAATGTACAATAGAATTAGTAAGTTAATCATATGTATTTGCTTGCAGATCTCCAGAAGAACTACGCGGAGATACCGGAGGAGGAACGTCACGACCCCATCCCTGAGTTCTGGGAGGGACACAACATCGCCGATTACATCGACCCAGAGATATTTGATGTGAGTATATATATATAAAATATACTACACTAGTATATGCTGATGATGATGATGATGATGATGATGATGATGATATATGTTTATACCGATACTAATTAGTCACTTGCACTCATTAAAAATGCAGTGATAGCCTAGTGATATGAAAATTGGACTGTCAAGTCAAAGTCGCACCGACTTTTCGAAGTTATGTGCGTATTAATAGTTAACCACAAATGTAGTTTGCACACCCAGTGTGCAAAAAAAATTGCGATTTTTTTTTATCATGGTAATTCGTAAAACTATATGTTTCCTGCTCTAATTTGCAAAAATTGTAGGGAAACGAAAAGGATGGCAATAATAGTCATATATGCACCTGCATACTGCACATTTTTGTATAGGTTGCATTCTAATCGTGGGAGAGGTTAATTAACCACTCCCTTAGGGCAAAACATTTTTTTTTAATGGTATGTATGTGCCTTCCACCCTGTATGGCAATAAGATTGTTTTTGGCGCGTTCGAAGCTGCGCGAGGCATTCAATGCTGCGCGTGAGTCACATCGCGCCGACAGTGACGTTTGTTATATGGTCGCGCGCAGAGCCAGTGCTCTGACGTGCATTACCCATAGCAAATACAATAACGCTAATTTTTAAACCCCAACGACGCAAACACGACGGTGTGATATAATATACGGTCTGTCTGTGCCATCGGAACTCCCGAACAGATGAACCGATTTTGATTTGTTTTTTTTTTTTGTTTTAAAGGTGAATTTGTCGGGAGTGTTCATTGCTATGCTTGATGAAAATCGGTCGTGATATAAAGCAATCTTCCGGGGTATTTTTAGGGTTCCGTAGCCAAATGGCAAAAAACGGAAGCCTTATAGATTCGTCATGTCCGTCTGTCTGTCTGTCCGATCGTGTCACAGCCTTTTTTTCGAAACTATAAGAAGTATGCTGTTAGCAGATGTATTCTATGAACCGCATTAAGATTTTAACACAAAAATAGAAAAAAACAATAAATTTTGGGGGTTCCCCATACTTGGAACTGAAACTCAATTTTTTTTATTCGTCAAACCCATACGTGTAGGGTATCTATGGATAGGTCTTCAAAAATGATATTGAGGTTACTAATATCATTTTTTTCTAAACTGAATAGTTTGCGCGAGAAACACTTCCAAAGTGGTAAAATGTGTGTCCCCCCCACTGTAACTTCTAAAATAAGAGAACGATAAAACTGAAAAAAATATATGATGTACATTACCATGTAAACTTCCACCGAAAATTGGTTTGAACGAGATCTAGTAAATAGTTTTTTTTTTAATACGTCATAAACTGAATATTTTGCTCGAGAGACACTTTCAAAGTGGTAAAATGTGTGTCCCCCCCCTGTAACTTCTAAAATAAGAGGACGATAAAACTAAAAAAAATATATGATGTACATTACCATGTAAACTTCCACCGAAAATTGGTTTGAACGAGATCTAGTAAATAGTTTTTTTTTAATACGTCATAAACTGAATATTTTGCTCGAGAGACACTTTCAAAGTGGTAGTGTGTCCCCCCCCCCCCCTGTAACTTCTAAAATAAGAGGACGATAAAACTAAAAAAAATATATGATGTACATTACCATGTAAACTTCCACCGAAAATTGGTTTGGACGAGATCTAGTAAATAGTTTTTTTTTAATACGTCATAAATCGTAATGATACGGAACCCTCCGTCCGACTCGCACTTGGCCGGTTTTTTATTACACGGGCAATTCGTTGCATTGGTTGACGTTGAGGAAAACCTCTGATTTTTTATAACTATGTGCGTGTCAATAGTTAATTATTGCACTTAAACGGTGAAGGAAAACATTGTGTTTAAGCTTGCGTGCCTGAGAGATTTTCTCGAAGGCGTGTGAAGTCTGCCTTCCCGCAGTAGGCTAGCGTGGTGGACTAAAGCCATCCCTCTGGTTCTGAGACCAGTGCCTAAAAGCGGCAGATTGTTGTTTGATTCATTGTAAATAACTGAAAATATATTTGATCCGGCTAATAAAGTTTTAAGATACAAGCGTTTATAGTTTTTGGTTGGGATTCACATTCACATTATTAGAAATTCAATAATTTAATATAACGAGGTCAGCAATTGTTACATGTATTAAATAAAAATGTCAATATAACTACTATTGTTATGTTCTCTCCAGAAACTGGCTGAGCTGGAGAAGGAGGAAGAGCTCCGCGTCGCCGGTGGTATGTACGCAGTGCCCAAGATAGAGCTCGACGACACCATGCGGGAGATACGACAGCTAGCCACGCAGATACGGTATGACTTACTAAAAACATAAGCAACACACTAATAATTTAGGTTACCCGCCCACGTCCTATAATAATCGGTGACTGATTCTTTGTAGGAGAAAAATAGAACGCACTGATAGCAAGTGCAGTGATAGCCTAGTGATATGACCATTGGACTGCCAAGTCAAAGGTCTCGAGTTAGAATCCAAGGCACGCACCTCTGACTTTTCGAAGTCATGTGCGTATTAATAATTAATTATCACGCGCTTAAACGGTGAAGGAAAACATCGTGAGGAAACCTGCATGCCTGAGAGATTTTCTTGACGGCGTGTGAAGTCTGCCAACCCGCAGTAGGCTAGCGTGGCGGACTATAGCCTAATCCCTCTCGTTCTGAGAGGAGATCCGTGCCCAGCAGTGGGACAATGTAATGGGTTGATGATGATGATAGCAATAGTGCAACGCACACGTCCTACAAAAAGTTGGGCAGAATTAAAATCGGTGCATCCCGAACTTTCTTTTCTCTCTTCTGTTCCTCAAAAGCCAAAGATAAAGCTTCCTCTGTAAATCCACCTTCCTCCTTATATTCATGAGATTCTCTCTGTCCATGACGTGCTGCTCCCTCGATAGCCACAGACAAAGTGACGGACGTAGGTGTTGAGTCGACCACAAAATCGGTCCTAAGAATCGGAGGAAAAATCGGCCTGATTATCTATCCTACAAAAAGTCTGACGTGGGCGGGCAGCCTAAATCGCACCTCCGATAAATATATAATGTTCAGGAGCAACAAAAATGTTCAACTTATTTCACTTTAAAGCGAATACATTGCATTTACTTTCCATTAGGCTATCACCACTTCCATTTTGAAGTCAAGTTATATTATCTTAGTATCAAATATTCTAATATAGGTAGCAATGATCTGTTAAATCATATAATTTGGGTTAGTTTTTGGCGCGTTCGAAGCTGCGCACAGCGTTAAATGCTGCGCGTGAGTCACATCGCGCCGACAGTGACGTTTGTTATATGGTCGCGCGCAGAGCCTGTGCTCTGACGCGCATTACCCATAGCAAATACAAATAACCTGTAAAAACAATGCTTGTTGTTCAAAGTTTCTTGAAAAAGAAGTTCTTGTCATAGAAAAACAGCTGTTAGAATTCGGGTAATTAAACTGTGCCTCTCTGTGGTAGAGCTTGCCGAATAACCGCACGTACACTCATATAAATGAGTGTTATCGTGTAAAAATAACAAAAACTACCTTTCCGCCCACGGCTTCGCCCGCGTGGTTTCTCGGCTTTTCTGCATTTTACCCGTTTTTGCAACATTTTTCATTTATGCTCCGCTCCTATTGGTCTTAGCGTGATGATATATAGCCTATAGGCTTCCTCGATAAATGGGCTATCTAACACTGAAATAATTTTTCAAATCGGACCCGTAGTTCCTGAGATTAGAGCGTTCAAGTAAACAAACAAACAAACTCTTCAGATTTATAATATCAAAAATAGAGAGATTAATAATTATTTTAGTAATTGCCACCGACCCCAACTGTTTTCTATCAAGAAATAATTAGCTCTTTTAAGATACGTTATCGGCTTTTAGCACTAAATATAATTATGTACTAGATGTTGCTAGAGGCAGCTGATCTTCTATCTATAGGTATATAATATAACCATTACTCAAGTACTGATTGTACTTGTCCACAACTTCAAAGTACCGAGACCATGAAATACCTTGGTGTCATAGTCTATAGCAACTTAAAGTGGAAGCAACAAATTAGTTCTACCGTAGCTACAGTGAGGAAGCTCATCTTCATTTTTAAAACACTCAGAGCTGTAGCTGATTTTGACTGCTTGAA
Source organism: Subacronicta megacephala (assembly GCA_958496365.1). Lineage (NCBI taxonomy): Eukaryota > Metazoa > Arthropoda > Insecta > Lepidoptera > Noctuidae > Subacronicta > Subacronicta megacephala. The sequence continues at coordinate 7,742,334 of OY292540.1, read as the reverse complement.
AACCATTTACTTTGCGCTCGCGCAGTCCGTCCTAGGTTACTGTTTGACGGCTTGACTTTAGATTTCCGACTTCTGACTTCTCGATTCTCGACTCCACTCACGACGCGACTCTCGACTCGCCTCAACTCTCGACTCACGACTCGACTCAACTCACGACTATCGACTCGACTGTCGACTTGACTCTCGACTTGACTCTCGACTCGACACTCGACTCAACTCTCGACTCGACTCTCGTTTCGACTTACGATTTTTGACTTTCGACTATTGACTTGTTGACCTTCGAGTTTCGACTTCTGACTCGATTTTCGACTGTCGACTCGACTCGAATTTATAATTACTCTTTCTACGACGTGAAGGTGTGAAATTTTAAAAATCCTTAAAGAGTGTTTCTATTGTCAATTCAATTAAAGAAGAATTAAGTTCTTATTTAAGCTCTTCAATAAGAGCTTAAATACTTAATTTCAAGTAATTTTGATAATAAACAATTAATTTCCCATACAAACTTTAACACCCCTATTGACCCATTTAAGGGATGAAATTAAAAAAATCTTTAAGGACGTGTTTGATTATTTTATATTTAGAGGCTAAATACCAAATTTCATTCATTTCAAATTAAAAATGACAGAGTTTCATACAAACTTTTACCCCCATTTCACCACTTTAAGCCTTTAATAAATGAATTTGGAAAAATCCTTTCTACAATGACGCCTAGAGTATAAAATCAATATCCCCTCAAAATCTCAAATTTCCATCATTTGTGGTTTCGGTTGGGCGATGATATGTCAGTCGGGACATTGCCTTTTATATATGTATATAGATAATACTTTGTAGAGCGTTCTTACGGTAAGATAAATAAAGAAAATTGCGCAGAAAATTTGAAAACATCTGAAAAAGACTATTTTAACCACCTCGTGCGTTTTTTTTCGTTCGAATTGAATATTCATAGCTAAGAGAAAACAACGTCTAACGAGTCAGCTAGTTATTTAATATAAATAATTTATTCGTGAATAGCAACAAGAAGGCGATGTTGAAGGACGAGTCGCGCCTGGTGAAGCAGTCGACGAAGCCGGTGATGCCGCGCAACAGCCGCGCCAAGGGCAAGGACCGCACCACCGGCAAACTACGAGAGGAGATGGAGAAACTCGGTATGAACAACATCATTCTAATCGACACAATTTTTTCTGTAAATTTATCTGTTTTTTTTATGCGATAGCTCTGTAAACTAGCTGGCAACCACCTGATGATGAATAGTCATCGCCGCTCATAGACATCTGCAATACCAAAGGAGTTGCAGATGCGTTGCCTGGTCAAGCACAAGGGAGGGTAAGGAGAAAAGGAGAAGGATGGGGGAGAATTAGGCAGAGTGGGGAGTTTGTGGAGTACCTCTACAAACTCCCCACTCTTTTACCACATACCATCACGCCTGTATTTCCCGAAGGGTTAGGCAGAGGTGTACTAATGTACACCCACATTTCGCCGGTATGTTTAGGTCCCATGTAATAGGGGGCGAGCCTATTGCCATTAACCGGGCACAAATCCAGACTCCGAGCTGCTACTGGGAATTTCATAGAAAAACCCAATAACACTTTGCTCGACCTGGGAATCGAACCCAGGACCTCTAGCGTAGCAGTCGCGCTTGGGACCACTAGACTAACGAGGCAATCACTCTTTTACTGGCTCATTTTTAAGGGAACGACAAAAGAATTTCGTGTCAATGGTGCCTGATTCGCTTTTATTTGTGTGTAAAGTTTAATGTTTTGTCGGAAAAATATGACTTGGGCAGTTATAGGGGCTTAAAGAAAACACTAACAGAAACTGCGGGGTTTCGTAAGTGACGACTAAGGAAACTCGGAGAATAATGGTCTCTTAGCTATAGTATTAAATATTGTGTCTGGATGACCTGTCAGGGTATATAATATATTCTTTTAATGTTTGGCGCGTTCGAAGCTGCGCACAGCGCTCAATGCTGCGCGTGAGTCATATCGCGCCGACAGTGACGTTTGTTATATGGTCGCGCGCAGAGCCTGTGCTCCGACGTGCATTACCCATAGCAAATACAAATAATTAATATTTTATCAAAGATGAAAAATTGCTGTCATTTTTGCTATCGAGGGGCTTGTGGGAAATTATAATAACGTCGATAAATTGATCTGCAAGGTTAAGCTGTACTCGCCGGGGTCTGTTTATTGACGAGTTTATTCTATGCTCTGTCTTGGTGCGCCCGTATCGCCTTCGGCTCCGGTGCCATAAGGTGCTATCTTTAACAATCGTTTCTGGAAATAAGAAGCCCAGCAAGCCTGAAAACTGAACTACCCTCAGTATATCAGCATTGTCCAGAATTTGGAATGAGGTCTGATAGCAATCGCTTGTATATACCTGCGTGTTTAAAATCACCCCAACTGCCGCGTCTTTTTAATTCAATTATTTGACGTTTAGGCTTTCAAAAATAGGAGCATAGACCTGCGTTCCGGAAAGAATAATACTGATGTTCAACTGGATTTGGGTACTCTGCTCTGGGTACTTATCTTTGACTTTATTTCGTCAGGTGTGGATATGTCGGAAACGAAAGAAGCTCACTTCACCCGTTCCCGCGGGCGCTCCCGGTCCCGCTCGGCCGCGGCGCCGGCCAAGCGCGCGCGCCTCGAGGAGCGCGGCCGCTCCGTCAGCAAGCCCGCCAGGGACACCGCCGGCGTCGGCGATGCTCTTGTAAGTATTCATATAACTTCTATTTTTCTTCAAACAGGTGCCTCCCCTTCGCAGAATATTGACGTCAAGTACCAATATGCATACTGTTGCGTTTCGTACGGTGAAAGTGGAGCGCCGGAGGCCAAATTCCTCCCTCAGCTTCCTATAAATTGTATTTTTTTGCCGTATTCTCTATTTTACGACAAAGTCTACTACAATTACAATTTTTAAACAAAAGTTTGAATACTCAATCTTGAATAAGTTATTGTTGACGTCGCAATTTCGACTGCTACATGCCTAAAATTAACACATTTTTAGACGAAAAATTTGCAAAAAAAAACAAAAAAATAATAATTTGGCGCCGAAAGCTAAACATTTAGAACAAGCTGTCAGCTGTCAGAAGACTATGATGTATGTTACGTTTTAAAGTGCTTATTACAGTACTATCTGTCGTCCATGGTTTCACTAGCTTCCCAAAGGACTTTTTGAGACAATCGAATGTTTGTACGATTTTGCAAAATAAAAGTGGCGCGTTCGAAGCTGCGCGTGGCATTCAATGCTGCGCGTGAGTCACATCGCGCCGACAGTGACGTTTGTTATATGGTCGCGCGCAGAGCCAGTGCTCTGACGTGCATTACCCATAGCAAATACAAGTAACCTTTAAAAATAATGCTTATGGATTTTTTTATAAGAACTAGGAAGGGACGAGAAATTAAGTAGTTGCGCTCATTATAGCGCTTTTAAGAATTCGCTGTCCTTTGTTAGTTTCGTTTGGGCAAGCGTAGTGTGGGACGCTCTGCGACACTATGGAGCGACGATTTGAAGAAGGTGGCTGGCAGCGGATGGATGCGAGCTGACCAAGACCGGGATGGTTGCGGGGTGGGGGCTCTTTGGGAGAAGAGGCCCATGTTCAGCAGTGGACGGCGGTAGGCTGATATGATGATGATGATGTCAGTTTTGTTTAGATTCGAACCGCATATTAGGATATCGTCGTATCATCTCGCTCGTATTATTTACATGTATTTTTGTAGACGTAGGAAATGAGAAGGCCGTCGAAGATACCAAAAAGTTCCTATATTTGTTAGTAATATTGTGTTCAGATTGGGAAGATTTTTATTCAGATCCTGTAGGTATTGTATACCGCCACATGCGGGAGGTAGTGGTACTAGCTCTACTATTCGATCGATGTTTATCTGCAAAAGTTAAGCAATAGATGGCGCTGTATTTAACAAAAACAATAATATCATTCTACCCTCTTTTCAGATGCAACAAAAAGCGAAGAAGCTCGCCCACGTGGCCATCGCGAAGAAGACGAAGCGCATGGGGCTGAAGGGAGAAGCCGACAGGTTCATCGGCACCAAGATGCCGCGCCATCTGTTCTCCGGCAAGCGAGGCGTCGGCAAGACCGACAGGCGATAGGGTTCACATATATGACACTTATTGGACGATTTGTGAAGTTTGTGAAGTCGTGTGCGATGTATTTATCTTGAACTTTTTTTTGTACGGCAAATGGTACAAATCTGATTTCAAATATGTATTTCTTTCGTCAAACGTCGATGGTACGCCTGAATGTACATAGTATGTAGTTACACAATAATAATAATGATTGTTCATCATAATAATCTATTTATGTACCATAAGTAGGTATTTTGTTTTACTTCAATGTTTTAAATACCGTGGGAGCCAACAGTGACACATTTTGTTATTTCAAAAACATTAAAATCAGACAAAAAACACTGACTACGTTTGGATCGCACACGCCTTCATTAAAATGTGTTATTGTGTAAATATTTACTTATGAATACTGAATGTTAGAAGTTGCAGAGTTCTAAAAATGGAATCACATGGGACCTTAGAACATACCGGCAAACTATTGGTGTACATCAGTACACCTCTGCCTAACCAATAAAGGAATACAAGTTTTAAACATACTGCCGACATTTTGGAAGTACAATATCTCTACAAAATGTCGCTTACTATGTCAGTGTGGCTATATATATATCAATGTTAGCCAAAGGTTGATCACTGTACTTGCTCAAATACTTGTAAACGAGCGAAATTTAAATAAATAATTTTATATCAAGATATTTTTGTTTTATTCTTTTGTTATTCCCGCGACGGCTATTCACAGCATGACTTCAGAGCTGAATATTTATTTATTTATATACTATAATGCACATTACATAAGGCGGAATTAATACCGTAAAGCATTCTTGTTGTCTCTCTTGAAATCACTCAAGGTAAAATAAAACACGAAATTAGCAAAATGAATGGCACATTTATATTTAATTAATATTATTCATTTTTATAATTAGACCTTTCTTGTAGTTATATTTTAATCTATGCATTTGAACAGGAAAAGAAAAAATAATCAAATGCTCTATGTTACATAGGCTGCTGGGGTTGCCATTGAAAAACAAAAAAAAAACAACAAAAAAGCCTCATTTTGTACACAATCTCCAGGGTAGTACATACCAGTGTATAATGGAACCATTCATAGTTTCTGAGCATCATTGCGAATAAATTACAGGCGAATGCGTACAGATTAAAAAAATCTTAAAACCGACCTACAAAGTACGCATAGACAACAAATTATAGATAATTAATAATAAAAAAAAACTTAATTATCGCTAAATGGAAGAGGAATCAACTAAACTAAACTAAAAAGGGTGATAGTAAGTCTTACAACTAAGGTACAATACTAAAAAGATATTTTGAACTTTGTAAGATCATTTACGTCATAGTTGGGATTTAGATGTCAAATTTTAGGCTTTGTTTAGTCATTTTTAATGAGAAAAAATTGTGTGGCTTATTTTTGATTGGGGAAAACAATATTTATGTAAAATAATTCAGGTTAAGAGCTCATAATTATTGTCTGAAAAATATTAAAATAATTATCTAGACAATTCGACATTTATATGATATAATTATTAACAAACGTGTCCAATCCACTACATAGAGATAGTGAAAATGCAATTTCATAAAAACTAAGCCACACAAACTTCTAACAGAAAAAATAAATCTAGTGTTACATTGAAGGCGAATTCCACTGTCAGTAAGTGATTTGAAAGCCATATTTGAAATATCTGGTATCATTTCGGTATAGGTCATTAAGTTATTTATCTTACTGGGAACAGTTTTAAATGTTTTATTGTAGAAACAACAAGTAATGACGTCGTTTTTATGCAAGCAGTTATGAAAACATTGAAATAAATTATGACGATGAAAACGCAGTGTGGGACCACCTCCAACAAGATGGACAGACGACCTGGTAAAGGTCGCTGGGAGTCGTTGGATGCAGGCGGCATATAACCGGTCGTTGTGGAAGTCTATGGGGGAGGCCTTCGTTCATCATTTGGCTGATATGACACCTTGCTGTGAGCAACGAAATCATCACGTAGATATATAAGGGAAGTTTACTTTGCAATATAATATGTTATAAAACCATTGTTATTTCACATGCCATGCTGTAGACTTGCTTATAACTTGCTATAGAGTAGATTCATCTTAAGTAATGTTATCACTTGTTGTGTCTACTTTAATATGACCAGCATTGATTTTACATTTAAATATCTCAAAACATATATAACATTCATCGATTGATTTAAATTCAAGCAAAATTATTGGAATAATCAATGTTGTAAGGAGGATAATATTGATTATAATTTCCTTATACGGAATTTAAAAAAAAACACGGAAAGACATTTTCTCTGTTATTGCAGAAGAAAATAATAATTCAATTTTTTATAATATTATTAAGGTCGATTTTTTTGAAAATTATAATCAATATTACCTTGCAAAATATACACGATTCATAATCTTTAAGGGATTCAAGGGAAAATCAATCTTAAACCTATATAATACAGAGTACTAATTAGACTATGAACTAAAAATAGATTTTTATGTCGGGTAGTTCGACAAAAGTATTGCATGACAGTGTAATATTAATTCCCGAATTTTAATATTGGTTGAGATGCAATCATTTTGTAGCACTTACATAGATATATTAGTAGATTTAGAACTGGAGGATAGGTTAAGGCCAAAAAAACCTTAGTACTTGTACAAGGCCTGGTTAGGCGGCGACTTAGATCTAAGTCAGATTTTATATGTTGGTAACGTCACCAAACTTCTGTTAAATCAGCTATTTATTTTTTAAAGATCAATTTGGATTTATACGCATCTTTGTCTAATGGAAGCTATTCAACCGTTATACATAATTTTATCAAGGATCATATTTTTTTACAGCCCAATAAAAAATAATCAATGCCTTATTCTATAGTCCAGTCAAAATCGACTAATAATCGACTAAACCCCTCCGTAATAGTCGAAACGACTAAAAACACTATACTAAACTCATTACACCAGTAACTTTCACAATACGTATCATAGTCGTTTCGAAAATATATAAATGTCATGACAAATATAACAATAATAATTTAGTTTAAAAAATGTGTCAACCGAGAATCGAATTGCAGCTAAATCATTGAGCGGAAATGTTTAAATATAGATTTTTTTATTAAATATATACAAATGGTATAATCAATTATGCGATTTTAGTGTTCAGACTTGCCACTGTGACGATTTTTTATTATTATTTATTTCCTGTTTCTTTTATGGTATATATGTATATACATGTGTATAAGAGTAAATTATATTTAAGAAATAAATACTGGTTCTAAAAATTTTGTGCTGCGATTTTGTTAACTATCCTAAAGATACTTCAATTACTTGCAGACGGCAGACACTGCGACAAAAAAATCGCAACACTTGCAAGTCTGAAAACGTTACATTTAAATTATTAATTTTTAACGGAATTAAAATGATGTTATTTGCCATATTTTCAATAAATTTTATGCAATGAATTCCATTGATGCATAAAATATGAATTTTTCAACTATTTCTTGGTGAAGAAAAAATGGCAAATGACAATTAAAAAATAAAATAATAACTTGCACAAAAAATGTGTAAGTACTATTACGATCTCAGGGCGAATAGCTACCGAATATATTCTAAAAAATAAAAGAAAATTATTTTTAATAAAAAATAATAATAATACTACGCATTATCTCGTAGATCTGGACCGTGATTAAATGTCAATAAAACAAAAATACGTCAACGATACGATTCACTGGAGCTTTGGTACAAAAGTGTCACTTAAGTACTTTCTTAAGTTAGCAGCCATCTTTATTATTAATTATTTCTTTGTAAATCTGTAGATTTCTCCTAAAACGCAAATTTATATTACAAATAAGTACTGTTTTCATAAGTATTTCATCGTTTCAAGCACAATCATATAACTTCAATTTAAAATCATCGCCGATCTACAAATTTACAAAAAAAAAGATACAATGTACACCACTATTTCGTGAAGGAATCACAAAATAAACGAAGTATTATTGTCAAGCTTTTTAAAACTCATCATAAAGCGGTGAAGTGGTGTCTATGGCAGCGACATCGAGAAACAATAAAAAATAAAATATTCCTAATTTAAAAATATCTTCATTTTTCTTATTTCTTTTATATCTATCATATACTTATTATAACTAAGTTAATATTTTACATGGATCATGTCTTTGGATCTAAGACATAAAAAAAAACTTTATTTAATCATCCCGCGTCGTACGATGTTAAGTTTCTTTATAAAACTATTTCTATATGCTAGTAATATACACACTTATTTTCTACAGAGTCCGAAATACAAGTCACTACGCACTGCCGTTAACCATTTTTTAGTTTTTAACAAGATTTTAGTATATTTTAAATAATTCTTTGGAACTCTTGTCCGATGTAGAGTTTTTTAGTTGGGGTTGGCGCGTTAAAATTACCAATGATGACGTGAAATGACGTCAGACGGCAGTTTTACCATACTAACTTTACCCATAGTGTAAGGCGGACTCTAATTTTAGCAGAGTTTACAATGGGTAGAAACAAAACGCTAAATTGCTGGTAACTGCCAATCGAAGTCGGTTTTGGAAATTTTAGTTCTTATTTTATAATGTCATGATTTTAAATTCGTTTAGTTTAATAAAAAAAGAGAAAGATAAGTAATTTACAAATGGAAAAAATCTTTTTTTATATTATTTGTGAAACAGTATTTTTTAATGAAAAATCACAAAAATGACAAGAAATTAAAAAGTTTTTGCAAGAAAGAACTATGAAATTAAAATTTGGTTAAAAATATGAGAACATTAGTTTCTTAAAAGTTTTACTTAGATTTATTAATTAAATAGAGAGCCAAACAATACGCCAATAATTGATAATATTTCGCACCAAACCCAACAGTCACTGGTCACTTAAAACATGCGATTTTAATTAAAATCTGCTAATAAAGTGTGTACTTATAATAAAATAAACTAACAATTAAGTAAAATGTTTACTTATGGCATTCCTCCCTTGGGAAGACAGTGTCCCCCTCCCGTTCAACGGGGTTTCAAATAAGAGAACTAAAAATAAAATGCAACGATTTTTGGTTTGCGGGTAGTTGTGATTTTTGTTGAGGAAAAGAGTCATCTGTAACTTTTACTAGTTTAAATTTCCTTTACTATATAAATTTCTAGATAAAAAAAAACATTAAGTAATAAATGTTAATATAAAGTTTTTTTTTTCATTTGCGTCATTTAAAATATACAGTATGTTATGAAGTTACTTTTAATAATTATTTATTTCATGCAAAATTCAGATCATTTATACAGTAATTATAAATAATTTTGTAACAATAAAGTATAAAACCACACTATATTTTTTGAGTATGTACCAGAAAATTTCTGTTTTTTTTTGTAACAAGATCGTAAAAATCTCATATTTTAGTAATTAAGCAATAATATATGGCTTGGTTACGAAAATGACCAATAGCGAATGTCGTTTGCTATTTCATTTCCAAATAGAAATCAATAATGGTAAGAAACATTTTAAAACATTAACACTTTTTACTTAATTTTATATTAAACATGTTTGTCAACTCATTCTCTCTCAAACTCTTTCTCAATAAAACTCTTCCTCAACAAACTTCCCACCTCCGTAACCAGTAACAAATAATATCCGTAACACACGTGTAGAGGCGACGAGCGCGTCGCAGTGTGTTGCGACTGTTCAGTCGTGGTTGCGACTAGTCAGTCGCAGTGTGATTATTATCGCAGTGCGTAGCTAGCGCGCGGCGCGTCGCTATTGTGGGGGCGGTCCTGTGGGAGGCTGACCAGGCAACTGTCCCATGCCCTGAAAATAATCAGCGTGTTGAAATAATAATCCTCAAAGGTTTGTTTACTAGAGATAGGATTTTGAGATTAACCAGTTTAAGCTGATCTCACATTGTATAGGCTTCCCATACAAAAGGGGCCAGCGTAAACTGGTTTGGTATAGCTTGATGTGTAGCCGTATGTACGAAGCTTAGGGAACGTAACCAATTTTTTTTATTTAACCCCCATTCCTTCCTTCCCCTACCCCTCTATATTTTTCCATAGTAATTCGTAATATGGTTTTAATTAATTTAAATAATTAAGTTAAATAATTTGTCTCATATTGATATTAATACGTTTCTTGCCGCGTAACTACACGAGTGACGAAAACCTACGACCCCCCCCCCCCCTTGTATATTTTTGAACCCAGGGGGGGTTCAATGGGAATGGGTCACGTAGATTCCCTTACGTCAAAATCCTATCTCAAGTAAAGCAAATCAATCTTCTGTTGGATATGTTATCGATACCAGACGCATAGATTTTTTTTTTAAACAAAAAGCTTACTAGCAATGTGGGTAACACATTACTAGTATTCTTGTTAACCCCTCGTGCTAAGCTAAGTGCTTGTGTTACGAGTGGGTTCACGTCGGTAGTGCAATGGGTGAGGTTCGAACCGGCAACCACATGAACGCAAGCCCGACCCCCTAGCCATTAGGCTACCGCCGCTTCAGATGCATCTGGTTTGACTGGAAGGAGAGCCTAACATAGTTAGCTATACTAGGAGGTAGTTCTCACCGGCATGGGTTGGTAGTGTTGTAGCGGCGCGGGCAGTAGTTTGGGCGCCTCCTCCGCTTTCTCCTCCTCACGGCGTTTCAGACACGCCGCCTTGGGGTTGAGGTTGCGTTCTGCAAGTAATATTAACAAATTCCTAAGGATATCTCTAAAAATCTGCTGTAAAGTGGAGAATTTACCAGCACTTGAGTCTGAGGCGGAAAATAACTGTTTGTAAGTGCAAAAAAATAAGGATATTTAATTACGTTCACCGAATGTATACATTAAACACTGCCTTATTATTCGTTAATTATTAAGCTTTGATTAATTATAAGAAATAGTTGTATATATTTTTGTGTTAAACACAGGTCAATCATTAACCACTACTAGGGCAGGATAAATTACAATTTATTGTGCAATTTCAAGTAAATCGTTGAATTGTCTAATCTAGGAACTGATGTTTGTAGAGGTCGCAAAAACTTAAAACTTATACTTGGGACATGAGTCCTTATAGCAGTTGCTTTGTGTAAAAAACTGGTATTTAACCTGTTTAGATTGGAACCCTTTGTTTGTTGACGGGGTTGGAAATGCTTTATGCACTACCCACCGCTGGGGGAAGAGCGATGGGGTGTGTCGGACTCCGCTCTAAAAAGAGCGATCTACCGATTGAAACCAACCTCGGCGTTTCGCGTCACCACTTTAGTACCGGGGCTACGGGAGCGCTGTGACATTCGTTCCCAGACCCCGCAGGTCCGCCTATGCGCCCACCATACGTAGGCTGGAACCTCAACATAGGGAAGGCCAAGAATGTTGATACTGATAGACCCCGAGTGCACTGACCTCTGACTTGCTGCTCCAGTGTCATGATCACCTCCACCGCCATATTGAGGATGCCCAGCTTAGTCTGCGGCTTATCACTCTTCAAGTGGGTCATACACATCCTGCCTAGCTCCTTTAAAGCTTCATTTATGTCACGTATTCTTATCCTGTATGGAATATATACGTTTCCATTTAGAGAAATAATTTTAAATATGTATATATAAATATAAAAAAACATGATGTAAGTACACTCGCCTAAGAAATTAGTTAACCACCGTCATTGTGACGTGCATAAAACAATTGAAATAAGAACTAATAAAATCTATGGGAATAGTATATAGTTTTATGTGAGATCACGTCTAGATAATACTATTTCGAATTAATTATAGTCAGTACTTAATTAAATGTGCTTTTAAAAGTAATCAACTAAAATCTAAGTCGATTGTACATACACATATCTCTTGTTTAAATTTCTTTTGCTTGCAATTAAACACAGATAAAATAATATATAGAAGTTTTTAGTAAGTAGGTACAACATTAATAAAACATATTCATCAAAATAATCATTTTTGGGTCACAGTGTGTAAAATTCCTGGAAATAATTATATGTAAGCCACATAAAAATATATTAAAGTATAAAATAATGTTCTTTACATCGTATACCATATCGAACCCTTATAATATGCTGTATATCTACTATATTCTTTTTAAACATATTTTTACCTAGTATTTAAAGATCTTTAACTTTTATTACATTATAGTTATATTCATGATTGATTTTCTCCTTCATATTAATTTACTCCTTCAACAGAGTGAGTAACTGAGTAGTAATAGCTAATTTAATAATTTTGACTTAATAACATTTTCATTATTTGTTTATCTTTTTACGTCTCTCCTTTCTTTTAATCTCTGTAATGTGATCATCTTTGCCTTTTACCTCTACCGCGCGTTGATTGCCTTATTCTCTTTTAATATTGAAAATTATAATTTCTATCCTTAAATTCCTCTCTATCGAATCGTTATCGTTGAACTTTCTCTCTTTCATTTCTCCCCTCTCTTTTACCTTCAATCTCATAATGCTATCCTCTACTCTCTACGCTAGTCCTATTGACAATATCCCTCTCTCTTACCTCTCCCTCGCGTTGTTGGCCTGCCGCCTCTCTTTCTCCCGCAGCGCCTTCGCCTGTGGATCCGCCTCGTCGTCACCTTCGTCCGCTGACGAACAACTGGCATCCATATATGAGGCTTAGATGTTTGGACTAATATCCTTATTATATAAAGTAAGTACTCTGGTATTGATTGGAAATGGTGAACAATAGACAATAACAATAGTATGGATATTCTTGTATACTCGAAATAAGGGTGCATTCATAATTAAATGTCGTCAGTACTTTAAATTGGTTCTAGTAAAATGTTAGATAAACATTGTCAAAAAATATGAAGACTAAAAGACTTTTGTAACATTGGTTTTGGGCAAAATTGTATGAAAAATGTATTTTTTGCAGATATAATCTACTTTATAAATAAGAAAATTCAACATTTCCAATCTCAACGCACTAAGATGGGAGACTTTGTCTATGATAAAAATAATTATATAAAGAAACATAACCTGCAACTGGTCCTCCACGAAGGCGGCGCGAGAGAGAGAGATCTGCTGTCCCTGTCACTTATATCTAGCGTAAATATATCCTATGTGTGAGACTAAAGCCACCTGAGATAATTGTGTAGTTTGTGATTTGAGGAACATTCCAGTGTCTCAAGCTATTTCTTGTGTCAAAAACGTCATTCAATGACTTCAGAATTGTGGATATTTTACAGTATTGTCATCTAAATCTGTTAGTTTTTGTATCATTGGACAACAATTGAAATAGCAGACATGACATGTGCCCCAGCATTTCAGTTAGGAAGGCAAAGCATCCGTGATGAAGCAAACACAGCGTGTACAATCGCGTAAAAAGTGTTATTGTGAATTATAGGAAAATAATCATTGATGCGAAACAGTTTTGGGTCCTACTGTCTTCTGCATCAAGTAAACGAAGTGAGGCGACAGGCCACTGATCACCGCTCTTATAGCTTTGGTACTACGCATTTTCTTTTAATGTTTAGCTAGTTGCAAAAAATTAACATCTGGTGTGTTCCTTTGTCAAAGCCGCTAACGTAGATAAAATTGATACCTCACTCTAAATACAGTAAAATAAATAAGCAGATACCCAAAAACAGCATAAGGTAAGTAAATTTAACTAGGGACTTAGTTTTGGGATGTTAAATGGGAAAAGGCATCTAGTTTTCTAAGACATTGTCAAGCTTAGTACAGTGAGTGGCAATTGGCATTGAACTATTTAGTAATCCTTGCGCCCTCTTGTAATTAATCCTGGATCCACTCCTGATTCACCCAATTGGTAATCTTTTAAAATTAAAGTATTTAATGGGGACTTTTTGCTGCAATTAAACTTCACGATTTCGTTAAAAGAATAATGATAATAAACACATATTACTCAAGTGACTTTCGGGTCACTGCTAATAGCACGCACCCTCCAATTAATAAGCAAATGATTTAATGACTTGTTAAAATGGATTTATGGATGATTAAGACCGAAATTGAATAACATAATTACATGAATTGGCCCCAAATATTCTGTTTGTTCGAATTAAGTCTGCTTGTCTGATGTTAGACTTCTGAAATACCGCGCTGGTTAATCGTTTAATGAAGTATTTTTAATACATGAATATCGAAATTAATAAAGAAAATATTCATGAACATAGTGATAGGATCAAGTGATCCGACAAGGTAGCTACAACCCTTATATGACTGTTTATAATTATATGAGCAACAAGAGAAATTATACCATATCTCAGCGACACAAGAGATATTTTAGAATGAACACTATACACACGGCACCTGTCAAGTGCCTGTAGTTTCTCTAGTTGCTCACATAATTATTATGAAACATGTCTACACCATTACATAAGACCAGCCTCGAACAGTTTTACTATGTACCGTCGTGTGTATGTGAGAACCGAAGCCCGAATGTTTGTCATCGAGCAAAACTTTTGTCGACACCTATACTAATATGTATTGACATAGTTGGTTTACAATCGAGTCTAGTTTTAGAGACTCGATTGACTCTAAAGCGTTTTTGATAATTCCTTCACTATTAGAAACCTACTACTGGAGTGATTTGAATATGATTTTCACAAAAATAAGGGAGTTTTAAGCTTTTTTTGGATGATGAAGGAGATTTGTGACATCACGAACCAATGAGCCATACACATTCTACACTAACGCCCGTTTTGCGAGAAAGGGACAGAACATCCCCCCTCAATCCCCACCAAAAACTTTAACCGATTTTATCTTACAACTTTTTTAGCCGATTTAAATTTTTTGTAAATAAAATATCACAACTACCCTTCTTTACTTAAAAAGCATAGCATTCTCATTGTTTTCTGGAAAATTCTGCAAGAAACGACATACTGATTAAAATTTCACTGTCACTTACCTTTCGCCTACCTAGGAGTACCACACAGAAATGAACTTTAATGCATAGAACATACGGTATAAAATATAAGGACATTACACACTGTGACCCTTGTTAGAATGTTGTGCGGCTGAAACTATAAAACATGTTAGTATATAATATATATGTATAGGTATATGTACAAATATATGTTATATACAATGTTATTTAGAAAGGAGTTACTATGTCAAATTGACTGCCTCATTAGTCTAGTGGTTCTAAGCGCGACTGCTACGCTAGAGGTCCTAAGTCCGATTCTTAGGTCGACCAAAGAATTATTGGGTTTTTTTATGAACTTCTCAGTATTAGCTCAAAGTCTGGATTTATGCCCGGTTAAAGGCAATAGCCTTGGCCCTACTGCATGGAACCTAAACATACCTGTTGAGTTCCCATGTCCGAGAAGGTAATAACCTTTACTTATTTTTATTTAAACTTTCTTCTGAAGTTAGGGCAGTTTAAACTTTTAATTCAATAACAAAAGCTGTTAGGTATACTGGTATATATCTTATCATGAGAATGATATACAATTAATCAAATAAAAAAAATCTCAATAACACTGCTTAAGCTAAGAATCAAACCTAAGAACTCACGAGGCTATTAACTGTTTACAAAACTCTCTACTCGACCTAGGAATTAAACCCAGGTCCGCACTTGCGACCAATAAGACAAATTAAAAAAATGTAGAACAAATGCAACTCATTATTCTAGGTATTTTAGTATCATCTCCTGACTTAATACCCTTTCTAACCAACATTGTATAAAACTCAGGAATACTAGGTGTATGTCTAAAATTCAATGAAAGATATTTGACACGGCAAACTGCGTGAAGAAAATAAAAAGACAGGTACAAAGGATAATCTTAATACTGGTCTAAATTGAATGATCATCGTATGTTACCGATTCCCTCAACAATGATCCAAAAAAAAGAATTTAGACCTTTTTGCGTCATGTTAAAATGAAATATGCTATTTAGCCAGATTTCTAAGCTATATTCCATAACATGACATTTATTAATTAACATATTATACCTGTCTTTTGAAAATGTGTAAGTAGATAGATATCATTTCCAAAACTGTTACTAAAAATAATCTTTGAACGTTGCATCGTCAAAGATGGCCGGGCTACCTTTAAGTACACTACATGGATAAATTGTAAAAAAATAGAGAATATAAAAAAAAATCCATTTAAAGTAGTATAAAGCGATACAAAAATTACAAGTTAAAAACAAAAAATCAGTTTTTTGGGATTGATCAATCTGTTTTACGCCAATTATATTCATTCTAAATAATATCTTAGTATCGTAATTATTACCCAAAAGCAATTTTGTAAATTCTATCATTAACACTATGTATATTTTTATCATTTTTTAATAAAATTTTGGAAGTGGTATCGTAAAAAAAGAAACTAAGAGATGTGTTGTCAATTTATACTTTTCAAAACATTGAAACACATTTGAACTTTTTTTTAAATTATTTACTTTTAAAATAAATTCGTTTTTTTTTGTATAAATTGTCAACTCCTCTCCTCGTTGGGCTGTATGAACCGCACCTCTCTCTGACATTGTTGGCCTGCCGGCGCTCTCTCTCGCGTGCCGCCTTCGTGTCTGGGTCCAGGTCGTCCTCGTCCGCCGACGAACAGCTGGGCATGCCCGGGTTGGTCGAGCTTTGAGAGGACTCACTTGTATCACTTATTTATTTTTATGACTTTCACGACTTTTTTGACTTTTACAACTTTTCCGACTTTTATGACTAGGCCACGGAAATCGGTGTATTCGATGTGATGTAGATCAAGAAAGTTGGTTTTAAAGTAAAAAAAAAAACACCGATTTACATGACACACAATGGACTAGTCAAATAGGTTAATTATTTTTATTATTCCAGCCCGTGTCGTCCCACTGCTTGGCAAAACCCTCCCTTTCCTCTTTCTAAGCAGCTCTGTCTGATATTTTAGCGACCCAATCTTTCTCGATGTTAATATTACAACAAAATTATGAATAGCGTCAGATTACTAAATTAAAAAAAACAATACAATCCCTTTGAAAGATCCATTAAGTATATATGCGATTACTACATATTTGACTAGTCCGTACATTTTAAGATTAGTCTAAAATAAGTGATGCAAGTCAGACATCTCAAATGTTAGAAAAATCTAAGTGGAGCTATCTTAAAACTATGGAGCTTATTGAATTGAAATTTAATGACTTCGACTGCACGTTTAGTGGTATGATTCCTGCCCGAGACAAATATTTGTTTAGAGTATGTGTTCGAAATAACTGATAAGAGTCTCTAAGAGTGTCCATGGAGTTTCTTGCCGGATTCTTCTCCATGGGATCAACTTTTTGGAACCTTGCAACTAGAGTCAATAACGTTGCTTGTGAAAGCTTATTTGAAATAAAAACATTTGATTTGATTTGAACTGTACTCGTCTAAAGTTAGCCGTAAAATCGCTTAATAATAATTATGAATTTGGCGCCACTGCTTTCTGCTTGGGCACTTATTTTTTTTTTTGGTATAACTACTTACATAACGATATAACTGAATTACAAAATAACTCCATAGTTTTAAAATAGCTCAACTTTAATAAATACATTTATTAATAAAATAGGTCACCCATCTTAAATAGGGTCAGTGTAAGTGGTACACTCGGCATCAAATATATCTGCACAAAATATGTTTTGGAATGAAAACCGTACGCAGTACAGTTGTCATTGTGACATGTATTTTATCCCATTGAGATAAAGTTTAATCTTCCAAATTTTCAAATAATACGGTAAGTTGACTAATATTTTTATATACTCCAATAAAAAAGTTGAACATACAAAGAGCCAAAAAACAAATACCAAATTAAAACCGGTTCATAATTTTATGCTAGACAGGGAGCGCACGGTAGCGCGTTGTGACGTCACACAGTGCGATCGCCATACAAATTCTATAGTGACACTCGTTTTGTGGGAAAGGGACAAAAGCATCTATCAGTCCCCCCCAAAAACTTTGAGAGCATATATCTTGGAATAGAAATACTATACTACCACGGTTTTCGAGAAAAGGACAAAGCATCCCCTCTAAATCACCCCCCACCCCCCAAAACTTTGTGTGTGTTTCTTGTAGTTTATTTTGTATAAAAAAACACCCTTAAATTACTCTATTATGACCTAGATGTCATTCTGACATAATAATATATTCTATCCCATTGAGATACAAGTAATTTTCTAAGTTGGTCAGATAATAAAACAGTATGTTCGCTGCGATATATTTGATGCCGACTGTACAAGGAAGTATATTATGAAATGATCGACTTCCCGAGGTCAATGTTCCAATTGACCATTTCCTGAGTATAACGTGTAGGTAGATGATTTAATATATCATGCTGTGATATCCAATTCGTAAGTATTGTCCTTTTCAATGAACCCTAGATAAGTATACCTTTAACTTTCTATGTTATAGGCATACATATATATATATATAAGGTTTAGTAAGAATATATAGCAAGAAATAGCAAAGTTATTTATATCACTTAGAATATGTATATCCTAGAAGCAAACACGCATAAAAGTGAATCCAGAAAAACAACTCTTAAAAAAGATGTTACTTTGTGAATGTTATGATAACGTGATCAAATCTAATTTAATAAGGCCGTCTTATTTATTTCTTTATTTATTTAGGGCCTCCAACAAGAGATATACACAAATCACAATCATCATTTCTATAAAGTACAGATAATGAAGTAAGTGTAATCCCTCAATTATAGGAAGCCACAGCATAATTATGCGTATAAGAACTTAATACGCATAATGCATGCAACATATAAAAAAAATAACAGATTTAAGAGAGTCTTGTGTCATTCCTACCACAAAAATGCTGTTGAACTTAAAAAGGAATATGATGGAATAAAATTTCAAGATAAATCTTTTGTCTGACACAATACACGACTTACAAAAATGGCAGAATGCGGCTTCTAGTTCACACTTATTCTATGATCTATTTATCTTTAAAGAATTCAACTGTGCGGGGTTCAAACACACGGTCTCGGAAAGTCGATCACTCCCCACTTCTTCTTACTAAGTAATACTAAACCCCCCCTTTAAATAAAGAAAAGAAATGTGCTCACTATCGTCGCGAGCGCTTGTTGGCGGGAGGCTTGGCTGCGAGCGAGTCCGCGGACGATGAAGGCTTCGATTCCGCTACACCGTCCGGCGGCTCTTTGCGTTTCTCTGTAACAAAAGATTTAATCATCATCATCGCTCCATTATATTGTCCCACTGCTGGGCACAGGTCACCTCTGACTGCGAGAGGGATAAGGCTATTGCACCTCGCTAGCCTACTGCGGGTTGGCAGACTTCACACGCCATCAAGAAAATCTATCAGGCATTCAGGTTTTCTCACGATGTTTTCCTTCACCGTTTAAGTCACTGTCTTCCGAATCTGTTATATATATATTGTTATATAATAACTAGCATTCCACCCGCGGTTCTGCCCGCTAAGTATACGTTTCTTGTACGGTATAATATATAGCCTATGTCGCTCAGGTAAAATGTAGCTTTGTATTGGTGAAATAATTTTTCAAATCGGTTCAGTAGTTTCAGAGCCTCAATGCAAACAAACAATAAAAACTTTCCTATTTATAATATTAGTTTAAAAGTTTAGATTTAAAATTTTATAATAAAAACAATGACTCACTAGTGTTGGGCAGCACATGTCTCTCCATCTTGATGGGCGGCTCGGAGTGCAGCTGTGGCAGCGCGCCGCCCACGCCCACGCCCACGCCCAGCCGCGACACTGCCACGGGACAAGTACAACACATTAAACAATAAAGGGACGGACGTATTAACTTTCGAGTGTATGTCTCATCAGTCTAGTGGGTCTAAGCGCGACTGCTACGCTACAGGTTCTGGGTTCGATTCCCAGGTCGAACAGTGTTATTGTGTTTCCAATGAAATTCTCAGTAGCAATTTTAGAGTTTTTATTTGTGCTCTTTTACGCCTGTTTTGTATATCAAATGTTAAAAGGGTCTTAATTATTGTCCATAGGCTCTAAATTAATGGCGATAGGCCCTAAATAATGGCAATGGGCTCTAAATTATTGGCAATACGCCCTGAATTAATGGCAATGGGCTTTAAATTGATGGCAATAGGCTCTAAATTAATGGCAATGGGCTTTAAATTAATGGCAATACGCTCTAAATGAATGGCAATAGGTTCGCCACCCAAACATATTGACGAATAACCTAATCTTTCAGGGAACACAGGTGTATTGATATATTATTGATTAATTTTGTTGTTTTTTTTTTCATATAGTTGTTTTGTGTATTACCTGGCGGCGGTTGGTGGGGTTGGTGTGGTTGGTGTTGCTGGTGGGGCTGGTGGGGGTGGGGGTGGGGGTGGTGCAGGTCCTGCGGGTACAGGTCGGCGGCCTCCGCGTGGTTGCGGAGGACGTTGATGGCATCGTCCAGCCGCTCCTCCATGCGCGCACCCTGCATAATCTGACATTAAAAAACAACTCTACCTGTATCTATCTACAAGAGACTTTAAAAGTGAGCGCACATTGGGAGTATTTAATTTATTTTTTGGTATACTAACATCAATACATATTGTGTTATTATTATTATAAGTATTAATAAAAGGCAATTTCATTAGTCTAGTGGTCCCTAGCTGCTATGCTTAGAGGTCCATATGTTGTATTGCTATTGGGTTTTTCTTGGGGATCTTAGTACAGCTCTGGCTATTTTATCGGAGAATACAAGCGTGATGGTATGTTTATGTGAATATTACAATCAGTCAATATGTCAGTTAAATTAGCACAACGATGCTTAGATTTACTTATATAGATACTTAAATACAACTTCGAAAGTTGCCTAAAATACGATAGCAAAAAATTCGGCAAAAAATTGGATTCAAGTTACATTATACGTGAATGCTCCCAATGTGTACTAATCTTTATAAGGGGTTTTGTGACGTTTTAAATTTCAGACGATATGAAAGACAGAGACATGTTGAGCTAATCCCCAAATAAGTATTGGTATCATTATTTAATATTGAAGCAACTATATATTTTAAAGTAAGGTACCTAGGTATTCTAATAATTAATTTGTAAGTTAAAATCTCAATTTCAGTATGTTTAGTTATTTTAATCAATATAAATGATAGAATTTATCATTATATCACGACAAATTACAAAGAAAAAAACAATTTGTAGTAACAAAATAAGGTATAAATCAAAATATAAGGATCACAGACAAAACGCAAATAATAAAACATAGAGCTTAAAACCATGCCACATAACTTCTACACAAATAATTGCTTATATACATATTTACATAACAATATACATTACTTATAAACTTTAATAACTGTATCTACAGATAATAAAGTATATAAGATGAGCTTATAAACATTATTAACTTTATATGCAGTTTATAAAATGTTATTGACTGTTCATTGTAACAGAGATAGAAAATAAATTAGAAACTTATATTTTAATTGATTACAAGTGAGTGGCCTGCCATCGCCAGAGTAGTTTTTGTATTAAAAAAAAAGAAAACTGTATTTAACTTATTCTTCACCAAAAATTTCATAAATCTTTTTCAATTTATAATGTAAAGACAATAACATTAAATTGAATATAAGTAATAGCAGATAATATTAAGGGTTTATATATATGCCGTAGGTTAAGAATCAGTATACATAGGTTTGTTAACAATATAAAAAAATATATTATTAAGTTACAGTAGAGGGTTATTTACGTTATATTGTCGAATCTGTTTAAATATGGATTTTAAAGTTCCACCTTTCATTTAAATAGGATTAAAAGGTAAACTTTATAATACATTTGCATATTGACAAACAAGGGCCCCAAATATGTTATTTAATTGTTGCAAAATCTTTATTCAATGACGTAAGAATTATTCATTTGTTATGTATGTAATCTGACAGTTTCTATGTCATTGTAGACGAATTGTTTCAGAATACAATTCTGACGTCGTAACGAAAAAGGCCACAACTAACATTTAACTTTTTTTTTTTAAAAAAAAGGCGGATTGGACATTCCAAATAGGTATGTATATAACTCAATTAAGAAAAAAAAAAAAACTTGTGCCCTTTTTTGTTACGACGGCAGAATTGTTATAGCAGATTTAGGATGATACCAATGTCCTAAAATACTGATTCTTTGGTCCACAGCACACACCACGAAAAACACATATCTAGTGACCGACAAATATCTTGAGCAATGAATGAAAGGGACGGCAAATTTCGCGTAATATGAACTGTCACACTTTATTGTTCAAGCCAGTGACGTAGCTGGGTAGGGGGGCAGGGGGGCGCATGGCCCCGGGCGGCATACGAAAAGGGGGCGGCAACAAGGCCCAAAATGTTGACTAGTGATTCCAAAAATACTACAGTAAATTTACTAGTCAAGTACAGTCCACCATAAAATATATCGGAGCAAACAGACTGTTCGTAATTATCTGAGCACCTAGAGAAATTAAACCATATCTCAGCGACAAAAACGATGATTCAGAATAAACACTACACATGGCAGCTGTCATTCTGATATGTATTTTATCCCATTGAGATATAGTTTAATTTCGCCAGTTGCTCAGATTGTTATGAACACCCTGTTCGCCCCGATATATTTGATGGTGACTGTACGTACAGTCGCCAGCACATCAGGTTATACAAAACTGTCTAATTTGTCCAAATGATAATATATATACTTAATAATTCAAGTAAATAATGTAAGACAAAGCCTATAATTAATATAATAACATACCTTTATTTTATAATACCCAATAATTGTAATTGGTAACTACCGTAGTTAGTAAAAATAAATCCTCCTCTCTTCTAACATTGCTGTGCCCTACAGGGTCCATAATGATTCTTGTCTAATTACACCACCTTATTGTACATTATGGTATGCAATAAAGAATATGAATATGAATATGATTTTAAATCTTAACTCAACTGAGAAAATTTGTCATTTTGTGGTAGCTTGATGTGCTGACCGTACATACAATAACAGGAGGGGGGGCGAAAAGCCACGCTACGCCCCTGGTTCTATCCATCTCTTTCTATCTTTGGTCAAGATATTTCCTGTCTCAGTACTTACGCAGTCGGAGTGGTCCCTCAGGAACACCATGGCCTCGTCCAGCTGGCGCTGCTCGGCCGGCGCGCCCTGACCAAGCGACGGTTGTAGCGAGGGGCAAGGACACGCCATCCACTTACTTTACGGGTCGAACTTGTGGTTTGTGGTACATTATTGTGTTTTTTGGTACGAATCGTCACGAGTTAGCGTAAAAAAGTTTGATTTATGGTACGAATAGTAACGAATTAGGGACGAATCGTAATGAACTAGGGGCGAATAGTAACGAATTAGGGCACGATTATTTTGTTTCTGGTACGAATATTAACTAGTTAGGGTACGAAAGTTTAATTTATGGTACGAATACTAACCAATTAGGGATGAATAGTAACTAGTTAGGGTACGATAACTTGATTTATGGTACGAATAGTAACAAGTTAGTGGGCGATAATTTGATTTTTGGTACCAATTTTACCGAAAGAAAGAAAGAAACTAAATTTATTTGTAAAGACGCGGTTTATGATACGAAATTATGGTTTATAATACGATGCCAGCTAGTTTAAATAAGAAAAAAATGTTTTTGAATTCGTTGAGCCGCGGTTTACGGTAAGATGTTTATTATTGCAAGATAATATTCGGGACAAGATAAGAAGATGTAATTTTTTGGTAGGTACATAGAAACGCGGTTCATCATTCAAGCATGTAATTTATAGCATAAACGCGTATAAATTTGGTATGAAACGACACGGATTACAATAAGATGACGAAAACACGCAAATTATTTTCTGATAATAGAATATGCGGTTCACTATATGAGTAGACGTGCTCCAAAGCCCAATAAATTAAAACCATCTAAGTACTACGTATTTAACATTTTTAAAATCTTGATTTTTCTTTATGTCCTCTGAACGTAACGAAACTTCATCTTTTATTTAAAAGATAAGGCAAACCGAAATTAGTTTTACTCGAATATGGTCACCTTAGTTGCTAAGCGCGTTTTTGTTTTTGATTTAATCGAAAATTTTGGTAAAATATCGCTTGGCGTCGTTTGACCACGCTGTGTAAGTACCTGCTTCTAAGTTTAAGAAATCTAACCATTCAACAGCCAATCGACACGAAATATTTCTACCAATGCAACTATTTTTTTTTAAACTACCAAACTACACATCACTAGTTCTAAAAAACTAAAAGTCTATGGCACGAGTCCTCACCTCTCGCTAACTATTAAACACAACATAAAACACAAAAAAATGTACACAGAAAATATTACACGAACTGTATTGGAAATTTTATAAAATTTAATATATTTTTTGTATTTGCAACTTTTCCTTGGTCAAGTCACACTTCTTATTATTTTAGCTGGCAACTACAACATCTGTCACCATTGTTTTTTTAGTTTTCAATCAGTTAAATTTTAAGTAATTTACTTGAAGTTAATAAGTTACTTGTCACGTTATGTCTTGCTTGTAACCCATCTAATTCGTATTACTAAAAGTAAACCATTATCATCAACACAGTTCGTATTACATTTCGAAATATTAATTCAGAAAAAAAAGAAAGAAAATCCAGAAGCTCATATTTTTTACATAAAAAAATCAATTCCAAATCATAATTATTGGGAAAATTTAATATTAGTTACATCCATGCGAAAAGGGGACATGCTCACGTAATAATTTTTATTTATAAAGTAAAATAAAAATACTAATTATCAACATTTGCTTAAAAAATCTTACAGACATCAAAAATGTTACCCAAAATCTTATTATTTACTAAAAAAAATGCATCATACATTATTTGACATAAAAGTAACGACTGCAAAAAAAGAACTTCTGCTAAACATCTTGCGTACAATTTGAGAGAACAACAGCTATGAAGTCAGTACTGTAGACAGCGAAGGTTTATTCAAAACTTATGGCATAAACAGACTGATACCACGTACGCACAATGACATAGGGACTTTTTTATGAAATCTAGGTGTTGTCCACATAAATGTCTGTTTTAATACCATCCCAAAAAACTTTTTAAGTGGCGATAACCTCTTGCCAAATTTTATCGACATGTTCTCAACGATTTAAGCGTGATCGTATTTTGCTTTCACTAGAAAATACATGTCATTAGACATTTAGAATTATTTAGTGCCAAAATATAATAAAAATTAACTAAGAGTTCAAATAGCATAGTAATTTGTACACATAGCGTACGTGGAATCAGTCTGTATACAGTCGGCTTTATGTAAGTATGGTTGGCAACGCCATGTGTTTCGAGGTAACCCACCCAATTCTGCGAGAGCCGTTAGTAAACTGTCATAACTTAGTGTAGAATAAGATTAGGAATAAATTTGTGATGTCTGTTGGTCTACAGTATTAAAAAATAATATAATACTTGGCCCAATTCCTTCAGTTCCATAGTTTTTGAGTGAGTGCTAGAATAAAATGCAGGCTAAAGGTTTTAAGCAAATGCATCAAATTAGTATTTGTTAAGTACCATTTTATACAAGTATTATAATTTATATTTAATAACACGATAAAAATTGTGTTGACTATGGCCTGAAAAAAAAATCCTACTTTTATTCATTTTATTGTATGCTAAAGAAAAATATGTTTCTTTTTAAATTGAATCCTGATGATAGCAAAATTTTGGTCGATTTTATAATTAACTATAACAAAACAACAACAAAAAATGTTTAAAACATTGACAGTACCTGTTTAGAGAATAACCCCTAAAAAATAAATATTTAAGTTTCTTTCTAAAAAAACACATCGCAATGAGTATTTTTTTATTTTCTAACCATATTTAGAAACAAAAATGTCTTCATTACTAAATACTAAAATTTGGTAAGTTATAAAAAAACTACCCCTGTATAATAATCCACAAAGTCAACACAATTTCCATGACTCACGCGCAGACATACACACATTCCATGTACATTCGCAAACACATCAAGTTATACAAAACTGTCAAACTTCAAATGATTTTAATCCTTAATAGTTGCTCATTAAGTTCAAAATCAACTGAGAAAATTTGTCATTTTATAGTAACTTGATGTTCTTGCGATCGTACTGTGTGACATGACATGACATGACATGACATAGACTCACCATGGCGGCGGGCTGGAACACCATGGGTTGGTGGTGGCCGTTGGGGATGCCGGGCGTGGCCAGCGCCAGCGGGGTCGCCGCCGAGGGGGGGGGACGATACCCCTGATGACACCCAGTTTGTTTGCTGGAACATTGTACAATGGAATTAAGTAAAGCAAATCGAAGCGAATCGTAGCAAATGGCGTTCTGTAGTTTCTGACTATCCCAATAAAAGGCGTGAGTGTATGTTTGTATGTACAGTCGCCAGCAGGTCAAGGTATACAAAACCGTCAAATTTCTGCAAATTATTTCAAACCTTAAATTGTTAAAGATAAAGTTCAAAATCAACTGACCGTATGTATGTACATGATTAGTCTATGCGATATTTCCGTATGACACTCAAAAATAACGTAACTTTCTAATTTTCAAAAGATTAAACCCACAAATACACAAATTTACAAACATTACCTCTTTATAATATTAGTATAGATCATATACAATAACGTCTGTATTCCCTGAAGTATTAATCATACTAATATACAACCACAGTTCGCCGGTATGTTTAGGTCCCATGTTATAGGGGGCGAACCTATTGCCATTCATTTATTTATTTATTCATTTGGACAACCAGTAGTTGTTACATTATTTTGTACATTATAAAATAAATATTAATTATTAAAAACTAAATGCACAACATTTTAAGGTGTCACAACATTCATTATAGTGAGGTTACTTTGTTACATTTGTACAGTCGCCAGCACGTCAAGGTATACAAAACTGTCAAATCTCTCCAAATGATTTTAAACCATAAAGTGATGAAGATAAAGTTCGAAATTAACCGAGAAAACCTGACATTCTGTGGTAACTTGATGTGCTGGCCACCGTATTATAGTTATAAAAGAAAGAAAAGAGAAAAAAATTAAGCAAATAATTAAAATAATTAAAAGACAAAACAACAAAAATATTGAGATCCTATCGACCCAATCTTAACAACCTCATAACAACTTTTTTGAATGTAGATAGCCTGTCTGCAAACACATCCACTTCATTCATCATCATCATCGTCATATCAGCCTGCTGCTGAACGTAGGCCCCCCCACTAAGAACCAAGTGGCATGGACACTGGCCAATGCGACCAACTATTAATGCTATGAATCGGGCACAAATCCAGACTCCGTGCTGTTAGTGAGTATTTCATAGTAAATCTCAATAACGTTTTCCTTGACCTGGGAATCAAACATGGAGATGACGTATATCTTTATTTTTTAATTATTTTAAGACGAAAGAGATGAATCTTGTCTCTCTACCAAAATTTATCAACATTGGTTCAGCGGTTTTGGCATGAAAGCGTTACAGACAGAGTTACG